>CM064492.1:23120644-23148144 GCA_032716605.1 Paralithodes platypus | reverse complement strand
CCCAGAATATTACAGGGGCAAATGGACCTGAACAGTGCCTTACAAACCTCTACTTACGATGATACAAGCACAATCATCTATATATACTGTATATGCTAAGATAATTAGAAGACCTGCAATACAGTTGTTGCATTACAGGTTGTAAGTGTTTTATATTTGTCACAGTAACCCAGGACCTTACAGTTGCTCCAGTGAATATTTCAATGATACCTTGGAACCAGGCCCATGTTATAATACCTGAATTCCAAGGCTAAAATGTATATGTACCTCACAACAATCACTTTACCTCTTTTCTCAATACCCGTATAACTCCGAGTTAATTGACACCTGAGTCAAGAATAATTTAGCATAGGATCTCAGGAAAACCTGAGGAAAGTATGCATAACTCACTGCACTAGAGTCTCTAACCTCCGGGTCCAGACTTCACGTAACGTGTCTACTTGCCTTCCCCTTCCCCCCCCCCCCCAAAAGCTGACCTGCTGTCTGTGCCTGGACCTAGGACCCCTGCTTGAGTGACGTAAACAGCCCTGCAGTGCTGTCCACTACCCTCTACTTCGGCCAGACCAGTACTCTCGTCCCCTGCCCTCCCAGTACTTAAGTGTTTCTGTGTCTCTCTTTGTTGGTTATTGTTGTGAGGTATTGATTAGGTAAATATGTGAAACGTGTTGTGCTCTGATTTAATTGTGATCTGTGCCCTAGGTCACGTACGTGCGTAAATTGATCATCCTTCTGTACCTGTGTTATTCTGTGTTAATTTTGCCTTTAAGCTTTGATCTGTGTTCAAGACTGTTTGCTAATTTATATGTTACGCATACGTTACATACTCGTGTCAATAATATCTATTCAGACCACACGCTCGCAGATTTACTGATTACGTGTATTTTTATTTATTATTGAAAGTTGAAGTCATAGTGTATTCCGTAATCAATCTTTTCTCATATTCACCTTTTACCTAGAACCTACGCCCAATTTTCCAACGCGTGCATAGTGTAATTCCGTTATCCTTTCACTAATTAATCGCTTATGAAGTATATTTTATAAACGTGCTTTTATGTGCTTGTGAATCTTGATGTTGTGATATTTTGAATACCGTGATTAGGAATTCTTTCCTCATACTTTCGTCTCACTTTCATCCACCATACACTAACTATACTTGTATATTTGATTCCCATCGCTCTGTTAACTCGTTCAGAACCGATTCTGATACTGCCTGTGTTAAGTATCAATGAGTAGGACTTCGTCGCCTACGCCCCATGTACTAACTATACTTGTGCATTTTATTCCCATCTCTGTTAACTCGTTCAGAACCGATTCTGATATTGCTTTAAATATCAATGAGCTAAACTTCGTCGTTAGCGCCAATTTAATTACTTTAATTACGATCTATTGATCGATATCTGTTAACCTGTTCAGATCCAGTTATTAATACTAATTTATAGCGTTCTTTATCAATTCTGAACCTAGTGGGACTCAGTTAATTATTTTGTCTATCTTACCGTGTTGTCTTAATTACGAATATATCGTATCTTTAAAGATTACATTTTGAGCTAATTAATACCATCCAGTAGAAGTAATGATCTCTATTTTTACTCTTGTCAAATTAACTTTATCACCTTGCGTTACATAAGAAAAATATAGAAAGACAAATTCCTAAGCTTGGGTCGGTACCATAGCATATGTTCAAGTAATATGATTCCGTGATAAAATATAAATTCATCTTTCGAATTATTTTATACTTCTCGTTTATTACAAATAATAATCTCATTCCATTTCTGTACTCAAAATTAACATCGCATTCCTGCTAAGAATATAGATGCACTAACTAGAAAAAATATTTATCACTAGAACAGTCCAGCTAGTGACCTTCCCAGTGACCTGACCCAAAGGTGAATTTACGTGGTCATATTTAAGTCTCACCCTAGAGCTATACGCGGGACTCGCCTAACCAGAGTCAATATTTGTAAATATCAACTCTTCTAGTAAGAGATTGAAGATAATTACTTGAAGCGCATTTAAGTTTCTCCTTGATTACGGAAGATACTTGACCCTCATTTATTATTGTATTGTAGGTCCATTCTTATTTACGTGTATAATATCTTTGGGTGTACTTTCCGATTTCAGCATAATTAATACTAGACTCTCACTGTTGAGTTATTCTAGTACCAGTAACATTATTCTGATTTAAGAATAATATATATATTTGTCACCATTATCGGATCTACCTTTATGATCCCTATAATTATTATCCACCCATGCTTCTTAAATAAAACCTTCATATATGTTCCTGATTATGTTGTTATTGAATACCATATTGACCTATTGAATACCATTTATATTGCACTTAGAACCTACTAGTAGTAGTCAAGTATATCTAAGTCCATCAAACCATTGGATTGTTTTACGGACTGTATCAAGGGAATAGAAAAATAATAGCCCGTCATAACATATATATACTGTATATATATTTTTTATATTCCTGTTCCCCAGGGTGTCTAGCGGATCAGCCCCAAGGTCCCGAGCAAGGCCAAGGCCCATAACAAGTATTTATTTTATTTTTTATTTTACTTATATTTTTATTGATTTGATTTATTACTGTTTTAACTTATTTTATTTTATTTATATTTTTATTTTATTTATTTCATATATATACAGTATATATATATATATATATATATATATATATATATATATATATATATATATATATATATATATATATATATATATATATATATATATATTATTTTGTTTTATTCATGTTCCCCAGGGTGTCTAGCGGATCAGCCCCAAGGTCCCGAGCAAGGCCAAGGCCCATAATCGAGTATTTATATTATTATTTTATATTTTATTTTATTTATGATTTTATTTATTTGATTTATTATTGTTTTAATTTATTTTATTTTATTTATATTTTATTTATTTTATATATACTGTATATATATATATATATATATATATATATATATATATATATATATATTATATATACAGTATATACAGTATATATACCGGTATATATATATATATATATATTTTTTTTTTTTTTTTTTTTTATTCCTGTTCCCCAGGGTGTCTAGCGGATCAGCCCCAAGGTCCCGAGCAAGGCCAAGGCCCATAATCGAGTATTTAAATAATTTTTTAATTTTTAATTTTATTTATATTTTTATTTATTTGATTTATTATTGTTTTAATTTATTTTATTTTATTTATGTTATTGTAATGCCCTCGAAAATGTCCCGCACCCACAATAATACTAACCCGAGTTGACGTCAGGTATAGCGTAAAATAGTCGTAGATGGTAAGTCCAATAAACTCATCACGTGATAACACCACGAGACTATCACGTGGTTCTTAAAAATCGGACTAAGGTTGCTATACTTTTAGTACGTCCGTGGTAGTACAGTTGGTTAGCGCGCGGGCCTGGTGGTGATGGTTGGGTCACTAACCAGGGTTCGAACCCCACCCAAGGCATCTCAAAACCTGTGGGTTTTTAGGGGGGTTAAATTCCCTTCAGAGGTTCGTACCCCGCGCCAGGTACCAGGAAAAGTTTATCCTAAAGGTAGCCTGGGGATATTTCAGGAGACCATGAATTCCCTTCACACCCGGCATAACATTGGCGGCAGCGGTGGTTCTTGATTCGGATAAAAGGTTGCATTACATTGCAAGTTGGGAACAGCTAGAACACGAGAATATCATGGCGCAACCTACTAACACTTCCATCCCACATTATGATGAAACAAAGTATGGGATCGAAGTATTCATGGACGTAGTGAAACCCTTACTTGACATTACTTATACCACGGACGCACACAAAATAGCCGTAACATTACCACACCTGGGAAAAGCCGTTTCCCTGGTGGCCTATCAAGTGCACCCTGATCTCACCTGGAACGAATTTCGCACAATAGTGATAGAAGCCATTAAACCTTCGTTGGGCGTTTTCGTGGCCCACACCAGTATCCTAGACACGAAATTCGAAGGCGATCTAGATGCCACAGTGAGTAAGCTTGCCCAACACATAACAAATTCTTTCCCCACGTTGACCAAAATCCAACAAGAACAGCAAATTCTGGTCAACCTTGTGTCGATATTGCCCTCAGCAGTAAAAGACCATTTCCGGGTGCACGATTTCGTCGGATACAAAAAATACCTCATCACGATCCAATGTATTTTGGCCGTGCGCACAGAAGCACCCACCCAAATCGCTGCAATCAAGAGGTTTCCCACGCACCCGCAGCAAACCAACCACCAAAACCCCAAGAATGCCTACCCAGCCTCATCTTTCAACAACAGACCCACCTACCCTTCCGGCAAGCCCCAACCCAGTAGACCCCGGTTCCAACCGTCCCAGCCACGCAGAATCTTCAACCGGAACAGCAACTACAACACCTACCAAAGTAAAAACCCTACCTTAGTCATTATCAACCCCTATGATTTCCCTGCCTGTAATGCTCAGTGTGCCCTCCACCAAATTCGTGACTCTGCCAAACCTCGCCCCTCTACTCCTCGCATTTCTGTAAATGAAGAGGAGTGGGGACAAGAGGAAGAAATTGCCCCCCATACCATGACCTCAGACGATACCGAGGAAACCCTGGAAGAGGTAGATACCGACCCCCAGGATTTTTAAAGTATCCCCCGCCCACGATGGGCTCGGCGGGGGACGCCATAACTAGTCGCACTGCCCCCATTTATTACATGGCCAAAATCAAGGACATTCCTGTCCGCTTGCTAATCGACACGGGAGCTGCCAAGTCATGTTTGTTCAAATCTTACTATGAAAAACATCCCCGACGATTTGGCCCTTTGTTAAACACCAAAACAGAACTCATCTCAGCTGCTGATACTTACTTAAATCTCCTAGGAGACACTTTACCCCTATCAGTAACCACTCCTGGCCCCATGCTCGTTGTTATCACACATTTACAGTATTTTCCTCCAACTGTAAACATTATGATGGTTTCCTTGGATTTGACCTCCTTCAAAAACTCCAGGCCCAGATTGACTGTGGCCAAAGGCTGATCTCATTCAAAAACAAATTCCAGCCCAAAGCCTCTGACAAACCAATCACGCAGAAACCCATTCCCAAAAATAAAAAACAACCTCCCCCTCAACAAACCCTGATTCAGGGTTACCAAGTTGCAGCTAGCACTAAGGTGACTCCTAAAACCTCCCCTTGCCCCGAAATCTCTCAAAACCTCACTCAATTCAGTAAAAAAATGCCTCAACAAACGAAAGAAGACAAGTCCAAGCAACTCCCCCTCGGTAATCCCCTCAATTCTCGTAACTCTGTCCAGAATAAATCCTCCCATGTTTTCAGGACAGACTCTGATATATGTAACCCTAATTCTATCCAATGTTTATGTACACATGTTTCCAGAGAAAATGCCGACCGATGTACCCAACAATGTTTCCCCCATGCCCCCAGAAATGTTAACAACCCCAAATCAATACACCAGTCCTACACCAATAACCCATGTTCTACACCTAACTTTTTCCCCACCAACCCTCCGCAGTCCCCCCAGCAAATCCCGTTTTCTAACTCGCTCACCACGCACCCTTCTGAACCGCCCGCACGCGCCGTTAATCCCCCCCCTCACGCGTGCCGACCGAGGGACACAACCATGTTCCCACCATGCCCCCAGAAATGCCCAGCTATTCCACCACCCCCCAATCCCCCTTGTGACAGTTTTTCGTCAGTAGCTCCCTTCCACCCCCACACAATTCACACCCCTAGAAAACTTCACAACCCCACACTTGACTCGCCCTCTCATGACAAACATAACCACCAAAACCACATAAATGCCAAACAAACCGTTACTGCCACCGACAACGCTCCCCCCACCAACCCTCCGCAGTCCCTCCAACAAATCCCGTTTTCTAACCCCCTCACACCGCGCCCCACTGATCCTCTCACACGCGCCGTTAATCCCCCCCTCACGCGTGACCCCCACCAAAGTGACCTTGCCCCCTTATAAGTACCAAGCACCTGCTCGCCAGTCAATCCCCCACCATCATTAGCCCAGCGGTAGTTCAGGATAAATGCCAAATTCCCCCCCACCATCAAAAATGGGTGAACCTGCGGCCCATACCCCAAACTCACATGGTATTTTCCCCCACTAACACATCCCCCAACCCCCATCGTTGCCTCTTACAACCCGCCATCATTCCCGCTCGTATCAACCACATTCTCGTGGCTAATATCTCAGAGGAACCCCTGACATTACCAAAAGGTCTCATTATAGGAGACCTCGAAACTTTTGATGACCTCCCCATACATTGTAACGACACCCCTACCAGCCTCCAATTGCCCCCTCTTCCTGAGACACTATCTGACCACCAAAAGAACGGCATGTACGACCTACTGCTGGAATTCAGTGACGTCTTTGCCCAACAACCCACCGAAATCGGACAGACGGATGTAGAACAACACATCATTAACACCACAGGCCCCCCCATACGACAACCATCCCGTAGAAAGAACCCCATACAACGTCAGGAAGAGGAACGCCAAGTCCAGGAAATGTTAGAGGCCGGGATTGCCACCCCGTCCATTAGCCCCTGGTCTTCCCCTGTTGTCTTAGTCAAAAAGAAAGATGGGACAACCCGTTTTTGCGTCGATTACAGGAGGTTAAATGACATAACCATTAAAGACGCTACGCCCTTACCCCGAATAGACGATTCCCTTGACTCCCTATACGGATCCAAATGGTTCACTACCCTCGACTTGCAAGCAGGGTATTGGCAAGTGCCTATCAAGGCCGAGGACCAAAAGAAAACAGCATTTTCCACTAGTGGTGGCCATCACTATGAATTTAACGTCCTACCTTTTGGCCTCTGTAACGGACCCGCCACCTTCTCCCGTTTGATGTAAACGGTATTACATGGCCTAACCTGGGAAACCTGCCTAGCCTATCTGGACGATATTATTGTGTACTCTCCAACCTGGGAAGAACACCTCCTCAGGTTGAGACAAGTCCTGCAAAGAATCCGAGCCGCCGGGTTGAAATTAAAACCCTCAAAGTGCGTGATTGCCCGGAATAAGGTAGATTTTCTCGGACACGTGATATCTGAACATGGTATTGCGCCAGACCCAAAGAAACTTCAAGCCATACAAAACCAAACCCCACCCACCACGGTTAAAGGAATACGTTCGTTTCTAGGTTTAGCCACGTACTACAGACGTTTCGTCCCCCACTTTGCCACCATAGCCAGACCCCTCCACCAACTTACCCACAAAGACACCCCGTTCGCCTGGACACCTGAAAGAGACCTCGCGTTTAACACTTTGAAGCAAAAGCTAATCCAAGCCCCTATTGTCGTTTTCCCTGACTACCAGAAACCTTTCCGTCTTTATACCGACGTATCTCTGTACGCCATAGGTGCAGTGTTAGCTCAATTCAGAGATGGAAAGGAACATGTGATAGCGTATGCCAGCTACACACTCACCCCACCCCAACAGAATTACGCAGCCACCAAGAGAGAGTGCTTAGGGATCATTTGGGCACTCAGCCACTTCCGGTCATTTGTGTTGGGCGCAAAACTCGAAATAATTACCGACCATCAATCTTTACAATGGCTGCGTAGGTGCGAAACCAACTCAGCCATTTTGGTACGTTGGAGAGAGACACTAGAGGACTACGACTTTACCATACAATATCGTCCCGGCAAACTCCATACTAATGCAGACGCCCTGTCACGTTTGCCAGTACCAAAAGACCCCCCCACCAACCTAGCCGCCTTACAAAACACTCAATTGGTATCTACCCCCACCTCCCGACAGAATGCCCCCCCAGCCCCCTCCCTAATTCAATCTTGGGAAGCACGAATCAGACCCCCCTGGATACCGTTAAACGTCTTCAGGAGACTGACTCGCTGGGGAGATCAACTTGCCACAGACACTGGTCACATAATCTTGGACCCCACCATAGCCCACGACTACATGATTGCCATCCACGAGGGAAACGGCATACACCTTGGACAAAAGAAAATGTTAAAGACCTTCACAGACCAATACTGGACCCCCAACCCCTCCAAAATTGCACAACGAGTGACAGAATCCTGCAAACCGTGTTTATTGGGAAAGGATAGATCACGCACCCAGGCCCAGCTGGTACCATTTCTGCCAACAAACCGTTCCAAGTCCTATCCCTCGACATCATGGGCCCGTTCCCTTCTTACGCTGGCAACCGCTATATCGTCACATTTGTAGACGTATATTCAAAATTTCTAATAGCCTGCCCAGTTAAAGACCACACAGCCACCACAGTCGCCACACTGCTTGCCACCGAAGTGTTCCCTATATTCGGCCTTCCCCTTGCTCTTCTATCGGACAATGCCTCCGAGTTTAGTGGACACGTTTGGCAACAATTCACCCAATAATGCGGTATTAACACCTTACGAGCGGCCTATGCGGTTTATTTATGTGTACCGCACAGCGGGGTGTTTTTAGCCAAAATAGGGCTGTTTACGTGATCATTTTCATGCCTAAATAAGACCCAGAACGTAAAACAAGTACCTATCCCTGAAAGGGCATAAACAGAGCTTTCGAATGACACCATAACGATCCTTGTATGATGGATAGTTTTCTTGCAATAACCGTGCAACGCGAGTGCAAAAAGCAGGTAATTCGGTACTTTCAGTACATAATTGAGTATGTAGCGAGTGAGAGAGGGAGGAGGGAGCTGAGATTTGTGTCAGTAGGTTCGCCGCGGTGGTCTGGAGCAGTCATACGCTCGCTAGTCTCCTGCCACCACTTGTCTCTCTCTCTCAGCCACATTACGTGCTGAAATTGCCACTCGAGTTATGTCGAGCGCCGCCACATAGTCCAGCTTTATTTAACTCGACTTATGTTGCTCGCCGCTAAATAAGGGTTAAGATTAAACACTCATCCCCGTACTGGCCTCAAGGAAATGCTATCTGCGAACGCAGCCATCGCACCATCAACAACCAGTTACGTTCAAGAATGATTGCTCTTAATACCTCAGACTGGCCATCACAACTAAAGATGATACAGTGGGGTATGAACACCTGTCCTCGGGAAGACGGTATTTCCCCTCATGAACGTGTTTACGGTGTACCCCCCCTGTTACTGCCATTCCACCACCACGCTCACCTTCCCTCCACCACCTCCACAATTGACCCATTGCAACATCTGCAAAACACCCTCCATACCGCCCAGATCTGTCAAGACACCAAAACTGATAACATCGATGACAAAAACCCTTTCGCCATCCATGACACCGTAATGGTAGCCAACCTCCCTATCACCAACAAGTTAGGCCCTCGCTATGTCGGGCCCTACACCGTCATACAAGTCCCAAATGCCTTTCAAGTCACCATCGACTATCACGGCGTGACTCGCACGCTCCGAACTAGATTCGTCCGAGCGTTTAAACCTCTAAAGCCACAAGACATTAACCCACCCCACACGTCCGACCCTAAATTAAACACCCCTACTCACCCTCTCACTCAGGCTACGAATATTCCCATACAAACCCCTAAGGACCTAAGCCCTCCAGCACCGAACCGACAAATCTTTTCTCAACATACCCCCCAAACTAACCTCCACAAACCCCAAGCCCCCAATATCACACCCTCTTCCACCATGACACCTTCCTTCACTTCTGATAGTCAAGTTCCTCCCCAACTTATCCAAGTACAAAAACCTCCACCCACAACCACGACCACAACAGAAACCCTCCCGTCTAGCCCTGACATACCTCCACCAGGCACCACAGTGAGAAAACCACCACCCCCACCCCAAACCAAGTACACACCCAACCGCACCACACAATCTACCTCAGTAACCTCACGCTACAACTTACGCCCACGACAAACATCGTTTAAAACCTCCAGAAAACACACCCTACTAACCAAGTTCCGTAGGGCTGCCAGACCACTACCCTCCTCCTCCTCCTCTTCTTCTTCTTCGTCGAATTCTCCCCCACAAAGGGAAAGAAGACGAATAATCACCAGCAAATCACCAACCTCATCAAACAACACACGCCCCTACCCCCAACCCTCCAACTTAAATCTACACTCCTTACCCACCCGTCTAGCCCCCCCCTGCATCCGCCCCTTTCCCCTCCACGATCCCCACCACCCCACCCACACACCGACCAACCTCCTCATCCCACCGCTGCCACCAATGAAATGCCGGGTGTGAAGGGAATTCATGGTCTCCTGAAATATCCCCAGGCTACCTTTAGGATAAACTTTTCCTGGTACCTGGCGCGGGGTACGAACCTCTGAAGGGAATTTAACCCACCTAAAAGTAATGTAATGCCCTCGAAAATGTCCCGCACCCACAATAATACTAACCCGAGTTGACGTCAGGTATAGCGTAAAATAGTCGTAGATGGTAAGTCCAATAAACTCATCACGTGATAACACCACGAGTCTATCACCTGGTTCTTAAAAATCGGACTAAGGTTGCTATACTTTTAGTACGTCCGTGGTAGTACAGTGGGTTAGCGCGCGGGCCTGGTGGTGATGGTTGGGTCACTAACCAGGGTTCGAACCCCACCCAAGGCATCTCAAAACCTGTGGGTTTTTAGGGGGGTTAAATTCCCTTCAGAGGTTCGTACCCCGCGCCAGGTACCAGGAAAAGTTTATCCTAAAGGTAGCCTGGGGATATTTCAGGAGACCATGAATTCCCTTCACACCCGGCATTTCAGTTATATATACAGTATATATATATATATATATATATATATATATATATATATACCGTATATATATTTTTTTTTATTGTTCCTGTTCCTCAGGCTGTCTGGCCGAACAGCCCCAAGGTCCCGAGCAAGGCCAAGGCCATAGATGAGCACCCCTTCCCAGTTGTATTATATGCCTATCTATGTAAAATATATACTGTATGTATATATAATTATACATATGTACAGTATATATGTATTGTATTTAATGATTGATTTGTTGATTTCTTGATTGAATTGTTGATTTGTTGATTGAATTATTTATTGTATTTATTGATTGATTTGTTGATTTCTTGGTTGAATTGTTGATTTGTTGATTGAATTATTTATTTATTTATTTATTGAATTATTTATTGTATAGATTGATTGATTCGTTGATTTCTTGATTGAATTGTTGATTTGTTGATTGAATTATTTATTTATTTATTTATTGAATTATGTATTGTATAGATTGATTGATTCGTTGATTTCTTGATTGAAATGTTGATTTGTTGATTGAATTATTTATTGAATTATTGATTGATTTGTTGATTTCTTGATTGAATTGTTGATTTCTTGATTGAATTATTTATTTATTTATTTATTGAATTATTTATTGCATTTATTGATTGATTTGTTGATTTCTTGATTGAATTGTTGATTCGTTGATTGAATTATTTATTTATTGTTTTGTTGATATATATACCGTATATATATATATATATATATATATGTTTCTAGTCTCTCAGTGGGGATCGAACCATCGACCATCAGAACGATAGCCGACGCTTAATCAATTACACCACGGCAGTGTCGGCAGCGTCGGCTATCGTTCTGATGGTCGATGGTTCGATCCCCACTGAGAGACTAGAAACATTTAGTGGCTCACGTGTATTTGTGATATATTCTCAATATATATATATATATATATATATATATATATATATATATATATATTTATGTTATATATACAGTATATATATATATATATATATATATATATATATATATATATATATATATATACAGTATATATGTAAATATTTTGTTTTATTGTCCCCTTCCCTGTTGTGTTGTTCCGTTTCCCCTGTTGTGTTGTTCCTGTTCCCCAGGGTGTCTGGCCAAACAGCCCCAAGGTATAAATATATTCTGATAATGCCAAACTATGACTACATCATGGTGTTCCCCAATTTGAATTACAAAGTGCGGAACTATACCGTCATGAATCCATTATACTCACGTCATCTGGAATCGGACAATGCCAAACTATGACTACGTCATGGTGAACTATGCCAACGTCATATGGATCCAGTGATGGCGAACTTTATACGTGTCATGATCGGATAATGCAAAACTATGACTATGTCATGGTGAACTATACCAACGTCATATGGATCCAGTGATGGTGAACTTGCATCATGACAACTATCAACATCAAATAAATTTTTCCTTTATTTCCTTTTCTTGGTTTCAGCATCATAAGCCAACCCCTGCATGCCGCCATACGCCATACGCCAGCCACCAGCCTTCCGCCAGCCTGCCACCAGCCATGTCGAAGGACAGAGACCCCAAGAAACGCCGTTTGCTGGACGCCGAGCTGGAGGATGTGGTCAACGAGGTGCTGGACCAGTCGACGGAGAGCGAGAGTGAGTCGGACAAGTGGTCGACCGAGGACGACGAAGAATGGGCTTCACCTCCGCCCAAGCGACTCCGGCCACTCCGCGACCACGCCCACACCTCAGCCAATCCACCACCAGCCGAACCAGCCCCAGCAACAGCGGATCCACCACCACGACTAGCCGAGCCATCGACAGCGGATCCACCACCACCACCACCATCCATCCCATCCATTACATCCCATCCCATCCACATCTACATCTACACCAGTCCCTAACATCACTGATTACCTCCTACCATCACCCAACTTCCCCCAACTTCACAATTCACCTCTTCCATCCACCTCACGTGGCGGTGCCTCATCCTTGCTTCCAGCAGGATCACCAGCCAGCAGCCCACACAAGTTTGCTATGCTACTTGCAGTGGGCACTTTTGATACCCCGCCTTCGCAGGTCTTGGGAACGGTTTGTACCCCCACAGTGTCCCCCTTTAGCGACACACCCTTGACCCCCTCGGCATTTGTTCTGCCTGAGCATCGAGCCGCAATGCGTGCTCAGGTTGTTGCTGAGGTGCCACGCACAGCATTGAATCCTCCAGCAGCAATCGAGGAGCTTCTTCCCCAAAGGCTTCCTCTTCATCACCATTCACCAACTGGTACAGCTGCACCAGGTTCACTAGCTTCTCCACACCTTTCACCAGCTGGTGCAGCTGCACCAGGTTCACCGGCTCATGCATCATCTGATGCAGAAGCCTCCCCACTCCCCCCTTCAAGCTACCACGTCGGCCATGCCGAAGGCCCGGGCCCCATAGGGGGACAGGTGGTAGGCCCAGGGGCCGCAGAGGTGTTCGTCGCGGTGGTCGTGGCCGTGCTCCTCCACGTGATCCTGTCCCCAACCGTGATGCCGGTTGGACCGACGACCCTTTCCGCCCCCAGGTTGGTCCGTTCACAGGGACCCCTGGCATGCAGGTTCCACTGCCGGTGACTCCTCTCCAGTTCTTCCAGCTCTTCTTCACAAGAGAGATATGCTGCAATACCTGGTAGAGGAGACAAATGCCTACGCCAAGTTCGTTGATGGAGCAACCGCTGTTTGGAACTTGTTTGGTGAGGAGGACTTGGCCAAATTCCTTGGCCTGTACTTCCTCATGGGCATTGCAAAGCTTCCTTCTCTGAGTCACTACTGGCGTTCAACTCCCCTTCACGACTACCCAGTATTTCGGAGCGCGATGAGTAGGAAGAAGTTTCTAGCCTTGTTGAAGTATTTCCATGCTTTCAACAACAAGGCCGTCAGCAGGCAGAACACGGATAGGCTTGTGAAGGTTCAGACGGTGATGGAATACCTACTTGAAGGCTTCAAGCAAGTGTACATCCCCGACGAAAAGCTGTCCCTTGACGAAGGCAGCCTTGGATGGAAGGGTCGCCTTTCATTCAAGGTTTACAACCCAATAAAGCCGACGAAGTACGGTATCAAGCTGTACATCCTGGCAGAGGCGTTGACTGGCTATGTGTGGGACTTTCGAGTCTACACCTGTCAGGGTTAATCTCTCCGGGAGATGGTGGAGGGTCTCACGGAGTCCTTCAGAGGCCAGGGGTACAAACTGTACATGGACAACTTCTACAACTCAGTTGACCTGTGCCAGCAAATTCTCATGCACAACATCTATGTGTGTGGCACCCTGCGCCTTGCACGAGGAGCTCCTAAGCGGTTGTGCGACCTTGCTAAAGCAAACGAGCTTGAACGCGATGCGACAGTAGCAATGAACAACGGCTTGACCATGGTCCTACTTTGGCGAGACAAGCGCGTCGTCGGCATGGTGTCCACCTTCCACCCTCAGGACACCATCCCAAAGCTTGTCAATTTCAAAGAGAAGGACCGACAGGGCAGGTGGCGTCGTGGACAGAAGCAGGTACATACATACATACATAAAATTTTAAGACTGAGTGTTCCACACATAAGTGCAGTTTCAGTCTCTTGTCCTAATGGCGGCGTTCCAGGCAACCCTGTTAAGGGCTGCTTCACTTGTCAAGTTCTTGGATTTGAGATCGGCACGTATAGTCCGATCCCAGGTCTTCCTCGGTCCACCCTTGGTGCAGCTCCCTCCACAATCACAGACCTGCATTTTTTCACCCAATTTTTGTCATCCATTCTGTCCACATGTCCATACCATCACAGTCTACTTGTACGCATCACCTTGCTAATACTCTTTATACCTTAACCCTTAAAAAGCGGCTCACCACATAAGTCGTATTTAATAAAGCTGGACTATGTGGCGGCGCTCGACATAGGTCGAGTGGCAATTTCAGCACGTAATGTTGCTGAGAGAGAGAGACAAGTGGTGGCAGGAGACTAGCGAGCGTATGACTGCTCCAGACCACCGCGGCGAACCTACTGACACGAATCTCAGCTCCCTCCTCCCTCTCTCACTCGCTACATACTGAATTATATGGGGAAAGTGGCTAATTACCTGCTTTTTACACTCGCGTTGCACGGTTATTGCAAGAAAACTATCCATCATACAAGGATCGTTATGGTGTCATTCGAAAGCTCTGTTTATGCCCTTTCAGGGATAGATACTTGTTTTACGTTCTGGGTCTTATTTAGGCATGAAAATGATCACGTAAACAGCCCTATTTTGGCTAAAAACACCCCGCTGGGCGGTACATATAAATAAACCGCATAGGCCGCTAAAGAAGGGTTAACGTCTCCTCAGCTCAATATTTGTTATTCTATCCTGTAGCCTGGCCCCACACATCCATCTCACCACTCTCATCTCATTACGCTCCATTCTGTTTACATCCTCTACTTTAACGGCCCATGTTTCTGAGGCATACGTCATTGCACTTCTAACACATGAGGCATACACCTTTCCCTTCAGGGGGAGAGGCATTCTTTTCATGGTCAGGATTGGCATCAGTTCTCTGAACTTCCCCCAGCCACACCTAATTCTATCAACAGTGGCAGCCTCGGCCCCACCACCGGCAGAGATGGTATCTCCTAGGTAACAAAACTTGTTCACCAGCTCCAAAGACTCATTTCCAAAATTCACAGCCATAGGTCTTCAAACCTGTTTGTGTTGAAGACTACAACGTCCACATGGGTGGGGTGGATCACTTCGACCAGATGGTCCAGTACTACCCCATCCAGCGAAGGACGGTCAAGTGGACGAAGAAGATCACCTTCTACTTCATCCAAATGGCCCTCTTCAACGCCCATGTCCTGTTCAAGAAGTGCTACCCAAGGACGAAAATGACCTTGCTCGACTTCCAGGAGCATGTCTGTTTGTCCTTGCTGTGCTTCGACCCTGCAGAGTGGCCTATGTCGGGGAGGCCAATCCACCGAGCACAAAATTTGCCGTCTGACCAGCGTGAGCCACAGAGGCATGCACGCAGGCAACGGCAATCCAGTGGATCATTTTGGGTCGTCCGACGACGACCATCCAGACTCCCCAGCCCCTGCTGCTCCTGACAACACTCCACCCTCTCCTGTTGTTGCTGCTCCTGGTGGAGGCGTTGAGAGGGCACCACGTCTCGATGTCCCCTCCCCACCACCAGTACCAGATGATGCTGCTGCTGATGCTGCTGCCCCGGGGGGAAACTATGTCCTGGTTGAACCCCCCGTGGTACTAGCACCTGATGCAGCTGCTGCTGGTGATGATGGGGAAGCAGCTCTTGAAGCTGCCAACCAACCGCCACCAGTACTGGAAGCAGCATGAGCGGTACGAGTCCAGAGACCTCGACCTGGAGTGGTCCCAAGGCGCCGTCCTATTGTTCTGAACCATGTCCGGTTGAACAAGGCCTTGGACCATACTCGGGAGAGGATTCCGGCCAAGAAGCGACTCCGTTGATATTACTGCTAAGTAATGAACGGCATTCGCATGGACACAAGCTTCCGCTGCAAGACTTGCACGGTTGCCCTCTGCATGGACATCAACAACTGCTTCAACCTTTTCCATAGCCACAATGCAGGTGTCTATAGCCAGGAGCTATGTGCAATCATTCATTCATTGATTGATTGATTCATTCATTCATTTCTCTTCTCTATTTCTCTTCTTCATTCACCCGGCTTCATTCACCCACCTTCATTCACCCACCGACATTCACCCACCTTCATTCACCCACCGACATTCACCCACCTTCATCATCAAAGTGGATATAGGCCTCCTGGGGAAACCACTCTAAAAAAATAACGAGTCAAGTGCAGTACCTCTTTGGGTGGCTTGGAAATCTGCGCATATTTCTCTGGTTTGACACCTTGTATATATATATATATATATATATATATATATATATATATTTATGACACCTTGTATATATATATATACAGGTATAAATATATATATATATATATATATATATATATATATATATATATATATATATATATATATATATATATATATATATATTTCTTTTTAACAATTCATTAGAAACAGGTATAGTTCCAGAAGCTTGGAAGCTTGCAAATGTAGTTCCGATTTTCAAAAAAGGTGATAAATCAATAGCATCCAATTACCGTCCCATTAGTCTCACTTCAATCATAGGAAAGCTACTAGAGTCAATTATTGCTAGGAAAATGAGAAACCACTTAGAAACATTTAACTTAATCAATTCTTCTCAGCATGGATTCACTCAGGGACGTTCTTGCCTTACAAATTTGCTTAGTTTTTTTCTCAGAGGTATATGAAGCAGTAGATAATGACAAGTCATATGATATTATATATTTAGATTTCAGTAAAGCTTTCGACAGAGTCCCTCATGAGAGATTGATGAGAAAGGTTGAGGCACATGGAATAGGTGGGGCGTTGTTAGGATGGATTAGGTCATGGCTAATTGGTAGGAAGCAGAGAGTCAGCATAAATGGTACTAAGTCAGAATGGGGATCAGTCAAGAGTGGTGTCCCCCAGGGATCTGTATTAGGTCCTCTGTTGTTTATTATATACATAAATTACCTTGATTTAGGTATAACTAGTAGGATAAGTACATTTGCAGACGATACCAAAATGGGGAGAAAAATTGATTCAGTTAGAGATATAGAGTGCCTGCAAAGGGATCTAGATACCTTACACGAATGGTCAGTAAAATGGCAGATGAAGTTTAACATTGACAAATGCAAGGTATTAAAGATAGGGAAGACGCATACAAATTTTGAATATAAACTAGCTAATATGGAATTAGAAAACTCAGACTGTGAGAAAGATCTACTGTAGGTGTGTTTGTTAGCAATGATTTGAAGCCTAGAAAACAATGTATAAGCGTTCGTAACAAGGCAAATAGGATTCTCGGGTTCATATCTAGGAGTGTGATTAACAGAACTGCTGATGTTATCTTAAAACTTTACTTGTCATTAGTGAGACCCCATATGGATTATGCTGTTCAATTTTGGTGTCCTTATTACAGAATGGACATAGATTCATTGGAGAGAGTACAACGTAAAATGACAAAAATGATCCATAATTATTATGTTACCTCCACCAACCGACTTTACTCCTAAACTCAATTAATGAAATCGACAAATACATGTGGCAGTCCAGGGATTCGAACCTAGGATGCTCACACCGAACTTCAGTGCATTTATCCATTGCGCTACGAAGACAGTTTATTAGACAATATTAGAAATCTTCCGTATGAAGAAAGGTTGAAGAAATTAGGCTTACATTCGTTAGAGAGACGCAGAGTTACAGGTGACATGATAGAGGTATTAAAGTATGTTAGTGGAATTAATAAAGGAGACATGAAAAATGTACTAAAGCTCAGTGATAGCGAAATAACTCGTACAAATGGTTTCAAATTAGATAAATTTCGTTTCAGAAAAGATATAGGCAAATATTGGTTTGGTAACAGAGTTGTAGATGGGTGGAATAGGCTACCAAGTGATATAGTGGGATCAAGAACGATAGGGAGCTTTAAGATAAAATTAGATAGGCATATGGACGAGATGGGTTGGGTGTGAGGAGGATCTACCAGGTGTGGGCCAATCAGCGCTCAGCAGACCCCCGTAATCTTGTGTTAATCTCTGACCGTTTTGGTGGTGTCAGTACTCAAGGTATTAGTGAGATGGGTCTATAATTGGGCCTTGTAATTGGGGTTGGGTGTGACAGGGATCTGCCTTGTATGGGCCGATCGGCTTTTTGCAGACTCCCATTTTCTTATGTTCTTATGTTCTTATGTACTGTATATATATATATATATATATATATATATATATATATATATATATATATATATATATAAATACCCATACACACATACACACATTTTTTTTTACCATTCATTATATTTTGTTTGACACCTTGTATATATATATATATATATATATATATATTTATATTTATATATTTATATATATTCATTACTTTATTTGCGTGTACAATAGAATTATTTCTGAATTTATTACTTGAAGATAACCTGGCTTTCTTTTTTTTTTTTTTCAGTGTCAACCCAGGAGCCATTTCCCTTCTCGTTGTAAAGGGTTGTGGCCCTACCAGGTAAGTAAAATTGACAACCTTCATGACTGACATGTTTTCTATGAACATTATACAATTATTGGCAAGAAAAATTATATAAAAGTGTTGTATATTGTGGCAAAGATATACAACTTTATAAACATTTTCATATATTTACATAACAATAACAATGCATGGAAACAATTGCGCATAGCTCGCGAGCCAATTACGCTATATTATTTTGGTTTTCACCATTAGAAAGAGCATAATTTTCCAATTACGGTGATATAAACAGGTATATACGTATCCGAGCAAATAAAGCAACGCCGAGGTGGGGAATAGCTCGGAACTCTGCTAGCATCGGCGGAACGGAGACGGGTGAAGCGTAAATATTCGCATTTTGGCTCTTCATTTCAAATATTCATAGAGCAAAAAGTATTTGTCGTAGGAACTTTTTTGTTTTTTTATTCTCTTCAGCATAATCTGCCGTATTTATACAGCCTAAATTGAAAACCATAGACCTCGTAACAACGAAATAATTCGGACATGTTATAAACAATATCATGCAAAATCATACTTGTTTTGTTTTCGGTCACTGCTTGAGAACTATTAAAGATAGACAATTTCTGTTTTCAGATTTGGAAAGAGCAGAAAAAAATACTATTATTTGAGCAAATAAAAATATATAGTCATCACTCACAATTTCGAGATAAGACGGTGTGAAGACAATTGCGCGGAAAATACTTTTATTCCAGAGTCGTTTACACTTTCATATTGCGATATATTTACATTTTTTTTTTTTATCATGTAGTATAGTTATTCCTCTTTCCATTGACATATGATACATCACAATAAACAGCATTCTGGTGGATGGAAATACAGAAATACACAAGGCTTCGAAATCGCGCCTGGCCAGACTATTTCAGGCCAAACCAAAAATGTCTTATCGTTTTCAACTTTACAACTTAGCCGGAAGCGAGAGTGTTAATGTCGCCAAACGTATGGGGCAAACGTCGATCTTAAAATTCAAAACATTATGGGGCTAAACATGAAGCAGTAGGGGTCCAGAAAAGCCACCCCTTTAATTTCAGGCCACTAAACTGTACCCCATCTTTGCCCCCGTACCGAAACACCTCCCCCCATCTCTGCCTTACTAACACAGCTATATTCGGGAAATGCCTTACTTAGAATCAGGGCCGCTGCTGAGTCACTGAAACAATTTGTCTTGATCTGTATCTGTCTGTGTTCCTGTGTGTGGTGCATCGGTGTCCCCCGTCTCCGTGGCCTTCCCTGTGTTTGTCCCCGTCCAAACACGCTGGAGAGAACACACGCACACACACACACACACACACACACACACACACACACGTGCCCGGCGAATTCTCTATTTGCTCGGTCGATTTGTTTTTCGTTTGGGGTTTTGCCTGTGGTTGGAGATTGTGCCATTATATAATACAGGTAGTTATGAGTGATCGGTTGTGTTGTTGTTGTTGTTGGTGGTGGTGGTAGATGATGGTTAGAATGTTAAAGAAGCTATTTGATAAAATGTGGGAGGAGGAGGAAATACCAGTAAGATGGAAAGAGGAAAGAGTTACGTTGATATATAAAGGAGGAGCAAAAAGTGTTCATGAGATGGGGAGCTATAGACCAGTAACTGTAATAAACATAATACAGTAAATAAGATATTTTATGGGATAATAAAGGAGAGGTTAGGAGAGTAGGCCTATGTAGAGGAAAGGAATCTGCTTAGTGAAGAGCAAAACGGGTTTAGGAAGGGAAGAAGAGATACAGACAATATATATATATTAGATGAGGTTATAGAGAACAAGGCAAAACAAGGTGACTGTGTGTTTATAGTGTGTATAAATGTGGAGAAAGCATATGATAAGATTAGTAGGGAAGTGGCAGAAGCGGTGATGGAGAAACTAGGAGTGAGTAGGAAGATATGGAATATGATAATGAATATGTATGAAGGGGCGGAGGCAGAAATTGTGTGGAAAGATATTGTAGTGAAAGGAATCAGGAGAAGGAAAGGGCTAAAACAGGGGTGTAATTTGTCACCAATAATTTTTGCAATGTGCATGGAGGAGTTGGTAAGGAGAGTTAAGAGCAAGGGAAAAGGAGTGAAAATAGGACAAGCCAAGCTATCAATACTGACATTCGCGGATGATGTATTAGTGATAGCAGAGAAGGAGGAAGAGATGAGAGAAATGTTACAGGAGGCGGAAAGGTTTGGAAGAAATTTGGAAACGAAGTTCAGTTTGGAGCAAAGCAGCATGGTAGTGGTAAATGGGCCAGAGGCAGTAGACATGAGAATAGGAGGGGAAAGAACAGAAATAAGTGAAGTACCTAGGGGTATGGATAGGGAAGAAAGGGCGACAAAGGACAATGAATGAGAAAATCATGAAGGTGGAGCAGTGTAGTGGGAAACTGGAACGTTACAAAAACTAGAGTAAATAAATATAAAATAGTAAGGGAGGTGTGGAAGGACTTTGAAGTGCCAAAAATAATGTACGGGATGGATGTGAGAGGGAGTACAGGGGGAGAAATTAAGAGACTGGAGGCGGGACACCCGTAAAATAGGAAGAATAGGGCTAGGAGCAAGAAGGTGGACAGCGAATGAAGCAGTGAGAGGGGATATGGGGTGGAGTACGTTTGAGGAAAGAGTGGCGAAGGCAAAGTTGAGATATAAGATTAGATTGGAGGATGATAGGTGGCCAAGGAGAGTGTATGAATGGGGTGAGGGGAAGAGTAGATGGGCAAAAGAGTGTAGGAGAAAACTGAATAAAATAGGAGTGAAACAAAGAAGGGCAGGAGAGGAGTGGAGAGATATAGAGAGAAATGCAGGATTAGGTCAGGGAAGGAGGTTGGAGAAAGAGATAAGAACCGCCTCAAGGGGTTCTTTACCCCTGCACAGCTTCTTGCTCTGTACAGGGGCACGGTGCATCCTTGTATTGAGTATTGTTCACATGTGTGGGGAGGATCCTCTCACACCACTCTCCTTGACAAAGTAGAAAGGCAGGCCTTTCGTATCATTAACTCCCGTCCACTCACCAACTCTCTACAATCTCTCTCTCTCCGCCGCAATGTTGCATCTCTCTCGCTATTCTATCGCTACTATAATAATCAGTGTTCCTCAGAGCTCTCCCAGTGTACACCACCTCCTCTACGTAGGTCACATGGTACCCGTCATGCAACACAATCCCACCCCTACTCTGTGCAACTCTCCAACCCAAGAGTAAAACGTTACTCTCAGACTTTCTTCTATTCAACAGCTGAGCTCTGGAACTCTCTCCCAGAATCAGTCTTTCCCCCTTCCTATGACTTTAAATTGCTTCAAACTCTGTGTGTCCAGGCATTTTGGCTCGAACGTCCCTTGGTTTTGGCCCTGTCACTCTTTCAACTCTGAAAGAGGCCCTCGCTACAGGCAGTTCTGCCTTTTGACTCCCTCACTCACATAGAAAAAACAAAATGTATCCTAATGACCTGGCCGGACTTATGCCCTTTCTTCTCTGGGGTGTCAGGTAAAGGTATAATGAGGGAAAATAAAACAAGAGAAGCCGCTCTTTCTCTTACACCCAATAGTAATCAGTTTCCATCCAGTGAATCGAAATATGTAGATTGAAGTCATCAACATATCACTCATCTCTATATTCATTAATGTTACAGACATATTACTCTCAATTTCTAAAGTTTCAAATCCTTGCCAAATGTCTCTGTAGGCCTAATATATTCTGTGTTATTCATCATATATACTTTGTATATTGGGCAATGCACTGAATAGAATTTGAGAGTAATATGTCTGTAACATTAATGAATACAGAAATGAGTGATATTTTGATGACTTCAATCTATATGTTTCGATTCACTGGATGGAAACTGATTACCGTACTATTGGGTGTAAGAAGAAAGAGCAGCTTCTTTTGTTTTATTTTCCCTCATTAGGGGCAGCTGGGCTGGCAGTACAGGTAGGAGTAGGCCTAGTCCTCGTTTTCTGTCGCGCTGGGTGGTAGGGGTGACTGTGTTGTTCCGTTTTGTATGGACGTTTGTGGTAGGGGTGACTACATTGTTCTTGCTGTAGGCTACTGGTGTTTTTTTTATTCTCCGGGGTGTCAGATAGAAGAGTGTTGAATGGTAATGGAGGTGGAAGTGCCGGCAGTGGGTGGCCTGTGCTGGTGCTAGTCTAAATCATAATAATAATAATAATAATAATAATAATAATAATAATAATAATAATAGTAATATATAATTAAAGTTGCAAGTAACGTTGTCAAGCGGTTTTGTACGCGGGGTACTGTGTTGGATACAAGGGCTTCTGTCACATAACATATCAAAAGGTCACTTAACTTTTCGGGCATGGAGAAACTACAGAAGGAACAGATCGTAGTCATTTTGGCTGTGGTCATTTTGGAGTGTAGCTCCTTTGGTTGTGTCCATTTATTAGTTGTTTTATATGTTTTGTTTGTGGCCGTGTATGAGTGTGGCCATTTAAGTGGTGTTATATATATTTGTATCATTCTGACTTTTGCTTCAGTCTTTGTGGCGTTGTCATTATATACTAAGGTTATTACTTCAGCAATACTAAATACAATAACGTACTGTACTTCAGCAATAACGTATACTTCAGCAATAATACAATAACGTACTGTACTTCAGCAATACTAAATACAATAACGTACTGTACTTCAGCAATACTAAATACAATAACGTACTGTACTTCAGCAATACTAAATACAATAACGTACTGTACTTCAGCAATACTAAATACAATAACGTACTGTACTTCAGCAATACTAAATACAATAACGTACTGTACTTCAGCAATACTAAATACAATAACGTACTGTACTTCAGCAATACTAAATACAATAACGTACTGTACTTCAGCAATACTAAATACAATAACGTACTGTACTTCAGCAATACTAAATACAATAACGTACTGTACTTCAGCAATACTAAATACAATAACGTACTGTACTTCAGCAATACTAAATACAATAACGTACTGTACTTCAGCAATACTAAATACAATAACGTACTGTACTTCAGCAATACTAAATACAATAACGTACTGTACTTCAGCAATACTAAATACAATAACGTACTGTACTTCAGCAATACTAAATACAATAACGTACTGTACTTCAGCAATACTAAATACAATAACGTACTGTACTTCAGCAATACTAAATACAATAACGTACTGTACTTCAGCAATACTAAATACAATAACGTACTGTACTTCAGCAATACTAAATACAATAACGTACTGTACTTCAGCAATACTAAATACAATAACGTACTGTACTTCAGCAATACTAAATACAATAACGTACTGTACTTCAGCAATACTAAATACAATAACGTACTGTACTTCAGCAATACTAAATACAATAACGTACTGTACTTCAGCAATACTAAATACAATAACGTACTGTACTTCAGCAATACTAAATACAATAACGTACTGTACTTCAGCAATACTAAATACAATAACGTACTGTACTTCAGCAATACTAAATACAATAACGTACTGTACTTCAGCAATACTAAATACAATAACGTACTGTACTTCAGCAATACTAAATACAATAACGTACTGTACTTCAGCAATACTAAATACAATAACGTACTGTACTTCAGCAATACTAAATACAATAACGTACTGTACTTCAGCAATACTAAATACAATAACGTACTGTACTTCAGCAATACTAAATACAATAACGTACTGTACTTCAGCAATACTAAATACAATAACGTACTGTACTTCAGCAATACTAAATACAATAACGTACTGTACTTCAGCAATACTAAATACAATAACGTACTGTACTTCAGCAATACTAAATACAATAACGTACTGTACTTCAGCAATACTAAATACAATAACGTACTGTACTTCAGCAATACTAAATACAATAACGTACTGTACTTCAGCAATACTAAATACAATAACGTACTGTACTTCAGCAATACTAAATACAATAACGTACTGTACTTCAGCAATACTAAATACAATAACGTACTGTACTTCAGCAATACTAAATACAATAACGTACTGTACTTCAGCAATACTAAATACAATAACGTACTGTACTTCAGCAATACTAAATACAATAACGTACTGTACTTCAGCAATACTAAATACAATAACGTACTGTACTTCAGCAATACTAAATACAATAACGTACTGTACTTCAGCAATACTAAATACAATAACGTACTGTACTTCAGCAATACTAAATACAATAACGTACTGTACTTCAGCAATACTAAATACAATAACGTACTGTACTTCAGCAATACTAAATACAATAACGTACTGTACTTCAGCAATACTAAATACAATAACGTACTGTACTTCAGCAATACTAAATACAATAACGTACTGTACTTCAGCAATACTAAATACAATAACGTACTGTACTTCAGCAATACTAAATACAATAACGTACTGTACTTCAGCAATACTAAATACAATAACGTACTGTACTTCAGCAATACTAAATACAATAACGTACTGTACTTCAGCAATACTAAATACAATAACGTACTGTACTTCAGCAATACTAAATACAATAACGTACTGTACTTCAGCAATACTAAATACAATAACGTACTGTACAGCAATACTAATACAATAACGTACTGTACTTCAGCAATACTAAATACAATAACGTACTGTACTTCAGCAATACTAAATACAATAACGTACTGTACTTCAGCAATACTAAATACAATAACGTACTGTACTTCAGCAATACTAAATACAATAACGTACTGTACTTCAGCAATACTAAATACAATAACGTACTGTACTTCAGCAATACTAAATACAATAACGTACTGTACTTCAGCAATACTAAATACAATAACGTACTGTACTTCAGCAATACTAAATACAATAACGTACTGTACTTCAGCAATACTAAATACAATAACGTACTGTACTTCAGCAATACTAAATACAATAACGTACTGTACTTCAGCAATACTAAATACAATAACGTACTGTACTTCAGCAATACTAAATACAATAACGTACTGTACTTCAGCAATACTAAATACAATAACGTACTGTACTTCAGCAATACTAAATACAATAACGTACTGTACTTCAGCAATACTAAATACAATAACGTACTGTACTTCAGCAATACTAAATACAATAACGTACTGTACTTCAGCAATACTAAATACAATAACGTACTGTACTTCAGCAATACTAAATACAATAACGTACTGTACTTCAGCAATACTAAATACAATAACGTACTGTACTTCAGCAATACTAAATACAATAACGTACTGTACTTCAGCAATACTAAATACAATAACGTACTGTACTTCAGCAATACTAAATACAATAACGTACTGTACTTCAGCAATACTAAATACAATAACGTACTGTACTTCAGCAATACTAAATACAATAACGTACTGTACTTCAGCAATACTAAATACAATAACGTACTGTACTTCAGCAATACTAAATACAATAACGTACTGTACTTCAGCAATACTAAATACAATAACGTACTGTACTTCAGCAATACTAAATACAATAACGTACTGTACTTCAGCAATACTAAATACAATAACGTACTGTACTTCAGCAATACTAAATACAATAACGTACTGTACTTCAGCAATACTAAATACAATAACGTACTGTACTTCAGCAATACTAAATACAATAACGTACTGTACTTCAGCAATACTAAATACAATAACGTACTGTACTTCAGCAATACTAAATACAATAACGTACTGTACTTCAGCAATACTAAATACAATAACGTACTGTACTTCAGCAATACTAAATACAATAACGTACTGTACTTCAGCAATACTAAATACAATAACGTACTGTACTTCAGCAATACTAAATACAATAACGTACTGTACTTCAGCAATACTAAATACAATAACGTACTGTACTTCAGCAATACTAAATACAATAACGTACTGTACTTCAGCAATACTAAATACAATAACGTACTGTACTTCAGCAATACTAAATACAATAACGTACTGTACTTCAGCAATACTAAATACAATAACGTACTGTACTTCAGCAATACTAAATACAATAACGTACTGTACTTCAGCAATACTAAATACAATAACGTACTGTACTTCAGCAATACTAAATACAATAACGTACTGTACTTCAGCAATACTAAATACAATAACGTACTGTACTTCAGCAATACTAAATACAATAACGTACTGTACTTCAGCAATACTAAATACAATAACGTACTGTACTTCAGCAATACTAAATACAATAACGTACTGTACTTCAGCAATACTAAATACAATAACGTACTGTACTTCAGCAATACTAAATACAATAACGTACTGTACTTCAGCAATACTAAATACAATAACGTACTGTACTTCAGCAATACTAAATACAATAACGTACTGTACTTCAGCAATACTAAATACAATAACGTACTGTACTTCAGCAATACTAAATACAATAACGTACTGTACTTCAGCAATACTAAATACAATAACGTACTGTACTTCAGCAATACTAAATACAATAACGTACTGTACTTCAGCAATACTAAATACAATAACGTACTGTACTTCAGCAATACTAAATACAATAACGTACTGTACTTCAGCAATACTAAATACAATAACGTACTGTACTTCAGCAATACTAAATACAATAACGTACTGTACTTCAGCAATACTAAATACAATAACGTACTGTACTTCAGCAATACTAAA
>CM064492.1:22738144-23118144 GCA_032716605.1 Paralithodes platypus | reverse complement strand
CCAAGAGTTGTGTATTCACAACCATTCTGAACACCCTCCATTTACACTATGTAAAATACCTAGAATAATGACTATATCTAACTTCTATCTATTAACTATGCAACCGCCCTCCCGAGAGGGATACAAGAAAGCCACTTCGTATCTTTTTCCTTTCCCCAAATTTAGCAACTAATTAAATAAAACTTATAAGAAGGAAAAATACCTATCTTTTCTTTCTCCTATTTTAGCAACTATAAACCCATAGCCTCACGTTTTTGTTCTGTCTACTAACTATACGTATGCAGCCATATATTTTCACTAGGACCTATATTATTATTGAAATGCACCAGGAACGGAATATGGACTGATCCTGTCAGTTCTTCTTTATTGTGAAATTGTTGTAGATATATTATTAGGTAAGACCAATGTCACCCACATGTGTCACGTACGTATGATGTAACAATCAAGTCCCCCAGTACGCATAGTATGACAGTGGTGATCCTTGACATGTTGGATGTATTAATTACGTGTGTACTTAATTATGTAACAACCATACCCCACCATACTAATATTAATACGACGAAGCGGTAATCCCTTTGTTGTGTATGTTGTCAAGTATGTAACAACCAGGTCCCATCATATTAATATGACGACGGCTATAATACCGTCATTTGTGCATGTGTTCATTATGGATAACTATCTTTATCCACGATTTTTGTTTCTCTCTTCCAATTCTTTCCACGCATGTTATACGTCTTGTCAATCACAATCTTCTAGTATACAAAACACATTACTCTACTTCCAGAGCTGGGCACTTTAGCCAACACTTCCGCAAATAGCCAATTCCGCCATGGCGGAAGTGTCATTTTGTTGGCGAATTAGCGTTGGCGCCAAAATGGCTGCCTATTTGCGGGTTTGAAGCTCTGGAAAGTACCTCCATGTTGCAAACCTCGAGTCCGCAAAATAAAAATTCCAGCCGCCAGCCAGCCCTGGGCCGCTCCTGCAGCTCCAGCCAAAAAAAGTCATGTGACCAAGCCAACTACCTGTGTTCTGGAATCTAGGCCTATACATCGGCTCTTCACGTTTCACGGTTTCTTCACTTACTTAGTAGCAAGCGTCGAGCTAACACCTACAACACACAGCAGTCCAACCTGCTAGCACTTCAACTTTGTTTATATTTTCGGCCTATTGAAGTGAACATGGAGTCTACCATCATGCCTACCGCAGCTGCCAACAGCATGGGGAGCAGTTCACCACCATCATCTGACAGTGATGGTGCAGAGCATGCAGAAATCGAGGACCTAAGCCACCCCTGGCCCCACCTAGAAACCTATGGGCCTGTAATTACCAAGAAGATGTCTCTGGACAAGGGCTTTATAACTTTATAATCTAGCCTAATTTAAGATTATAAAGTTAGGCTATCGTTAATTTGATTGATAGCTTGTTAATTTTTAACCTAAACTAATGTTATTAGGCTACCCTAATCCCATCAAAATGACTCAAAGCATGTAGGCCTAGGCTAAGTCTAGGCTAACTTCTATATAGGCTAGGCTATATAGCCTAGGCCTAGCTCTATAATCACTAATCCCATCAAAATGCCTCAAAGCATGTAGGCTAAATATTGCATGTTCTAACTTCTAAATAATTATAGCCTAGGCCTATAGGCTAATTACTAATATAAGTAATTTTATTAGGCTAGGCCTAGGCTACCCTAATCCTATCAAAATGCCTCAAAGCATGTAGGCTAAATAATATTGCATTTTCTAACTTCTATATATATAGGCTAGCCTAGGTCTAGGCTATAATCAGTCAATCACTAATTCCATCAAAATGCCTCAAAGCATGTAGGCTAAATATTGCATGTTCTAATTTCTATATAATTATATAGCGTAGGTCTAGGCTATAATCACTAATTCCATCAAAATTCCTCAAAGCATGGAGGCTAAATATTGCATGTTCTAACTTCTATATATAGCCTATAGCCTAGGTCTAGGCTATAATCACTAATTCCATCAAAATGCCTCAAAGCATGTAGGCTAAATATTGCATGTTCTAACTTCTATATAAATTATATAGCCTAGGTTTAGGCTATAATCACTAATTCCATCAAAATGCCTCAAAGCATGTAGGCCTAGGCTAAATATTGCATGTTCTATCTTCTATGTATAGGCCTAGGCCTATAATCACACTCATTTTATTAGTGTCAAGTAGAAAGTGTTAATTTTGAAAGTATCATATAGGCCTAGACTAAATTTAGCCTACAATAAAATTTTATTAAATTTTGATCTGAAGCTAGGCCTTTATTCTGAGCATTAAAATTAATAGGCCTAGGCTACTTTCTATTAAATTACTTAATCTATCTAAAGTAGACCTATCTAGGCATATATAGCCTATTGCCATTCCCAAAGGGGCGACCACGAATAAATTGCCTCCTTGCACCTCTGTGATCCGGCGTACCTCCTGAATGGTGCGGAATTGCGAATACTGATTATTACTGAAGCACTCTCCCCATAAACAAGTTGCCCCAACGTTTTACTGCCCATGTGGGCAAACTAAGTGGCCTATGCTATATATTAACCCTTTCACTGCGGGTGACGTTCTGGAATGTTTTGGCAATTTACAGCAATTTCCAAGCTTTAAAAGCCTGTATGTATATCCTTCAGGTCCATGGAAGTTGGGCAACATTATATTTAAGTAAATATATATTTATTGACATTAGAGATTGAATTTATTGATTTACCCTTGATTCTGTAGTTTAAATTTAAAATTAATAAAAAACGGTTTGCGTTTGCATATTTGCATTTGAGGACTAGAAATTTCACAAGGTTTGCACATTTGTGTTTGCTGAAGTTATGTTCTGGGTTTGCTGATTTGTGTTTGCTGACTTGACTTTTTGTTTGTGGTGCCCAGCTCTGTCTACTTCGTGGCCCCATGCCCAGTTGTTCCCTTCCAGTAACTAAGTATAGATGTAGTTAGGCCAGAGTTATGTTCCACCATTCAGATTGAAGAAGTTAAGATACACGACAGAATTGTTGTGCTACGAGGTATGCATTTGACGACGACTGTATCCCCTTTCTTGCACCCCCTTGCACCTCCCAGGCTTAAACTCGCCTCACCTAGTTTTCTGACATTTCCGGCTCAAACTAGATTCGCTTGACCATCACGAAGCACTTGCCCCCCCCCCACCGGCCGACCCCGGAATAGCGACGTGCTCCGCCCCCGGAATAGCGACGTGCTCCGCCCCCTCGACCCCGACGAAAGGACCACCAGGGAAACTCTGCCTAGCAACCAACTAAACGCATATACGGGTAGGTTTAGATGCGTTTTGTATTACCATTTCACATTGCCCCAGAGACATAAGATAAGGGAGGAGCTGTCCAACCCCTCTCGTCTTATACCACCGTTATATGGCTGCCTCCACAGTAAAGTAACTTACTTATAATTTCAGGCACCTAGCCAGCTAGCCTTAACAAGCAGGGCACCCCGCCCCACTGACCGCGAAAACAACTGGGTGGAGAACCTCTTGCCAACACCACTTCCATCACATGTCATTATATGTTAGATGTATATAATAACTCTGTTTTTCTGATCTAGGACACGGGAAGTAAGGAACGAATTTCCCAGGCAACAAATCCGCAACAACTCCCATGCCCAGCTGCCCCCAAAGATTTACGGGACAACTCCCAGCCAAGGCAACACCCCGACTCCAACTTCCCCCACACCTCCACCATCTTACCAACTTGAAAGCCTGTTAGCTCCATCCCTAAAAATTGTTACGTCTACTTCCTCCTTTCCCAATTAAGTGAGCCCCACCATAGCACTCCACATGTAAAGCTAAAACTCCCCTCTCGCTTGTCTAAAAAACCCAGATAACAGCAAATCCACCAACCACCAGCCCCGGCAACACCGGGCAGCCCTGATATATAAACCCTGGGAGGAGGGAAACTCAGTAAGTAGAAATATCGCTTCTGTACGAACGGCAACCCGCTCTCTGACTGAAGACTATTTAATACCCCTCTCAAGATTACATATTGACGAACGGCAACCCGGAGTCTGTGATACTATCAGTGACATATATATTAATTTATGGATCTTTATTAATCGTGGCGACCCATCGGTTAATATCGAGACATTTAAATAATATATATATATACCCCAAATATTAAGTGTATTAAAAACTCATTGCTGGTATGGCCTCTTCCAATTGAGTTTTATAATCATTTATATAGTGCAACAAGAACTACATACGTTTAAAGGTGGGGGCTCATGGGTTGAGGTAAACATGGAAAAATAATCGCCAACCTGCATATAATTATCTTGTAAAATGCAATGTCACTGAAATAATTATTAACAATGGTATAAAGGATTTTGCGGATCGTCTATACCGGGCCTGTGACGTCATAGTGACGTCACACCAGTATCCTTAGCCTAGACTGGATGGTGGACTTACACTCTTGTGACGTCACAGGCCCGGTATAGACGATCCACAAAATCCTTTATACCATTGTTAATAATTATTTCAGTGCCATTGCATTTTGCAAGATAATTATGTACAGCTTGGCGATTATCATTCCATGTTTATCTTAACCCATGAGCCCCCACCTTTAACTAATTATTTCTGGCCACCCAGGATTTAGTATAGTTATTGATATTAGTGTCTTATCTAACCTAATACAAATATTGAAAGACGAAGGCCTCCCTACCTTATAATACTTTATTATCTTAGACATCTTGCTTAGTACTTAACTCACAGAGATCTAAGAGAGAAAGACCAGTAGAGTTTAAATAGTGGACCCGTAACTATATACGGATGACTGATTATTTCTGGCTACCCAGAATTTAATATAGTTATCCATATTAGTTTCTACTCTAACCTAACAAGAATATTGAAGGACGTAGGCCACCCTACCTTTCAATACACTTGTTATCTTAGATAGTACTGGCACTTAACTCACAGAGATCTAGGATAGAAAGATCTTTTGTGTTAGAAGGGTCTATGCGAGACACTCTTAGGAGCGCTTAGCACATCTTGTCTGTGGCAACCCACCAGGATTTGTGACTAAAAGGGTAAAACCGCCTGAGTTCTTTGAACCTCTTAAAAAGATTAGAGACAGTCAAGAAGAGTCCTTGTATCGACTCCTCTTGCGTTGGTCCGATGGTGTGTTAATCCGGCCTCAGCCTGAAACATAACATTAAAAATCCTAGCGCAAAGAGTACCTGAATGGAACTTCATCAACGGTTGATGGCCCATCTGTAACTTCTTCACACGACTGGACCCCCTGGACGGCCCCCGGAGCAGCCTAGGAGCCCTCAACGACACCAGATCGAGAACCTAAGAAGATAACCCAACAGTGCACTATTAATTATCATTTGTATCAGTGCGGAGATACTTTACCACCAGATCGCTTGTTTACCTGTGCTCCCCCTTAAGTTATTTGCTAACTATGACGAGTGTTTTAAGTTCGATTCCTAGAGCTCCCTGTTCATTGCCAAAGAATTCGTACCAGTAAAAGTTATTACGAGATAATTATCACAACAATATTTACCCTCAGCCACATAACGAGTTCTTCCTAATTGGGAGATTATGGTATAGATATTCTGAGATCCCAAAAGCTTGCGGGATAGGTCGTAAAGTAAACTAATCTCAGTGACGAGTTCCAATACGTGCATTAACAGTCAAATAAGTATACAATTCTAGTTGTCTACTCACTCTATAATATTTCGTGGAAACCAAGACCAAAAGTTAGCTAAACGTCAAAATAAGTAACTAAGCATTAGGCATAAGCAACGAACTTCACAATATACTTAGGAGAACTTAACCAGTGCCCCTCGAGTGACTCTCTTCTAACCTTGTATCTTGTGCTTATCTCAGAATAATAATACCTGAGTGTTGAAAGTGGTAGTGCATGCTCCATCCAGATCCACGATCGTGCTAGGAGAATTGAAAGACCAAACTTGATACTGAATCTCTTGCTCCTACCTATGTTTTTCCAAAGTGAATTATTATTTTTGTCTATACCAGTGAGTGCTAATTAAATAAAGCTGTATTACGAACCACATTCCGAAATTATATTTATGTGTTCTATTGATTCCTTATATGTATGTGCATGAAACCTGATATTTCAGTCTCGAAGAACTCACCTCAATCAATCGTTAATCCTGTATAAAATCAGGGCATAACAGTATGTTTTGAGCATTACTACATAAAAACAAACGCTTTGTTACTTAAGTAAACTAGATATTGTTGACTATCCAGGAGTCGCCACTTCCTTGGAGATAGTGGTTATTCTCTTAGTACCTATTAACTGACACCAGTTTTGAATCCTAGGCATATCTATAAGGAAGCATACAACAGGAGTCGTGAATAGTTGAAAAATATATAATACCGGGTACTGCATGTAAAAATTGCAATACATTATGTAAAATACACTGTTTTTTTCATTATACATGTACTGTATTTGTCCAAGCATCATATACTTAGTCGTTTATAAAAGTTAATCTGGGTGCTAAACTTTCTGTTTTTGGTATGGTACTGTAGACAAGGCAAGTGTCTATTCAAAGCAGTTTAAATAGTGAATATGAATAGTTTTGTAAATTAGACGAAATGAGTGATCAATTTACCACCACTAACTTGAAACCTGAACCATTAATGATATCACTGCACTGTATGGTACTGTATTTAAACCTGGCCCTATAAATATAGCACTATTGTACGGTATGGAACTGGGGGCAAGTTGGTGCAGGTATGGTAAGTAACCCCATACAATGTACAGTAGTTACAAAGTGATCTGTATAGGATTCATTGTACTGAACTCATAAAATACAGGTGTGTGTTTTTGTGGGCATATATAACAGTTAAGGCGGCTGATGGTGGGAGCTCCGGCATAGTCGCTGAGATGCTAAAGTCAGCTGGAGATATTGGGGTAAAATTAGTCACAGAGCTGATTAATGCTATCATAAAGGAGGACAAAATTCCTGATGCATGGCAGAAAAATGTGATAGTAAATATATAAAAAATAAGGGTGATTCCTTAGATAGCGGAAATTATAGGGGTATGACAAAGCTCGAGCAAGTCATGAAAGTCAGTGAAAGGGTCTTTGAATAAATGATCAGGAAAAGTGTTGGCATCAGCAACATGCAGTTTGGATTTATGCCGGGATGTGGCACAACTGATGCTATCTTCACTTAGGGAGCAAGGGAGAACTTGTGTTGAATGACCCGCCTGTTAGTGTTGATTTTGGCAGTGTAGCACTGGAGTGTGTGAATAAATTCTGCTACTTGGGTGATACGGTTTCCGCCGTAGGTGGCGCTGAAGCTGTCTCCATTGCTAGAGTCAGAAGTGGCTTCATCTTTAAAAACAATGTCAAGCACTGGTTTAACGACCTCGAGGTATGAGGTAGTGTCATGTTCCTCTGGCTTGAATGAAATTATTTCCAAAGATTTCTTTGCCATTATGTCTGTTTATTGCGGTCACTAATTGATAAAAATGTATAGAGATCCTGAAATGCCGTCCCCCCGAGTTGAGACACTGCTGTCACCAGTGTTATGCTACGCTTTCAAGACGCGAGGTATATTCTGATTGTCTTTCTCAACTCTGGGAATGGTGCAGTGATCTTCGACTTAGGGTACTCTCGACTGGGCGAGGACTGACCTTAGCTGTATTTATACCAAACAAAAGCCATGCAACAACAGAAACACAATTGTGGTACGATTGTTTTATTCACTTCAGTTCATAGGCACATAGATTTACGTAATACATACACTGGGTGGTATAAATTGGCACATACAGGGGCAAATAATTAATAAATATAGCGAGACAATGGGTCTCAGAACAAACAAATTGTCCTCACAAAGTACGGCATATGGTACTAAATTAATTATGAAAACACTGAATGGGAAGTTAATGAATGAGGCTCTAAAGCATGAATATGCAAGAGTTAAAGAAATAGAGTTGTAATAATATAGATTCTAAAGCATAAATAAATCAAATGATACTCTAGGACGTAAACACACTATAATATCTAAGCCTTAATGATAAGAAGCACATAGACTTATATATGCGGCAGGTACTCCTCAATTTATGTGTAAGTGTGTGTATAAAATAGAGTGGCGATGTTATATATATATATTTTCCTCTTCAGGGGGTCACTGGAGCCCGGACCCGAGAAAGTATGTATACACAAGGCCGGTGAAGGACAGGTGTAATTGTTCCCCAACAAACGAGGTAACAGGATGGCAATACTAGAGGGAAGGAGTAAAGCACGTCTTCAATAATCTTACGTTACACTGACAGAGTCCTGGCACATCTAGGTCTAAACCTCACTGTAACCTTATACCACAACAGAACAGAAAAACACTTAAATGAGAGAGAGAGACAGGAGAACACTGGGGGCGAAGGAACACTGGGCACGGGCCGTCGTCAGGAGGGTGGTGGTCCCGGCTCCTTGCACACACAGCCGGCTGGAATAGTCCTTCTTGAGACCCGATGACGACTTGTCTAACTTCTGGACTGATTCACACACAATCTGGCTTCTTCACAAGTCAGGATCTGGACCGAAGAGCTCCAACAGGCGCCGGGTGTGGCGGCTAGTATCCTTTTGCGACTGCTCCAGTCTCGGCTGGTCCTCTCGTTTTATCACACTGTGGGGAAAAGGCGGCTTATCCTCAACTACCAGATCAACAACAAGAGTATCTCTTGGCATTGGTGACAAGCTCACCTTAGGTGTGGTTGGTAAGCCGACACTCAAAAGTTGCTCCTTGTTAATCGTGTTTAAGATTGACAAGGAAGATGTTAGTCTTAGTAATCAGAAACTTGGGTATTAAAGTGAATATGTTATGACAATATACATAAGTGGAAAAATTACAATAAGAATAAGTAGATAAATGGGTATTAAGTAATTATGTTGTGAGAAAACACACAACATAAGTGGGAAAGTACAATAAGAATAATGTGGAATAAATACAATATATATTGCCTAAAAGATACGTAATCGGAAAAGGAAAGAAAGATAAAAAACAAATGAATTCAAGTGAGGCACGGAAACTAGTGCGTATATGGAGCGTCGATGTTGTGACGACATGAGCAGGGCGATGAGTAACTGAGTCATGGCGTCGGAAGACAGTTGACCGTGAGTAACGATAGCGGATGGAAGTGCTGACAGTGGAGTCAAGTCCTGGCCAGGCAACAAGAAATGAGTCAGCACTCAAAGCTTATTAGTGCACTGGAATATAATCTGCTCACCCTGCCCTGGACAATGAATCAAGTATTATCCGCCAACTCTGCCTGCAATAATCAGCATATGGAACTCTGCCGGTGATACAGCGAGGTAAGGCGAATACAAAGTGAGTTCAACAGAAGAGACTCGAGAATGGCTGCCTAGAGAGCCGGGTGTGGTCTCTTGCACAGACTGGATGTTACCAGATGTCTCGGTGCCAAGCAAGGGCAATCGAGTCACACTAGCAACATTTCCAGGTGATACAGGCACAGACTCAGCAACCGTGCTTTCCTGGCAAGCGTTGTAACCGACGCGGGTTGGCACCGAGTTATGATCAAGACAGCAAACGTTGTAACTGACATGAATTAACCTTCGGCTGGTAACTGAGCCCTGGTTCAGCACTTGGCTATCCCGGCTAGCATTGTAACTGATGCGGGGTAACACTGAAAGAATCGGGCAGCAAGCATTGTAACTTACGTGACCTTGTCCCCAGTATGAACTGTAACCATCCTTTCTCACCTTAGGATTTATGTCGTCCTTTCTTGCCTTAGGGATGTGTGTGAGGCAACCAAATATTGCTTTTAAGCCAGCATGCTGAATGCTTGCTGAGGGTTGGTTTGGCTGAAGTAGTGTCTCTTCTGGCTGGGATGTCACAGCTGGGGCATCTCCGGCCAAAAAGAATACCCTTGGGGCTGGGATAGATCCTCTTCTGGCTGAGATGTCACAGCTGAGGCATCTCCGGGCAAAAAGGGCACGGCTGGGGTTGGTTGATTTGGGGATGTCTCTGGTTGATTTTTCAAGGGGAGTACAGTGGTTGCACCTGGTTGTTTTTGATGCAGGACTAGTTGTGCAAGTTTTGTAATCTGGGTTTGGAGCTGGTTGTAGGGGAAATAGCTTTAACAAGGGGTATTAGTGGCTGGTGCATCCACTTGTGTGGTGTCTCACTCTCTTGCTGATTTTGGGTAGTAATCGAAGGCTGTGGGGGTATCTATTTTTTATTAATTTCACCACACCACCAAACACCTCCAATGAAATTAATGAAAGCATAATTATATGTGATCCACCGGGATTCGAACCTGGGTTATCACACACAGATTTTTAGACACCTTAACCATTACACCACCAAGATGGTATTTGAGGTTTCTTGCGGGTGCACGCTTTAAAGATGGTATTCTATGTGAAGTTTGAGGGTTGTTGGGTGTGTGAAGGGGTTATGGGAGGTTGGGCAAGATCTGAGGTGGTGATGGTATGTCGACTTGTTATTGGAGGTGATTTAGTCTCCCTTGGTCTTCTCCGTTTTCTATCATGCTGCACGTACAGAAAACGGTGGTGGGGAGGCAGACTGTTGTTTTTCTGTTAACCTCTTAAGTGCGCATGGGGGTAATTAGACACCTCTGCCTGTGCGCATGTATTTGAGCTGTTTCCATCACTAAAATATTCATTTTACCATAAATAGCATTAATACTTATCCATATGCACCTATTATAGGTTGATTATAAAGGTATTAACCTGTTACAACAATAAAACGAGTGAAAACAGCGTTTGGATGGTCAAAATCGGCGCTACAGGCCGTGAGTTGCATAATGTATGGGTGAGGCAACCTGCTTTCCCGCCAATTTCCCCCAAGGCCACTGAGACACTGTCGATCGATACTCTCTCTCTCTCTCTTGCACTCGCTTGCTAACAGTGATGACAATGCCCTGCTTGCAACTCGCTAATGTTAGCACGAAAATATACCTCAGAATAAGGGAATAACAGGGAAAATAGGTGATAACTGAAGGAGGTGAGGAAAGTGGGGAAGGAGGGGAGGTAGAGGACTGATATTTTGCATGGCCCAAGTGCAAACAATTTTTTTTTTTTTTTTTTTCGATGTTAGAAAAAAAAAATTCTATGTCAAAAGTTGATTTTTTTTTTTCTCTGACTCTTAAGAGTCTTCCCGCAGTCCGCCGGGGGAACTCTTAAGAGTCTTCCCGCTGTTCCCGGGTTAATGGCCGCATATCACTGTGTTTTTTCTTTATCCCCATATATTTTTAAAGGGGCTTTCCCACATTCACGACTTGGCACGATTTTCCGTCGCTGACTGGTTATCGTATTACTTTTGTAACGACTGGGCACGATTGATTATAAATGACCGTTAAAATAAGACTGATGCTGGTCACTCTTGAACATCGTCTGCAAAATATGCGATGGCTCGCTGATATCGTCTGCAACATATGTGATAACTCGCTGATGTCGTCTGCAACACCATACGACGAAGGTAAAATTTGAATTTCAGAAAACCGTTACAGCATAACTTCGATGCGATTTAGTGACGATTCCTCGGCGCATAGTTGCTGATTCCTTGTCAAATAGTTGCCAAAACGTCGGCGATGTTGCAGACATCGAACGACGGTGATGTGAGACTTTCTAATTGTTCTCAAGTAATTATCCCTCACCCCCCACCCCCCTTTTTTGCTAATATATAAGCAGTATTTGCAAGGCCCAACAATTATCACCTAGACCTTCGAATGTAGGCTACTTGTCAAGTCTCAGCAATGTATGGAAGACCATGACCGCCACCAGTACGCGCAACTTCTGGAGTTACACGTAACTCCCTCAGCCAATCAGTAGCTCGTCAATCATGATCTCATAATTGACGTCACAGTTAGGTATATCCAATCACCGTCGAATTGTATGTAAACAACAGCCGTGAAGAAAAATGGCGGTAATTCATAATGTAGGTGATGATTAGGCCTATGTAGACAACGAGTTTCTTTCTAATAGGCCTATTGAACGTGTTGTCACCTCTCCAAAAAAGTGTCTAATAGTGCGGCAATAGCTAGTCTAGTCATCTTATAAGGTAGCCTATAGGCCTAGCCTAGATCTAGCCTAGCCTACATAAGAATTTATGTTTTTCTAGTGTTAAGCCTAAGATGCCGCATAGCCTAAGGTTTGTTGTATTAGCATAGCCTAGCCTATTGTTTGGCTTTGTACTTTGTGGATAGGATAGGCCTAGGCTACGCTACTGTGGTGTAGCCTAGCCTATTATATCTTGAAAAAGTGGGGTAGGCTAGCCTAAATCTACAGATATTTTCACCCACATTTTTAGCCTAGGCTAGGCCTAGGCCTATTAGCCTATTTTCTTTAAGAAAGTAGAAACTGATTCCCTTTTAGTCTTGCCTTAGCTAGCCTAATTCTGGAAGCCTCACTGATGCTTGGAGCCTTGGACAGCGGGGGTTGGGGGGGGGGGGGGGTAGGGTTGAGAGTGAATTTAATTAAGATTATTTCTATAGGCTAGGTAGGCTATATGAACAAGTTTGGGTAAAAATTGAAGAGACCCCGGTCACCGGACAACCTTTTTACTAGTTAATTCTAGTGTTTCGTTTATTTTTCTTTGATATAGGGCCTACAGTGTTGTTTAATACCGAGGACCGTTGCATTTTAGTATTTTCAACATTAGCCTAACCTAACCTAACTTAACCTAACCTAACCGAAAAGTAAACAGGGAACATGAGCTGGGTTTAGACCGTCGCGTACGCATAAACAGGGAACGTGAGCTGGGTTTAGACCGTCGTGCACCCATAAACAGGGAACGTAAGCTGGGTTTAGACCGTCGGTTAGTTAGACTTACCATAGACTTACCATCCCCGCCTGGGGATGAGTTACACCACAGGCGGATGGTTTAGGACTGGGGCAGGAAGCCTTCGCTGGCTCTTGTATTGCCCCCCCATATGCCTGAACAATTTTCCAATTTTTTCCTTAAAACTATTCGTTATTGTAGCCCAAACTGCCTCCTCCGGCAAGTTGTTCCACTCATCCACCACTCTTTGGGAGAAGAAGTATTTCCTGATATTGAGTGTGGATCTCTGCTTAAATATCTTGAAATGATGCCCCTTGGTACGTCCTCTGTTCAATATGAAGAAGTCCTCCAAACTCAGTCCCTCCAATCCATGCATTATCTTATGGACTTCGATTAGGTCGCTTCTCAGTCTTCTCATCTCCAAGGACAGCAACCCAGTCTTCCGGAGACGGACCTCGTAAGGGTCTCGCGCTATGGCTGGAATTATTTTAGTCGTTCTCCTCTGGACACCCTCCAGGAGGTCTACATCTCTCTGGTTGTATGGCCTCCAGGTTTGGACACAGTATTCGAGGTGGGGACGCACTAAGGATTTATAGAGGCTTATAATATTTGACATGCTTTTGTCGTCCATAGTCCGCCTTATGCTTCCCATAATAATTCCACTATTTGGTTGGCCTTTTTAACAATACCGGATATATGTTCACAGTTCATTTGGGTTTAGCGTTTTGTTTAGTGAAAAGGACCTGGGCGTGGTGCCCAGGTCCTTTTCACTGATAACATTCTTGAGTTCTTGTCCTCCCATGGTGTATTTTTGCTGGGGGTTATTGTGACCCAAATGAAGGCATTTACATTTGTCCAAATTGAAGTCCATCTGCCATTCCCTTGACCACTCCTCAGCAAGCTGCAGGCCATTCTGAATGCCGTCCAGGTCATCTTGACCCATGATTCTGCTGAATAGCTTTGTGTCGTCGGCAAATTTGAGAACTTCACATGGCAAGCCCTCGTCGATGTAATTTATATATAGGAGGAAAAGCAAGGGACCAAGCACAGAGCCTTGTGGGACTCCACTCAGAACATCTGCCCATTCCGACTTGCATCCCCTGACAACAACCCTCTGCTTCCTGTTGTGCAGCCATTCTTTGATCCAGTCAGCGATGCACTGGCCAATTCCATGGGTTCTTACTTTTATGTCAAGTCTGTTATGTGGGACCTTATCGAAGGCCTTTGAAAAATCTAAATATGCTATGTCCACTGGTGATCCCTCGTCCAAGTACCTTGTGATCTTCTCCAGGAATGTCAAGCATGACTTGGTTGGGAGGAATCCATGCTGGGTTTCACGTATTAGATTATGTCTCAGGAGGTGTTTCATTAGGTCATCCCGAATTAACGGTTCCAGAAATTTGCTGATCTGGGACGTAAGGCTAATTGGTCTGTAGTTGGAGGAAAGCCGCTTAGATCCTTTTTTGAAGATTGGGGTTACATTTGCTCTTTTCCAGTCCTCGGGTATATCGCTTGTGTCCATACTTGATTTGAAGATGTCGCTGAGTAGCTCTGCTAAATCTTCAGCTAGATTTTTTAATATGACCGGGTGAATCATGTCATCCCCTGGGGACTTTTCCGGGTTTAGTTGTTCAAGCTTGGTTTTAACCTTGTCAGTGGATATATCAATACTGTTAAGCATATTCTCAGCACAGTGCACTATACATCTGTCTTGGTCGCCTGTCGCAAAGGTCCCTCTCCACCGTAAAAACGCTCACAAATTGTTGGTTGAAGATATCCGCCATCCTTTTCTTGTCTGATATTAATAAATTGTCATTATCAGTCAGGGGTCCAACTGTCTCCTTCACTGCCATTTTACTCCTCGCGTAGGCCTACCGATGGTAGGCCTTTGGATCCTCTTTGATGTTTTTAGCTAGGCGAGCCTCATATTTCCTCTTTGCAGATCTTATTTCTCTTCTGGACCGTTTCATTGCCTGATTGTATTTTACATAGTAGTGTTGCCTTTGGGACTCCTGGTACCTCTTCCACCATCTTCTTTTGTTTTTTGTTGCCTTTTGTATCTTGTAATTCCACCAAACTGGCTTCTTTTTTGTACCGGTATTTCGGTTAGGTTAGGTTAGGTTAGGCTAATGTTGAAAATACTAAAATGCGACGGTCCTCGGTATTAAACAACACTGTATATCAAAGAAAAATAAACAAAAAACTAGCATTAACTAGTAAAAAGGCTGTCCGGGGTCTCTTTAATTTTTACCTAAGTTTATTGTGAGGTCAGTCCTTTGAGATTTGCTCCCCATAATTTGTTGTTTCCTTTCACATAAGCATTACACTATTCATAGTGCAGTTGGGTCCAGTTCATGATTAGATTGATAGGCCTATACAGTATTCGATTAATGGATATTTATTGTGGTCATGTGCTGAACCGTTAACTGTCTTGATGGTGTAATGGTTAGTGTTTAAGTTCTGTATTACAGGTTTGAATCCCGGGAGGATCCCATGCTTTCATTAATTTCAATTGAGGGTGTTTGGTGTTGGGAGTGAAATTAATTAAGATTATTCTCTCCCACTTCATATGACTAAATAACCTCAAGCAATTCCTCTTTACACTCCACATCACATCGCTCTTGTATCGTACTTCTCATTTGTCAATACTGTATATCTCTATGTGACCCCACACATACTTTTCAGACTAATTCCTTTCCACCCCTCTCACTCTTATTTTATGTGTCTCCAGCAACATCCATTGTTCATGCCTAGATGTGAGGTGGGCAGGCATTGTGGTGTACTCCGCTGCGTGTCTGCCTGCTGAGACCGGAACCTCTCCGGGAGGTCTGGCGCCGGGGTAGTGCTGGAGGCCCTCAGTGATCCTTGTTCTCTAGGTCTTCTCCTGGGTGACCTACATGTGTGGGAATTTGTTGTTGTTGTTGTTGTTGTTGCTGTTGTTCCCCAAGCTGCCTGGCCGAACAGCCCCAAGGCCCCGAGCAATTCCAAGGCCATAACCGAGTGCCCCCACAGAACCCTCCCCGCCGACCACAATAAAGCCTGGGTGACCGAAGCCACTCCATGGCGGGGGGCTGAGGAGGGTGCGGAAACGCCCGGGAAACCAAAGCCCACCCAGGGCCCTGTGCCCCTCAGCAATTATGAAGAGAAAGTTGAGGGGCAAGGGAAAAAATGTGATGCTTTGGCTTCCAATCTTGGTAGATTGGGAGGTCAATCCACGGAAGAGACGCCGTCACTTGAGATCTAGAAAATATATAAGTTAAAGGAAAAGTCAGAGTAAGCTATGGGTATGGCAGAGATTGCTCAGCTCTCACTCTGATAGACCAGCCCATCACCAGTGTGGGAATTTGTACTAGCCTATGCTATTTATGTTGTGTTGTCCCTGTTCGGGCTCTGTCTCGAATCGGCCACAGTTTCTCTCCTGTTTCACCAAAAAGAAGGGAAGGAGAGGTCTTGGGAGTTGACGCTCGTATGTTGTTGGTTTGAGCTGAAAGTTGCCACTTGCCAGTGCCTAAGTGGTTGGATTGAGCTGAGAGTTGCCTGCTCCTGCCATACGAGGGGTAGCTTGTGATGTTCCACAGTGCCTTTCCATCATCTCCCCCCCTGCCCATCTCTCTGCCAGACCCATATGATTCACTCAATCTTGTTTCTCTGTGTTCTTTCAAAGTCTTCACTTTCCGTAGGGATGTAAAGGCCAGAAATTGTTACAATGGCAATAGCCGAAACGGAAAAACCTGGTGTGTAAATATCCTTGGACTGCCAGCGCAAGTGAGGTATCTTTATTGGTCTCGTGGTACAGGGCTCGCCATGTGAGCGAGGGGACCCGGGTTAAAATCCCGGCCTGGGATAGCTCCTCAAAAAATAAATCTAAGGCAAATTTCCGCATCCAACAAAGTTTAGTTGCTATGGTAACATTATAAAAAGTAAAGTACAAATATTTGTTAGTAAAGAAAAGCGGGCTTCACTTCCGTTTTAATTGTCAGGATCACCACAGTATCATGCAATGACTTTTTTTCCTTTGATGCTCATCTCTTACACTAAAACCTCCAAACTCCCATTTTTACTCGTCAAACTGCCCAAATATTTATGGCACTGTACATGAGATGACATTGTCCATTACTTTACCATTCAACCTCATGCAATGACTTATTTACTTTCATGCTCATCCCTCGCACTGCATCCTCCAAACTCCCATCTTTACTCAGTAAACTGCTCAAATATTGACAGTACATTAGCTGACATGTTCCATTACTTGACCGTTCAACCTTTTATTGGTGGATGTCAAACCTGGGCAACTTGATCTAGCAATTTGTGACAAATGCCTAATGTTCATGCCCACCCCTTCTCGGGAATTACGGCATTTGGAAAATATGTACAGTATACCGGTACTGAAAGTGTTGGATCATGAAGATACTGTACAGGAAAACCTCCTTTTGTTAGTATCCTAAGGATCTGGAAACGCGATGCTTCTGGACTTTACTCCTCTCATCATCGTCTCTCCTGGGAAATTTCTACTAAAGGATGGTCATGGCAGAAAGTATCCAGGCTGTTGTCAGGCTTGCTCCTTTTGTCCTTTCAACAATTGTTCTTTCACTCTTTTAGACACAGTCCAGAAGTCTGAAGTCTTTCACATTTCCGTAGAGGGTCACCCTCCAATTGGTGGGAAAGAGTGAGGTTTTGCTGTACAGTATTATAGTGTATAATGATGATGGGTAAAAGTTTTTAGTAAAGGTGGACTATACATTGGCCATTAATAACAAAAACTACCTAAAAGTACCACGTAGTGGATGGGGCCTTGTGGCACGGGCAAGGGAAGCATGTCTTGACAAAGTAGGCTGGAGACGTTTCTGTCATGGCCATCCTTTAGCGGGGGTTTCCCAGGGGGAAATAAAGCATCGGAAATGATGATGATGAATGAGGTGATTGCACCAGTCAACCTTTTCTCTGTACACTATATGGTTTAGCAAATTAAAGTCCTCAAGCTATAAATATAAGTTACTGTAATCCTTCTCGATGACAACTTGAGGGTACAATTGCACAACCTCATTGGCCACTAATAATAAAAATACCTACCGAAGGGTTTGATACATACTGGTACACTTAAATGACGAAGTGACCCATAAGAGGTACAGTTTAATTTCTTGTCCTAAAGTTAAGTAGTATTCCACTAGATTACTTAAGTACCGGTACTGTACTGTACACTACAATACCGGTAATTGATATGTTTTAATGCCTGGTATACTAATTTGTGTTATTATCTTCTTAGACAAGGAGAGGTTAAGAAGACTGAGGTCATCATGCAACGGTGTCCAATTATCTGACCTGAGATCGACACTTACCGGGGACCCACCTCTAGGACTCAACCCTTGGACCACCCAATGTGACCCAACCCAAGAGCCTATCCCTGGCACCCATCTTGAAGGACTAATCCTGGGATCAAGCCACAGGATCCATCTCCAGGACTTGTCCCTGGGAACCCACACACTGTGGCCCATCCCCAGGACTTATCCTTGGGACCAACACTCAGGAGAAAACACACTGTGATCCACTGCCAGGACCCACATACTTAAACCTATCCCCAGGACTAATCTCTGGTATTCACCCCTAAACCGTCAGCCGACACCACAAATATATAGGCCTACATCTCCAAAAAAATATATATTTATTTTCATATAGCTGGTGTGCGATTAAATTTAAGTATTGTCTTCTAAATAATTGAAATTAAAGATTTATCTATAAAAAAATATATACAGTATATATATTTTCATAAAGCTGGTGTGCGATTAAAGTATTGTCTTCTAAATCATTGAAATTAAAGGTTTATCTATATATTTTAGGGTATTCAGTATACTGCAGTAAATTTAGTAATAGTCTTATTTTTTTGTTTTTTAAATAAATAAATTATAAATAAATTTAGCTAACTTTATGTGATGTTTCATTTTCTTTTTAACTGCTGTAGTGCTTTGCTTCTCAAAGATTTAAACAAACAAAATGAGCAGTAATTATAGACCTGGCTGGTTGGTTTGATCCATAAGACATATAATTAGTGAGCTATTTCCACAGAAGTGTGCAGATTTAAGACTCTGTAAGGGAGATGTCTCAAAATTGACTGATACTGTATCATGTATGTACTTCTCATTGAATTCATAATTCTGTCCATCTACTAATTTATTTTATTTTATTTATTTTTATTTTTTTGCTGGGGATGGCCGACTCAAGACAGCCCAAACATGGGGGAAAAAAACAAATATATAATAATAATAATAATGAACATACAAATTCACGCACATCTAGGTCGCCCAGGAGAAGACCCAGAGACCAGGGATCACCAAGGTACCTTCACTCCAGCACTGCCCCGGTCCCCGACCTCCCGAAGAAGGATTTGTGTATCATAAATGTTATGCCCGGTCCAAATTGGAACGCGAGATATTCTGAGTGCAATGATTAACTCTCTAACTGGAGAAGTATACTTTTAACTTTAATAAAGAGACAACACGGCAGGAGAATAATTACACAGGCGACAAGTTAACATGGGTTTTATTCACTTTACACCTGGTTCATGGAGGAACAATATATTTAATTCTGGAACCTGAGATCATCAAAATGGCAACAATGGTAAATAGAGCATACAAATAATAATATGATTAGCAATTATAAGGCAAGAGTCGAACAATGGGTCCGGACTCAAATTAACAATAACTCCTCGGATACAATTATAGAGTATCCAAAATAGTGGAGGCTTACCTCCCACTCAACTAGATCTCAAGCAAGATCTCAGCAAGGTAACAAGAGTGCAGTAATGGCAGATGTCGTCTGGATCATACTATGATGTCCCCGGCAATAGTGACGTTAACTGACTCTAAAGCAACAATGACCAAGTGGTCATCAACAATAAGGTGGGCTCTGAAAGGCTCACAAATGAACTGAATTCTACAGGTGTGCTAGATCTCACCTGGCAAGATTATTTATTCTAAAACTACTTGTGTGGGCAACTAGCAAGATGCGGAAGGCTGATACAACAATCGTCGGGAGCTGAGATAGAGTGCGATCTATTCGAGTTATGAACCTGACAGAATGTTAAGTGAATGAGGCTAGAAGTTATACAAGGGAACAAGGTTACATGTAAATAGGTGTGTATGTCATATGCTGTGGGTCTTATATAGGCGCGTCCCCTCTGACGGGCTATGGGAGACCAATAACCCGGGAATGTGCAGATATAAGGATCCCCTGATAGTTATGTCTAATGTGTCCCGGCAAGTGGGCAGATTAACGTCAATTTACGTAGAGAGAGGAAAGCCCTCTCGCAAGACGTTATTTAGTGAGAACCCCTGAAGATAACTTCAACCACTACCCTAAGACAACTCTATACCCATAAACCGTAATAAGGCACTTAAAGGAGAGCTGGAGTGAAAAGGTGCCGTAGATCGAGGGAGAATACAGTGGTCCAGGAGGGCGGCTGGGGCGTGGCACTCCCGGATGTTGGTCCGGGATTAGGCTGCACTCCTATGTCCTTACAGCTCCTTGCTCCTCTGCGCCTACCACGAGAGGCACCCGGGTTCCTCTTGCACTCCGCGTGAGCAGGGACTTACTAAGAGTATGCCGGAGTTCTGCTACAGGGTTTGGTGGGGGGTTACGGCGACTAGCATAATGGTCTGTATAGAGTTGCAAGCAGTCTATCCAGTGACACTATGGTTAGTCTAAGGTTTGGGACAATTAAATTACTCCCTTGCAACTCCTCTGGAACCACAAGACTAATACAGTAAATAGAGGCCAGTGAAGGTGGGGCCCAAAGTGGGTTGCACAATCTAGTCCTCTTCCTGAAGGGGGGAACCCGACCTGGTCGTCTCTAAGTACTGCACTATCCTTATAATCCCTTGAAAGGAACAAGACAGGAATCCTTATTTACTTGGTCTGGGCACAGCATCGAAGGCCAGGAAGGTGGGGCCCAAAGTGGATTGCACAAGCTAGTCCTCTTCCTGAAGGGGGGAACCCGACCTGGTTGTCTCCGATCACTGCACACAGCTTCAAGTGTGAACACCAGCTATTCTGGCTGCTTTTGTCTCGGGAACCACAAGACTAATACAGTAAATAGAGGCCAGTGAAGGTGGGGCCCAAAGTGGGTTGCACAATCTAGTCCTCTTCCTGAAGGGGGGAACCCGACCTGGTCGTCTCTAAGTACTGCACTATCCTTGTAATCCCTTGAAAGGAACAAGACAGGAATCCTTATTCACTTGGTCTGGGCACAGCATCGAAGGCCAGGAAGGTGGGGCCCAAAGTGGGTTGCACAAGCTAGTCCTCTTCCTGAAGGGGGGAATCCGACCTGGTCGTCTCCGATCACTGCACACAGCTTCAAGTGTGAACACCAGCTATTCTGGCTGCTTTTACCCAGATAAAGAGATACCAAAGGCAAGCTTAGTTACTGATGTCCAGACTGGCTGAGTACTTGTGAATATTCTTGCCCAGACTTAAGGCGCCCGGCTTGAGAGGATCAAAGTCGCTGGGGTGGTGTCTGCGCGTGGTGGTTAGGTCCTTGTAGTCCTGGGAGTGGTGCACCTGGACTTTTGGCTGGCCCTTGTAGATGTAGCTGGAGGAAGATTCCTCAGGGCAGATCTGTACACATTATGGGGTGATGGCTTCCTGGTGGAAGAGGAAGCGGATGAGTTTCTTACAATGGATGATGACTTATTCTGGGGGTTAAGACTTATTGTTGGCTGGAAGGATAGGCAAGTTTTGGTTTATGAGTGACTTTAACCCGGGACAATGGTTTAGATTGAATGGATGCAAGAGCTTTAGGTTCCTTGATAGGGGATATGAAAGGCAATCTGGGGAAGAGAGGTTTTGGTTCTGAAAGAGCTTTAGGTTCTTTGATAGGGGATATGAAAGGTAATTTAGGAAACCACCTGGTACCACCTGTGGTTGTGTAGCTAGGTTGAGGAGTTACTGGGCTGGCTGCTGGGGGTTTGTAATGGTTACCCCTGCGATGGTCATTTTCTTTGGCTCTGGTGGTTACAGAAAATTACTTGCCGTGGGTGACTGGTGTGGTCCACTCGGGACGGATGTGTCCCACTCGTTCCACCGTTATCTTGGCGATACGGGCAGGGGCAGGGTTGTCGTGGGTCTGGATGGCAGGGGGAAGGCTGTCCGAAGGCTTAGTTGGCTCTGTCGCATGGCTGTGACAAGCTGGAGATGCGGTAACACCGTTCCTAGACCGCATCTCACTACTGTCGGGCAGAGAAAAGTCCCGACCCCGGGACTCAAGGTGGTAGTGTCTAGAGGTAGTATCCTGGAAGACAGGGGTCAGGTGTTGGAGGAGGTGGTGGTAGATAATCCCCCTGTTGTTCGGTGTGGCCCTCTGGTCTCCGGTGAGGGTGAGGAGAGAAGAGGAGTCGTAGTATCTCAGCTGGTCGAGAAGTTGGTGAGGTGATCTGATCAGGATGGTGGAGTCCTTCCGCACTAGGGCTATCTGGTCAATTCTCATATTGGTGAGAGAGGTCAGCGAGGGTGTCGTCGTGGTGGGAGGTGGGTGGTGAGTGAGGGCAGAGATCCTGGCTGGGCCCTTGTCATTCGGTGGTGCGGACGCCGAAGTACCAGGCTGGGGGGAGGAGCTTGGAACCGGCTTGGTGACGTGGCTCCGGGCAGCTGAGTTTTGCCCTTTTCTTGTTCTTGGCTGGGAAAGGGCTGGTTCCCATTTGGTGGGTGGCTTGACTGGTCTCCCACAGCGGGTATGAGAAGGCAGTCTGGGGAAGGGGGGAGAGGGGGTTAATGGTGTCATTGGGCGAAATTTATGTATGGTTTTACGCGATGGAGGGGAAATAGATTGAGGGACAGGTGAGGGATTACAGAAAGGGGTTTTAGGGCGAAGACTGGGGGTGATAGGTAAAGCGGGGGGTATGTTGGTGAGTTCTGGTGGAGATGGGAGAAGGCTAGAGGAGGTATGGCTGGTTAATGGTGACTGGTCAGAAAGGGGTTGCTGAGGTGAAGTGAGGGCAGAGAGAGGGAGAGGTTTGAGTTTGGAGAGAGGGAAAGGACGGAGGTTTGAGCTTAGGGATGCGGGAAGGGGTGAAATGGGGTAGAAGAGGGGGGTGGCTGACAGGAGGTAAAGGAGAAGAGGGGGAGGTTTGAGTTTGGGTAGAGAGGATAGGAGGGGATTGGTGTTTAGGGAGGTGAGAAGGGGTGAACTGGGTGAGGCGAGTGGGGAGGGCGACAGGAGGCTGAGGAACAGGAGAGTTAAAGGCAGGCAAAGGAGAAATGAGGGGGGTGTGAAAGGAGGCTGAGGAGGAGGTACAGAATGGGTGAGGGGGTCAGGTCTGGGAAGAAGGGAGGTTTGAGGGTGAAGATTTGAAACAGGGGAAGTACATTTAACATCCTGGTCTGGTTCAGCGACTAAAGTTACATTTTTGTTAAGAGGTTGGAACCTTCTGACAAATCTATTCCTATAAGTGCGAGATTCCCCGTGATAGTTAATTATGACCTGGAAACAGTTAGGAATTTTGAGGACCTCAAATGGACCCTTGTACCGTGGCTTCAGTTTGGAGGGTACAGGCAAGATGGCTACCATTACCAGGTCGCCTACTCGGTGAGGGTTGTTTTGGGGGACTTCATCAGGCTGGAGATCTTGCGTGAATTGGAGCTGACGTAGGCGGTTTCTAAGATGGACGAGGTTGGTGTTTAGACCTGGCGAGGGCTCAGTAGGGGAAGCTAGGTGACGTAGAGGTATTAGGAGAGGTGGGCTTCCAAAAACCATCTCTTGATGGGTGATCCCGTTGTCTCTGGGGCAGGTGTTTATTCCCCATTGTATGATGCGAACTTGGCTGGTCCAGTCCGAGGAGTTCATCTGTTGCAGGCGGGTCCGGATTTGATTGGCGATGGTTCGATGGGAACGCTCGCATATGGAGTTCCCTTTTGGCCAGTAAGGTGAAGAATGGCTAATGTGGAACCCGAATATTTCTGAGATCTGTGTCCAAATTTGTCCGGTAAATTCAGGGGCATTGTCGGAGTGGATTGCCTGAGGCAATCCAAAATATGGAAACACATGTTGTAATAATGCCTCTGTTACGGCCATAGCTGTGTGTTCTCGGGTAGGGCAAGCGATGACGTATTTGGAGTACGTATCCACAAAGGTGATGATGTAGCGGTATCCCCTGTCATTTTGCAGAGGCCCCATGACGTCAACTGCCAGAAGTTGCCAAGGTTTAGAAACGATGAGTTTGCCGGAGGGTCCTGGAGTGCGTGTTTGATCTTTTCCCAGGGCGCAGGCACGGCAGGCTTCGGTGATCTGTTTGGCAGTGGTGTATGGGCGAGGAGTCCAGTAGGTGTCCTTGAAGGTGGTCACCAATTTCTTCTGTTCTAGGTGGATCCCGTTGTTGGTGTGCAGGGAAGACATCATTTGCTCTGCATCTTCGGGGCCTAGTACAATCTGACCTTCGGGTGTGAAAAGTACGTCTCCCCTTCTTTGCAAGAGGCCAAATAGTCGGGTGGAGATCCAATTAGGTTTTTCGTTCCGGAGGTACGCCTGTATGAGAGGGGGAGTGGTGGTAGGTGGGGGTCGTGGGTCTTGAATGGCTTTGAGTTGTTCTGGTGCCAGAGGTAGCCGGGATAGGGCGTCTGCATTGGTGTGGAGTTTTCCCGGCCGATAGGAGATTTCAAAGTCGAATTCCTCCAGTGACTCTCGCCAACGGACTGTCAGGGCGTTTTTAGTGTCTGATCTTCTGAGCCATTGTAGGGCTTGGTGGTCCGTGATGATGGTGATTTTGACGCCCGCTAGGTAGGCCCGGAAGTGTTGGAGGGCCCAAACGATGCCTAAGCATTCTCTCTTGGTTACGGGGTAGTTAGTCTCTGCAGGGGTTAAGGTCCGGCTGGCACAAGCAATGATGTGCTCGCGTCCTTCTCGATTTTGGGAGAGGACTGCACCGACGCCGAGGAGGGACACGTCGGTGTAGAGTCGGAATGGAAGTTGGTAGTCCGGAAAAGAGACGACGGGGGTAGACACGAGCAGGTCCTTGAGTGAGTTGAAGGCTTGGATGCGGTCGGGGGTCCACACAAAAGGTTCTTCTTTCCGGGTTAAGTCGTGCAGGGGTCTGGCAATTGTAGCAAAATTCTTCACGAATCTCCGATAGTAAGATGCTAACCCCAGAAAAGCCCTCACTCCTTTCACTGACTTGGGGGGTTGGATCTCTTGGATGGCTTGTAGTTTCTTTGGGTCGGGGGCGAGTCCTTCTTCGGATACCAGATGTCCTAGAAATTGTACCTGATGTCGAGCCATGGTACATTTGGTGGGTTTCAGTTTCAATCCGGCTTGCCGGATCCTCTGGAAAACTTGGCGGAGGCGCTGGAGGTGTTCTGCCCAGGTGCGGCCAAACACGATGATGTCGTCTAAGTAGGCCAAACATGTTTCCCAAGTTAATCCCTGAAGTACGGATTCCATCAGCCGGGAGAAGGTGGCGGGACCGTTACACAATCCGAACGGTAGTACAGAGAACTCATATAACTTTCCTTGACTGGTGGAAAAAGCCGTCTTTCCTTGGTCTGCGGGGGCCATGGGGACTTGCCAATACCCTGATTGCAGGTCCAGAGTGGAGAACCATCTGGCCCCTAGTAGGGAATCTAGGGAGTCGTCGATGCAGGGCAGAGGGGTGGCATCCTTGATGGTGACATCGTTGAGTTGTCGATAGTCGATGCAGAAATGAGAGGACCCATCCTTCTTCTTGACCAGTACCACTGGGGAGGACCAAGGGCTAGTTGAGGGGTTGACGATGCCCGCTTCTAGCATTTCTGCAACTTGTTTCTGTTCTTCTTGGCGCTGAAGGGGGTTCTTTCTTCGTATAGCTTGTCTCACTGGGGGTCCGACAGTATGTATGTGATGTTCTAGTACATGGGTGTGGCCTACATCTTGGGAGTTGGTGGCGAAGATGTCCTGGTATTCTGTCATTAACTGACACAGATCGTCCTTTTGCTGAGGGGTGAGGTGAGCAGGAATTTCCGGGAGTGATGGAGTTGATGAAGGAATGGTGGTGGTGGTAGGTGAGGGCTGGTCATCGTAGGTCTCCAGTTCTCCAATGGTGAGACCCCTGGGTAAGGTGATAGGGTGGTCGGAGATGTTGGCTATACGTACTGCGTTTTGTTTTAAGATGGCAGGTGCAGTGAGGCAATCCCTGTTAAAAGGGCTCTGAAGAGAAGGAGTGTGAATGAGTTCTCCTGTCAGGGTTGGATGGATGGATACCCAATGTTCATGATGTGGCAGCAAAGTGATGGGTTGAGTGGTGATGGCCGATGCAACACGGATGGCTTTCAAAGGTTGAGGGGGGTTGTGGAGCGGTGTTGTAGTCTTCGGAGTGGTGAGTCCTGGGTGGTCGGTGGAAAATAGCAATCTTCGTTCCACACACTGGATGGTAGTGCGAAGGACAGTGAGAAGATCGAATCCCAGGTATCTGTCGTAAGTGGTCTCTTGGGAGGGAAATACCATGAAAGCGTGGTGATGGCCGTGGTTGGGTTGAGGGGTGGCCACATATAGTGGTGCAGTGATGCCAGTACTGGAAATGAGGTTGTCGTTGGCATCAATAAGGGTGGTGGAAGAGCGTTGAAGTGGTCCAAAAGTGTTGTGATTTCTCTGGTGATATGAGGAAAAAATACATGATCTTGAGGCTCCGGTGTCGACGAGTAGTCGAGATTTGACTCCTTGGATGGTGAGGTGGGTGTAAATGGGAGGTTTCATCATAGTAGAGCTATCCTTATCTCGAGCCCCCGCCAGTCTCCAAGTTGGTGGGCGGGGGCGGTCTAAAAAATCCGGTCGGATGACTTCCGGCTCGACTGTGCTGTGGTCGTCCGGGTCACCAACCTCTGCAGCTTCCTCGCCGTGGTCATCAGCTCCTGCAGTGCCGTCCTCCAGGATTGTGGCAACTCGTCTGGATGGTTTCAACCAGGGAATCTGTCCCCAGAATAAAGGAATCCTTGAGCGCTTGGCCAACAATTCGGAGAAGGAACGATTCAGCCCATTGATAGGGCACTGGGATCCGCAGGGCTTCCAATCTCCAGGCTTGATCCTGGCCCACTCTTCTGGTTTATCCGGGCTGCGGTTGGGGTGGAAAATTGGTCCGGAAGGAGCTTCTTGGGGTTTAGTCGGAGCTCTGTTGATGCTGGCGATTTTCCCTTGCTCCCGGGACTTCTGCAGGGCCAGAAGGCGGCATATGACAGGGAGATCCGCGTCATATCCGGCCGGTTCTGTAATGGCGAAGTGGTCCCGGACTGCAATAGGGAGGATCCTCATGAGGGTACGTCGGACCTTTTTGTTTCTTCTCCGCAGCTGTAGCCGTCGTAAAAGCGGTGGAAGCCAGCCTGTTGAGCTTGCTGATGGTGGCGTTGAGGTCCCCGTCGTATGTGATAGCGTGGAACTGCTGGTCAGCTATTACGGTACCTAAGACGGGGTTAATGGCAGCTTTAGTATAGGTCTCAAACTGTTCCCAGGTCATCCCCGGGTTCTCTTTCACATAACTGGAAACTAGGGCCATGTGTCGCCCTAGCTTCATTACTACTGTATGAATTTTAGGGGCCACTTCATCTTTAAATATGATGTCAAGAACTGGCTTGACGACCTCTAAATAGGTGGCTATGTAATTTTCCTCCGGTTTGAAAGGAATAATATCCAGTGCTCTCCCCGTCATCCTGACTACTTACCCCTGTCGTGCTACTCTCAGAAATATTAAAGCAGGAAAAAACCTGAAAGGCTACCCTCGAGAAAGAGACACCGCTGCCACCAGTGTTATGCCCGGTCCAAATTGGAACGTGAGATATTCTGAGTGCAATGATTAACTCTCTAACTGGAGAAGTATACCTTTAACTTTAATAAAGAGACAACACGGCAGGAGAATAATTACACAGGCGACAAGTTAACATGGGTTTTATTCACTTTACACCTGGTTCATGGAGGAGCAATATATTTAATTCTGGAACCTGAGATCATCAAAATGGCAACAATGGTAAATAGAGCATACAATAATAATATGATTAGCAATTATAAGGCAAGAGTCGAACAATGGGTCCGGACTCAAATTAACAATAACTCCTCGGATACAATTATAGAGTATCCAAAATAGTGGAGGCTTACCTCCCACTCAACTAGATCTCAAGCAAGATCTCAGCAAGGTAACAAGAGTGCAGTAATGGCAGATGTTGTCTGGATCATACTATGATGTCCCCGGCAATAGTGACGTTAACTGACTCTAAAGCAACAATGACCAAGTGGTCATCAACAATAAGGTGGGCTCTGAAAGGCTCACAAATGAACTGAATTCTACAGGTGTGCTAGATCTCACCTGGCAAGATTATTTATTCTAAAACTACTTGTGTGGGCAACTAGCAAGATGCGGAAGGCTGATACAGCAATCGTCGGGAGCTGAGATAGAGTGCGATCTATTCGAGTTATGAACCTGACAGAATGTTAAGTGAATGAGGCTAGAAGTTATACAAGGGAACAAGGTTACGTGTAAATAGGTGTGTATGTCATATGCTGTGGGTCTTATATAGGCGCGTCCCCTCTGACGGGCTATGGGAGACCAATAACCCGGGAATGTGCAGATATAAGGATCCCCTGATAGTTATGTCTAATGTGTCCCGGCAAGTGGGCAGATTAACGTCAATTTACGTAGAGAGAGGAAAGCCCTCTCGCAAGACGTTATTTAGTGAGAACCCTGAAGATAACTTCAACCACTACCCTGAGACAACTCTATACCCATAAACCGTAATAAGGCACTTAACGGAGAGCTGGAGTGAAAAGGTGCTGTAGATCGAGGGAGAATCCAGTGGTCTAGGAGGGCGGCTGGGGCGTGGCACTCCCGGATGTTGGTCCGGGATTAGGCTGCACTCCTATGTCCTTACAGCTCCTTGCTCCTCTGCGCCTACCACGGGAGGCACCCGGGTTCCTCTTGCACTCCGCGTGAGCAGGGACTTACTAAGAGTATGCCGGAGTTCTGCTACAGGGTTTGGTGGGGGGTTACGGCGACTAGCCTAATGGTCTGTATAGAGTTGCAAGCAGTCTATCCAGTGACACTATGGTTAGTCTAAGGTTTGGGACAATTAAATTACTCCCTTGCAACTCCTCTGGAACCACAAGACTAATACAGTAAATAGAGGCCAGTGAAGGTGGGGCCCAAAGTGGGTTGCACAATCTAGTCCTCTTCCTGAAGGGGGGAACCCGACCTGGTCGTCTCTAAGTACTGCACTATCCTTATAATCCCTTGAAAGGAACAAGACAGGAATCCTTATTTACTTGGTCTGGGCACAGCATCGAAGGCCAGGAAGGTGGGCCCTAAAGGGGGTTGCACAAGCTAGTCCTCTTCCTGAAGGGGGTAACCCGACCTGGTTGTCTCCGATCACTGCACACAGCTTCAAGTGTGAACACCAGCTATTCTGGCTGCTTTTCTCTCGGGAACCACAAGACTAATACAGTAAATAGAGGCCAGTGAAGGTGGGGCCCAAAGTGGGTTGCACAATCTAGTCCTCTTCCTGAAGGGGAGAACCCGACCTGGTCGTCTCTAAGTACTGCACTATCCTTGTAATCCCTTGAAAGGAACAAGACAGGAATCCTTATTCACTTGGTCTGGGCACAGCATCGAAGGCCAGGATAGTGGGGCCCAAAGTGGGTTGCACAAGCTAGTCCTCTTCCTGAAGGGGGGAACCCGACCTGGTCGTCTCCGATCACTGCACACAGCTTCAAGTGTGAACACCAGCTATTCTGGCTGCTTTTACCCAGATAAAGAGATACCAAAGGCAAGCTTAGTTACTGATGTCCAGACTGGCTGAGTACTTGTGAATATTCTTGCCCAGACTTAAGGCGCCCGGCTTGAGAGGATCAAAGTCGCTGGGGTGGTGTCTGCACGTGGTGGTTAGGTCCTTGTAGTCCTGGGAGTGGTGCGCCTGGACTTTTGGCTGGCCCTTGTAGATGTAGCTGGAGGAAGATTCCTCAGGGCAGATCTGTACACATTATGGGGTGATGGCTTCCTGGTGGAAGAGGAAGCGGATGAGTTTCTTACAATGGATGATGACTTATTCTGGGGGTTAAGACTTATTGTTGGCTGGAAGGATAGGCAAGTTTTGGTTTATGAGTGACTTTAACCCGGGACAATGGTTTAGATTGAATGGATGCAAGAGCTTTAGGTTCCTTGATAGGGGATATGAAAGGCAATCTGGGGAAGAGAGGTTTTGGTTCTGAAAGAGCTTTAGGTTCTTTGATAGGGGATATGAAAGGTAATTTAGGAAACCACCTGGTACCACCTGTGGTTGTGTAGCTAGGTTGAGGAGTTACTGGGCTGGCTGATGGGGGTTTGTAATGGTTACCCCTGCGATGGTCATTTTCTTTGGCTCTGGTGGTTACAGAAAATTACTTGCCGTGGGTGACTGGTGTGGTCCACTCGGGACGGATGTGTCCCACTCGTTCCACCGTTATCTTGGCGATACGGGCAGGGGCAAGGTGGTCGTGGGTCTGGATGGCAGGGGGAAGGCTGTCCGAAGGCTTAGTTGGCTCTGTCGCATGGCTGTGACAAGCTGGAGATGCGGTAACACCGTTCCTAGACCGCATCTCAATAAATATTAAGACTAATATATAAACTAAGTGAAAACATTTTAAATATGAAAGTTTCATGTATTTTGGAGCTGTTTAGTGCGAGTACAGTAATACGAAGAATGAGAAATATATTCAGATAGCAACATAGAGAGCCTCCAAAGGGATCTAGATACCATACAGTTTACACGCATGGTCAGTAAATTGGCAGATGAATTTTAACATTGAAAAATGCAAGGTATTAAAGATAGGGAAGACTAATACTAAGTTAAAATAAAAACTAGCTAATACGGAATTAGAAAACTCAGACTGTGAGAAAGATTTGGGTGTGTTTGTTAGCAATGATTTGAAGTCTAGAAAACGGTGTATTAAAATGTAAAACTTGCAAACTAAACAAACCAAAACTTGGACAAAGACAATATAAAGGCGAAATAACTTATCAAAATCGCTATGCGGAATTCTTAACAAGGCAAACAGGATTCTCAAGTTAATCTCAAGGAGTGTGTAACAAAACTGCCGATGTTATCTTAAAACTTTACTTGTCATTAGTGAGACCTCATATGGATTTTGCTGTCCTTATAATAGAATGGACATAGATTCCTTGGAGAGAGTAGGCTACAACGAAGAATGACAAAAATTATTCATAATAATTATTAGAAATCTAACATATGAAAAAATGTTGGAAGAAATTAAGCTTACATTTGTTAGAAAGACGCAGAGTTAGAGGGGATATGATAGAACAAGTGGATTAGTGGGATAAATAAAGGGGACATGAAAGATGTACTGAAATTAAGTGATAGCGAAAGAACTAGAACAAATGGTTTCAAATTAGATAAATTTTGTTTCAGAAAAGATATAGGCAAATATTGGTGTGGTAACAGAGTTGTAGACGTGCGGAATAGGCTACTGAGTGGTATGGTAGAATCGAGAACAATAGGGGGAGGTTATAGTTTTATTTGTTTGTCGTTACCTCCACCAACGAATTTGGACGGAGAATAGGTTTTAGACTTCATTTATTTATGTTTGTAAACAACATATCTCACACAGTTATGAACTGATTTTCACAAAACTTGTTGGCCAGATAGGATATGCACCAAGGAAGAAGTGACTCAATTTAGGAGACAATTCAGATCATATTCTGGAACCCAGACCCTGAAGAAAATTTAAGCTTATGATATTTATGACGTAGGCGGAAGTATGCGCTCGACTGAGTTCCCCCTAGTTCTAAAATGAGTTCTGTATGAAATACTCTCCCATCTGACCATAATGAAGCATATCTTGTTTCCACTCCACAAGTAAACTCTTAAAATCTCTTCCTTATTCTATATTTACCAATTCCTATGGCTTAATAATTCCATCAAGCATTTTGACTCCAACATACTGTACCTTGAATTTGGCTTTCTGTCACTTTAAATCAAGGGACACTAGCTACTGTACATGCAGTATTGTGTTTTGCTTCTGCATAAATAAATAAATAAACCACACACTCACACAGGTATTGTACTGCTAGTATATGAAGGGGGGGAGGGGGGGGGGGGTGTATTCCAGTGTTTTTATGATACAAAAGATAATATGTCCATTACTGTACTTGGGACAAATTAGACCACCAAAATGGTCAGATTTGCATGTTGTGGTGGATTATTTCATAGGAGGGGGCACTGGAGCAGTTCTATATTGACTGGGTTGAAAAGAGAAGGAAGCAATTGGAACATCACATGAGGCTGCCTGGCTGCCAGGACCACCCACTACATGAATACAGACCACACTTACAACACATCACAAACACCCCACACATCTTCCTGGGTGGTAACTTCAACGCCAAGACGTCGGCCTGGTTTGTCGACAACCCCGACACAGACAGAGGGCTGGTACTACAAAATCAAACTGATAACCTCATCATCCTTAATGACATCCATCAACATACCCATATTCCCCACCAAGCCCTCTATAACCCATCATCTCCAGACATCACCTTTTGCTCCCCAGAACTCGCCCCCACAACATCCTAGAGGGTGGTCAGAACCTTAGGCTCTGACCACCTCCCGATCATTATCACCACCAAAACCAGACTCACCCCAGCTAGCCACAAACACACATACAGTACACTAATTATAAAAGAGCTAACTGGGAAGCATTCACAAATGAGACCGAACAACACTTCACAACTCTAAACAGTAGGCCTACACCCATCACTAACATCAACAATGCTGTACACATACTCAATAAAACTATCCAAAACGCTGACAAGAAACACATTCCAAGAGGTAACAGAAAAAAGACACAACCCCAACTTCACACCAGAAATTCAAAACCTCATCAGACAACGCAACATACCAAACACTCCCCAGCACCCCACACAAAAGACATCACACAACAAATCCAAGCACTCAACACCCAGACTAACAACAAAATACAAGAACAACAAAAACTAAATTGGAATAACTTCTTACAAACACTTGGTCACAAAACAAACCCCCAAAAACTCTACAAAACACTAAACAGCATCACACTTTCCAACAGCAACACAACACAATCACATGCTGCAATCACAACAACAGACTACTCCTTCATGTAAACAACAAGCAAACACTCATCAATCACTTCTCACATGTCAGCCACCTAAAACCTCACAAAGACGACCGACGTGTCATCCGACGTAAGAGACAATTCCCCACAGACCCTGACTAGACACCCTTCACCAATCACCAGACAAAGCATATCATCAATAAATCTCAAGCACTCACCCGCCTGTGGCCTAGACAACATAAGTAACATACACCTCAGACACCTGGGACCACAAGGCATACAAGCACTCACTAACATATCAAACTACAGTTATTCACACAACACAATACCAGACATTTGGAAGCATGGTATCATCATCACATTCCCCAAACCCAACAAAGACTCCACGCTACCCTCCTCGCACCGCCCCATCACACTCCTTTGCACCCCCTCCAAAGTCATGGAACGCCTAGTATTACAACTAATTACATCTGACCTACCCCTAGCTCCAATACAACATGGCTTTAGGCCACTGCACTCCACAAACACTTCTCACAGACCTTACACAAAGAGCTTTTGACGGTATCAACTCAGCTAGACCACCACACAGATCACTATTAGCCACACTCTACATTAGTAAAGCCTTCGATGCCATCCCCCGCCACAACCTAACAAACAAAATCTACAACACAAACATGCACAACAACACAAAAAGGTGGCTGGCCAACTTCCTAGCAGGCAGATGTGCACACGTATCTTTTGCCGGTCAGTCGTCTAGAATCAGAAACTTTCTAAACGGAGTCCCACAAGGATCCGTCCTATCGCACGCACTCTTCAATCTGTACATGCACGATATAAATACACCCAATACGCCCCAAATAAACTTAGCCTCCTATGCAGATGACATAACACTCACATGCACACACCATGACCCAAAAAGAGCAACAGATCTCCTTCAACCCTATCTCAACACACTACGTGGCTGGTGCACTACAAACAGACTTAATCTAGCCCCAGCCAAATCCACCGCAACCCTGCTCACAAGCTGGACAGGAGAACACGAATACATCCCTCAACTCACCATAAACAACACACCCCTAACACATACACACACACCCAAAATCCTAGGAGTAACATAATATTATGATAGTCATATGACATTCAAACAGCACACCACAAACATTAAAAAATAACTGACACCCAGACTTAACACCTTCAGGTCACTTGCTCACACAAAATTTGGACACAACAAAGAAACCACCACCACAGTATATAAACAATACATAAGATCAGTGATGGAATACGCAAGCCCAGCCTGGGCTTCTAAGCTAGCTGAAACACATCATATAAGACCTTACAGACTATTCAAAACAAAGCCCGAAAGATCATTACAGGCTGCACAGCTACTGCACCCACAGATCACCTACATCAAGAAACCAAAATCCTCAAAGTTAAAGACCATCTGGACATGAGAGGCACTCAATTCCTGGCAGCAGCCTCCACGAACCAGGACCACCCACTAAACTACATGGCAACACACCCACAGACACCAAGAAATATCAAAACAACATCCAGCACACGGTATCACACACAATAATTACTGTCCTCTCTCCCTCCCTGCCCACCCCGAACCAACTTCCAGAAGCACATCCATACTCATATCTCTCGCCGATCCATCCACTCACTCACAGACAACACGCAGCTGCAAGCACGACCTCCCGAAATCCATCCTTCCGAATCCTCCCTTCCTCGCGAGGACCGAGTCCACCTGGCCAGGCTAGTGAGATGCAGACACTACCCAGCTCTCCTGAGCTATCAGAAGAGACTGGATGACTCCGTCGTCGACACCTGCCCGGGATGTAACACAGCACCCCATACCATTAAACACATCATAGAAGACTGCATTTCACACAACCATATACACCCAACAACACAATCTACACTCAATGAGAGCTCTGTGGGAAAGCCCGATCGTGGCCATGGCCTTCCTCAGGGACTCGGGGCTGTTCGGCCAGGCAGCTTAGGGAACAACAACAACAAGAAATTCTTGTAAGACATCATATATATGGGTATTAACTACCCTACCTTTTCTGTATAATAGTACCTTGTTTACAAATTTACAAATCTCATCAAGGTACAGAGCTTGAAGCAGTTTAACACCTTACGAGCGGCCTATGCGGTTTATTTATGTGTACCGCACAGCGGGGTGTTTTTAGCCAAAATAGGGCTGTTTACGTGATCATTTTCATGCCTAAATAAGACCCAGAACGTAAAACAAGTAACTATCCCTGAAAGGGCATAAACAGAGCTTTCGAATGACACCATAACGATCCTTGTATGATGGATAGTTTTCTTGCAATAACCGTGCAACGCGAGTGCAAAAAGCAGGTAATTCGGTACTTTCAGTACATAATTGAGTATGTAGCGAGTGAGAGAGGGAGGAGGGAGCTGAGATTTGTGTCAGTAGGTTCGCCGCGGTGGTCTGGAGCAGTCATACGCTCGCTAGTCTCCTGCCACCACTTGTCTCTCTCTCTCAGCCACATTACGTGCTGAAATTGCCACTCGACCTATGTCGAGCGCCGCCACATAGTCCAGCTTTATTTAACTCGACTTATGTTGCTCGCCGCTAAATAAGGGTTAAGTCATAGGATGAGGGAGAGAATTACTTGTTGGGTAGAAGAAAGACTGGGAAAATCGGTTCATTCTTGGGTTAAAAAGTTGGACTGAATAGAAGTGGGAATATCTTGAAAGACGGATGCCACCTACTCCCCGTAAGGGAAAAGGTACTGAGAAAGCTCTGAAAAATGCTGATTATTGTATTAGCGGTAGAAGAGTGAGAGAGATGCAACACTGGCGTGTATTGAGAGATTGTAGGGAATTAGAGGAGGTGAGTTGATGAGATGAAATGCTTCTGACTCTACACTTTCGAGAAGTTCGGTATGGGTAGAACTTCCCCACTCATGAGAACAGTATACTCAATACATGGGCGCACTGTGCCCCTGTACAAAGCAAAAAGCTGTGTGGTGGTAGAAGAACCTATGGAGATGGTTGAGCACATCTAACTTCTGAGAAGCTGTTTTTAACAAGAGTGGTGATATGGTCTTTCCAAGAAAGGTAAGAAGAAAAAGAGATGCCAAAAATACTGAGAGAAAACAAAGGTTGGAATTCTGTGTAGTTTACGAGTACAGGATAGTCATGTGGAAGACTGTGCCGGGTAGATAGATGGAGAACTTGGGTTTTGGCAGCATTGATATTAACAAGATTTACTCTGCCCCAGTCAGAAATAGTTGTTAGATCAGAATTTAGGCATGCTATGGCCTCACTACATGAGTTTTGGAGTGATTGCATGCTGGGATGATGATAACAACTAGATGAATAGTGTAAGCTAGAGTCATATGAGTTGATAGGACTAGAGGTAGCCTACATGTGCAGGTGAGATCATGCCATACAATGGTTTAACGTAATTTTTCCATTACATGCATTGTAACGGCTCAGACGGGGTTGCCTTTCAGTAGTTGGAGTGTACTGTAGTACAATAGTCGTGCCACAGCACTGCCCCACCAAGTCATCACTGTGGCTGATGTTGGTATAATGCTAACCATGTCTCAGCAAGACTCAACAGAGTATCCCTGCAGCACTTGCACCTGCAGTATCTGCAACCACACCAGCCTTAACAGTGTTACAAAAAGACAGCACCACAACAAGACTCTACTGTATATTAGGTAATTGGATAAAGTCCTGACTCAACACTGTTCCAACATGCAAACACTGTTGCTGACACAGGTGTGGTGCCAAACAGCGCCCAGGTAAGATTCAGTCCCCTGTGGCACTTATCCGCACCCCACCAGCCTCAGCAGTGCCATACCAAGACAGTGCTAAGATAAAGACTTTATTGCATAGTAATGGCTGTTGGTCCACAAGTCTATCGCCATTAATGAATGTTATACATAAACCTGGAGATAGGACAGAGCCGTGTGGAATACCAGAAATAATAGTTTGAGGAAGTGAACGATGGCTGTCCACAACCACAGCTATGGAAGTACGACCAGAAAGGAAATTAGAGATAAAGGCGCAGATAGAGGGATAGAAGCTGAAGGAGAGTAATTTTGAAATAAGTTATTTGTGGCAGACTATCGAAGACTTTCGATATGTCTAGCACAATAGAAAAGGTCTCACTGAAGTCTCAAAAGGAGGATGACCAAGAATTAGTGAGATAGGGAAGAAAAGCGTGAACAAAAGGAACGAAGGAGATGAGGACCCGCAAATAACAACAACCACTGCCACCACGCCACCAAGACAAAAGGAGACCATTGAGCATCCTCACCACACTTCGCTCGGGTCGCATGTATTACCCAGGCACTTCCTCCGACCCCAGGAAAGAACATACCTGTGAGGACATCAACAGACAATGATGCACAAACCAGAGATGGGATGGGGAAAGAATAGTGCATACCTCTCAACACACCACGCACCCTTCTTGCCCTGAGACGCACCACCGACATGGCGGTGATTCACAGAAGTGCTACCGCAGTCAACCCAGACCCTCTTCCAAGCACAGCCGCCCCTCTAGCCGCGAAATGCCCCACCGAGGAGAACGACGGAAATGGTAAGACTACCTCAGCCCAGTAGAGTTGGATGGATATCAATACCACACAAGTCGGATTGATAACCAGAAGACTTGGGCCTGTTTACCGAGAAATTGCCTTGAGGGAGTAAGACACTGATGTAACTACTCAACGCATTTCTCGAAGGTATCTTGGATTTGCCTGTAGGCTATCCTTGTTGGACCACACTGGTGACCACTCAAAATCTTTACATTGCCTTGATACAGGAATTATTTTAGCTAGAGTATGCAGTACTGACCAAGCGCTCTAGTTTTAGTAAACCTACAAAAAACAGTAAGAGTGGATGGAAGAGCATAAGACACTGGTGAAACTGCTTCTTTCTAAGTCAGGACTCGTAGTTTAAAAAAAAAAAAATCTATGTGAGTAAGGAAGACAAAAGGCAGAACTGTCTGTAGCGAGTGCATCCCCCATAATTGAAAGAGTGACAGGGCCAAAATCAAGGGACGTTCGAGCCAAAATGCCTGGACACAGAGTTTGAAGCAATTTAATTAAGTCATAGGAGGAGGGAAAGACTGATTCTGAGAGAGAGTTGCAGAGCTCAGCTGTTGAATAGAAAAAAGACAGAGTAACGCTTCACTCTTGGGTTGGAGAGTTGCACAGAGTAGGGGTGGAATTGTGTTGCAAGACAGGTACCATGTACCCTAGCTATGTAGAGGAGGTGGTATACACTGGGAGAGCTCTAAGGAGCACTGATTATTGTAGTAGCGATAGAATAGCGAGAGATATGCAACATTGTGGCGAAAAGAGAGAGTTGGTGAGTAGGCGGGAATAAATGATACGAAAGGCCTTCCTTTCTACTTTGTCTAGGAGTGCGGTGTGATAGAATCCTCCCCACACATGTGAACAATACTCAATACAAGGACGCACTGTGGCCCTGTACAGAGCCAGAAGCTTGAGGCGGTTCAGCACACCCAGCTTCTGGGAGGCTGCCTTAGCAAGACTAGTAATATGGTCCTTCCAAGTGAGAGCAGAAGAAAAAGAGACACCAAGAATATTGAGAGAAGATGAAGGATTGATTTTTGTATTGTTGAAGAACAAGGGATAGTCCTCTGGGAGTTCTGGACGGGTAGATAAATGAAGTAATTGGGTTTTGGAAGTATTAAAGGCAACAAGCTTGGTTTTCTCTGACCCAATTGGAAATAGTAGTTAGATCAGAAGATAAGTGTTCTATCTATCTATCTATTGCCGGACGCCTTACTCCCCTTACGAGGGTGGCCATACACAGAATGCCCCCAAGCGGACCCATTCCCTGTGAGAGGGACAACCCGAGCCAGTTTAGTGAAGGACTTACAGGATTGACCACTCAATTTAGGATCCATCCGACTCCGAGGCCCTCTGTGTATCTTGTTAGCACTATTTTTCTACAGTGGTGTTCGGCTAATCCATCCACTAACCTGCCTTACCCTTAGGTAAGCAGTAAGGATTTGTATCAGGTTTGCTCCCCTAGACAGGTTGCCAACCAAGGCTGACGAGTTCCATCCACCCGGATTTGTATAAGGTTGTCTCCCCTAGATGAGTTGCCTACCAAGGCTAACGAGTCCCATCCAATAGTGTTCTATGGCTTTATTATGTTTGCTTTTGAGGGATTGCTGGCTGGGCCATTCCGGAAAACTAATTGAGTAGTGTAAGGTATAGAGTCGTTTGCGTATGAATGTATGGGACTGGAAGTAGCCTACAGTTGAGAAAATAATTTATGAAAATTAGAAAGAGAATAGGAGATAGGACAGAGCCCTGAGGAACACCGGAGTTGATAGGATGAGGAAGTAAGAGATGGCCGTCCACAACCACAGCCATGGAATGGCTGGAAAGGAAATTAGAGATAAAAGCACAGATGGAGGGATAGAAACCGAAGGAGGGTAGTTTAGAAATTAAAGATTTGTGCTAGACTCTATCGAAGGCCTTCGATATGTCTTAGCGCATAGAAAAGATATCATCGAAGTCCCGAAAGGAGGATGACCAAGATTTAGTAAGATATGAAAGAAGATCACCAGTAGAGCAACCCTTAAGGAAGCCATACTGGGGATCTGAGATCAGATTATGAGAAGAGATATGCTTAAGAAATTTGGAAGCAAGAATAGTTTCAAAAACTTTAGAAATATAAGAGATGAGAGCAATATTGGACGATAGTTGGAAGGTTGAGAGCAGTCACCCTTCTTTGGGACAGGTTGAATGAGAGAAAACTTCCAGCATGAAGGAAAGACGTTAAAGGAGAGACAGAGACGAAAGAATTTGCCTAGGCAGGGAGTCAGCACAGAAGCACAGTTTTTGAGTACAACAGGAGGAACACCATCCGAAACGTACGCCTTCTTAGTATCAAGCCCAGAGAGGGCAGAAAGTACATCTTTAGAAGAGATTAGGATATTATGCATAAGTAGGAGAGGAATAGCACCTGAATCATCCAAGGTGGAGCTATTAAAAGTTTGAGCGAAGAGTTCAGCTTTGTCAGAGGAAGAAGTGATGGTTGTGCCATTAGAGTGGAAAAGGGACGGAAAGACGAAGAAGAAATATGGTTAGAGAGGTTTTTGGCTAGATGCCATAAAGCTTGGGAAGGGCTAGAGTTGGATAGTTCAGTGCATTTATTATTGATGAAAGAGTGCTTGGCAAGTCGTAGAACATGTAGATTTGTCTTTATTACGGGCAGAAACATAAGAAGAATGAGATTCTTGAGTTTTAAGGCGTCGGTACCGTTTGAATGCTTCTTCCTTGTTGCGGACAGCAGTAAAACAAGCATGAGTAAACCAAGATTATTTTTCATTAGACTGAGAGAAAGAAAATGGAATGTATATATGCTTCTGAGATAGGGAAGAAAAGCAGCAAGGAGGAAAACCAAGGAGATGAGGCCCCGCATACACCAACAACCACTGCCACCACGCCACCAAGACAAGAGCTAGGGCACAAGCGACTCCTCACCACGCTTCTCTCGGGTCACCTGCATCACCTATAGGCACTTCCCCCAACCCCAGGAAAGAACATACCTGTGAGAACGGCACCTGATAACTATGCACCGAGCAGAGATAACCCCTCAAGACATCGTGGAGAGCAAACTGTGCATACATATCAACACACCACGTGTCCTTCTTGCTCTGAGATGCACCACCGCCATGGCGTGGATTCCCAGAAGGGCTACCGCAGCTGACCCAGACCCTCCTCCAAGCACAGCTGCCCCTCTAGCCGTGAAATGCCCCACCGAAGAGAACGACGAAAGTGGTAAGACCATCTCAGCCCACCTCATCATCAGCAGAGTTGGATAGATACTAATACCACACTGGTAGGATTAATATCAGGAAGACTTGGGACTTTTAACCAAGAAATTGCCTTGAGGGTGTAAGATACTGGTGTAACTACTCGATGCATTTCTTGAAGGTATCTTGGATTTGCTAGTATCCTTGTTAGACCACACTGGTGACCACCTAACATCTTTACATTGCTTTGATACAGGATTTGCTATAATCACAGTATGCAGTACTGACAAGTACTCTAATTCTAGTAAACCTACAAAAATAGTAAGGCTGGTTGGAAGAAGGTAAAACACTGGTGATACAGCTTCCTTCTCAGTCAGGACTCGTAGTGGAGGGTGTAAGACACTAGTGAAACAACTCCCTACTTAAGTCTTACGATACGAGAGCATAAGACACTGGTGAAACGGCTCGTACTCGTATAAACCCAAGATCCAACATCAAAGTTCTTCCAGAGACTCCTGTAGGAATTCTGGGTTAAGGACTCGTAGTGAAGGGCATAAGACACTGGTGAAACGACTCCTTACTTAAGTCTTACGATACGAGAACGTAAAACACTGGTGAAACGGGTAAGACTAGGTCTTATAAGACCTCAACTCGCAGATCTTCAGAAGGCCCTCAAGGAAGTCTTCACTAACTCTGCAACCGTCACACGGCAGGATCACCACCACAGACCAGGACGTCATCGGGAATACAACGCAGCCGCATCTTCTAAGACTGTCGGAACCTGCCAAAAATCTCCCCCTTGAGGCGCCTAGTGGATCCTCGATCGTGCTGTTATATAATTACCTATCCATGTCTGATCTAACATTGTACCTCTAATCATATGCTACTGTCAAATAAGAATAATTTATGCTTGTTCTCTTGTATTATATTATCATCTATTGCCTTCGTGCTTGTGTTTGAGTTGGTCTCCATTTCCCCAGTTGAGTAAGAACCTACCTAATTAGTCAATACAACCCCAGTAAAAACCTGGTATAACAGCTTCCATGCCTGAGAGGATTGCCTTGGTAATGCGTTCAGCACTCTCCGATGGTCCCCGGCCACGGAAGCAAAAGTAATTCTATGGGAAATCAAAGAAGTACTGCCGAAGAGCCTCCCAGTGAGCAGCGCCAAATTGCCATAAGCGCCGCCGGTTGGGAGGATCGGGTGGCCATACCGGAGAGATAGACAGGTGACAGATATTAGTTTATGGTCAGAGGAAACGCCCGGGAAACCAAAGCCCCACCCAGGGCCCTGTGCCCCTCAGCAATTATGAAGAGAAAGTTGAGGGGCAAGGGAAAAATGTGACGCTTTGGCTTCCAATCTTTGTAGATTGGGAGGTCAATCCACGGAAGAGACGCCGTCACTTGAGATCTAGAAAATATATAAGTTAAAGGAACAGTCAGAGTAAGCTATGGGTATGGCAGAGATTGCTCAGCTCTCACTCTGATAGACCAGCCCATCACCACATGACTAGAACCCAATCCTCTCAGCATCAGCTAGGAAAAGTCCTAGAAAGTCGCCTTTGGCGGGGGGATAGCTCCCCTATTTCAACCCCTTTCGGGGTTGGGCACCTGCCTTTAATATAAGGGTTGATGAATACACTTAATGTCATTGTAAATATTACATGAATGATTGAGATGACACAATGCATCCCTTAACCATATGGGCTGGTTCTATCAAAATGAGTTTCAAGTCCCTTAATTATCTCCCAATGTCCATCCTCTATGACTCTGTTATGTCTCTCCGATGTGACACTGCTCGAAACATAATCCTTCGATCTATCTATCTATCTATATGCTCAGGCCCAATCCCCATTTTGGGGGTAGCCGACTCAAGACAGAGCAAGAACAGGGAAAACACAAAAACAACATAAAACAAAAAAATCCTTCGATGAAAACTTCAAAATAAGATAAACTTCTGATACTGTTCCTGCACTTTCCTTGAGAGGATAGAGTCCACCTGGCCAGGCTGAGATGCGGACACCATCCAGCTCTTCTGAGCTATCAGAAGAGACTGGATGACTCCGTCGTCGACACCTGCCCGGGATGTAACACAGCACCCCATACCATTAAACACATCATAGAAGACTGCATTTTACACAACCACTTACGGCAATACAATCTACACTCCTTGAGAGCTCTGTGGGAAAGCCCGACCGTGGCCATGGCCTTCCTTAGGGACTCAGGACTGTTCAGCCAGGCAGCTTAGGGAACAACAACAACAACCACCCTCAACCTGTCTGTCAACCCCTTCACTATCAAGGACACACTTCTCCATCTTACTCTGGCTATCTCTGAATACAGCCAGTTTTATTCAACAAAAAATTAATCTGTTACACTGTCTTGAGTCGGCCACCCCCCCCAAAAAAAAAAGAAAAAAGGAAAAAGAGGGGAAAAAAATAAAAATAGGAAAAGTGGGGATTAGGCCTGAGTATATAGAATAAAATAGATAAGTTGGTCTTCAAGATTCAATGGTTAACTGAGGCACTATCCGGATAAGTGGTATTTTTTGGGACTTCTCCCTTACCAAGTCTTAAATCTGCACACTTCTGTGGAAATAGCTCACCAACTGTGTGCCTTATTACTCACCAAATGGATGGGTCTATAATTATTGTTCTTTGTTTTTTTCTAAATCTTTGAGAAGCAAAGCACTACAACGGTTAAAAAGAAACCACAAAGTTAGCTTGATTTATATATAATTTATTATATTTCATTAAAAGACAATTAAGACTACAGTAATACTAAATTTACTGCAGCATAATGAATAGCCTAACAAATTATATACAGTAGATAAATATATAATTTCAATGATTTACATGACAATACATACATACATACATACATAACATTTTAAGACTGAGTGTTCCACACATCAGTGCAGTTTCAGTCTCTTGTCCTAATGGCGGCGTTCCAGGCAACCCTGTTAAGGGCTGCTTCACTTGTCAAGTTCTTGGATTTGAGATCGGCGCGTATAGTCTGATCCCAGGTCTTCCTCGGTCCACCCCTTGGTGCAGCTCCCTCCACAATCACAGACTACTACTATTAATACTATTAATCTAATTGCACGCCAGCTATATGAAAATAAATATATATTTTTGAAGATGTATATATTTGTGGTGTCGGCTGACGGTTTAGGGGTGAATACAAGAGATTAGTACTGGGGATAGGTTAAAGTATGTGGGTCCTGGCAGTGGATCACAGTGTGTTTTCTCCTGTGTGTTGGTCCCAAGGATAAGTCATGGGGATGGGTCACAGTGGGTGGGTTCCCAGGGACAAGTCCTGGAGATTGGTCCTGTGGCTTGATCACAGGATTAGTCTTTCAAGATGGTTGCCAGGGATAGGCTCTTGGGTTGGGTCACATTGGGTGGTCCAAGGGTTGAGTTCTAGAGGTGGGTCCCCGGTAAGTGTCGATTTTCAGGTCAGATAATTGGACACCGTTGCATGATGACCTCAGTCTTCTTAACCTCTCCTTGTCTAAGAAGATAATAACTCAAATTAGTATACCAGGCATTAAAACATATCAATTACCGGTATTGTAGTGTACTGTACAGTACAGTACAGTACAGTACAGTACCGGTACTTACCATACATACTGTACATACATAACATTTTAAGACTGAGTGTTCCACACATATGTGCAGTTTCAGTCTCTTGTCCTAATGGCGGCGTTCCAGGCAACCCTGTTAAGGGCTGCTTCACTTGTCAAGTCCTTGGGTTTGAGATCGGCACGAATAGTCCGATCCCAGGTCTTCCTCGGTCCACCCCTTGGTGCAGCTCCCTCCACAATCACAGGCCTGCATTTTTTCACCCAATTTTGTTCATCCATTCTCTCCACATGTCCATACCATCCCAGTCTACTTGTATGCATCACCTCGCTAATACTCTTTATACCTAAACGTCTCCTCAGCTCAACAATTAAGTAATCTAGTGGAATACTACTAACTTTAGGAAAATAAATTAAACTGTACCTCTTATGGGTCACTTGGTCATTTAAGTGTACCAGTATGTATCAAACCCTTCGGTAGGTATTTTTTGTTATTAGTGGCCAATGAGGTTGTGCAGTTTTACCCTCAAGTTGTCATCGAGAAGGATTACAGTAACTTATATTTATAGCTTGAGGACTTTAATTTGCTAAACCATATAGTGTACAGAGAAAAGGTTGACTGGTGCAATCACCTCATTCATCATCATCTCTGACACTTTGTTTCCTCCTGGGAAACCCCCGCTAAAAGATGGCCATGACAGAAACGTCTCCAGGCTATTTTGTCAAGACACGCTTCCCTTGCCACAATGACCCTTCCACTATGTGGAAGTTTTTCCTTATTATATTTTTCCCATACCATGGCATAGGGGGTCTTCCACTACTAGCTGTTCCACTCACATGACACTCATATATCTTTCTTTGGCATTCTGTTTTCATCCATTCGAACATGACCATACCATCTCATAGTACTTCTCTTTATCCAATCAACCACTCCACAATCAATGCCCAAAGCTTGCTCTTCCATTCCAAATGACTCATACACTTCCGTTTTACTTGGCCCATTATAGCCTATTCACGCCAGCTGCCATTTTGAAAAAGCTTATCTCCACAGGTCTCAGTTTGGAGAGGTCCTCGTCACTTGCTGTCAATGTCTCACTTCCATACGAGAGTGTTGGGAACAGCACACTGTTTCTCAGTTCACCCGAACGACGTTTCTGCCACTTTTTTGCTTTGCTCCTCCACCCCCGCGGGGGTCCTAGCCGGCAGCATACCGAGCACAGTGGTTTCCCAGGAGGACTTGGGGCCTGGACATAATGCCTCCAAACAGGGCGCTGGATTGCCAAAAGCTCAACTAAAAAAATCTACCTCAAAAATTATAAGCTGATACTAATAACAGCAAAAAATCAAATAAAACAGTAAAAGTGAAAAGAAAGCAAAAAAATACAAGGGACTACAGAGATATAGTTACAAGGGGGATCACTTTGAGGGTGAGAATATAAAAAGGATTTAAGATTAAAAAGAAAGTGTACTGATGAAGAACAGCAAACCTGCCCTCCCTTTTAATTCCACTGTCAAGTAAAAATATAAATTAAGGAATCTAAAAAGGAGGATTAAAACAATCTATCTATATATTGGGTAATAACAAGGTTACCTCAAGAAGGAGGCACTGTAATTGGAGTGTAACACAAAGTCCCGCCACAACACTGTCCCATCATGTCATCACTGTGGCTGATGCTGACTTAGTGCATACCAAGCCTCAACAAAGTCCCACTGCAGCACCTGCAAACCACACCATTATTAACATTGTTATACCAAGAGAGCATCATATCAAGATTTGACTGTACATTAGGCAACTTGGACTCTAGAACAATACATGGATGGAGTCATTAAAGAAATTCAAGGAAGAGCAATGGATGTTGGAGTACCCATAGTAAGGGAGGAGAGCGAGTGGAACTGGAACTTGGCTACAGGTACTACTGTTAGCTGATGGTATAGTTCTGATGAGTGGGAGTTGCAAGGTTTAATAAATATGTTTGGTGTGTGGGCACATGAATATTAATGTTAACAAGAGGAATTCAGTCAAAGAGGGAGGTGAGGTTGAACGGTCAGGTAATGGAAAATGTCAGCTCATGTACTGTAAATATTTGTCCAGTTTGCTGAGTAAAGATGGGAGTTTGGAGGATACAGTGCGAGGGATGAGCATGGAAGTAAATAAGTCATTGCATGAGGTTGAATGGTAAAGTAAAGGACAATGTCAGCTCATGTACAGTACCATAAATATTTGGGCAGTTTGACGAGTAAAAATGGGAGTTTGGAGGATTTAGTGTAAGAGATGAGCATCAAAGGAAAAAAAGTAATTGCATGAGACTGTGGTGATCCTGACAATTAAAACGGGAGTGAAACCCGCTTTTCTTTACTAACAAATATTTTGTACTGTACTTCTCCTTCCCTTCTTTTTGGTGAAACAGGAGAGAAACCTGCTTTTCATTAACTCGCAAATATTTTTTACTTAACTTTCTACAATGTTACAATAGCATTGTATGTACTCAGGCACATACCCCATTGCTGGGGGTGGCCAACTCCAGAAAGAGCCCGAACAAGGACAACACAACATAAATAGCATAGGCTAGTACAAATTCCCACACATGTAGGTCACCCAGAAGACCTAGAGAACAAGGATCACTGAGGGCCTCCAGCACTACCCCGGCGCCAGACCTCCCGGAGAGGTTCCGGTCTCAGCAGGCAGACACGCAGCGGAGTACACCACAATGCCCGCCCACCTCACATCTAGGCATGAACAATGGATGTTGCTGGAGACACATAAAATAAGAGTGAGAGGGGTGGAAAGGAATTAGTCTGAAAAGTATGTGTGGGGTCACATAGAGATATACAGTATTGACAAATGAGAAGTACGATACAAGAGCGATGTGATGTGGAGTGTAAAGAGGAATTGCTTGAGGTTATTTAGTCATATGAAGTGGGAGAGAATAATCTTAATTAATTTCACTCCCAACACCAAACACCCTCAATTGAAATTAATGAAAGCATGTGATCCTCCCGGGATTCGAACCTGGGATACAGAACTTAAAACACTAACCATTACACCAGCAAGACAGTTAACGGTTCAGCACTAGACCACAATAAATATCCATTAATCGAATACCGGTACTGTATATCAATCTAATCATGATCTGGACCCAACTGCACTATGAATAGCGTAATGCTTATGTGAAAGGAAACAAATTATGGGGAGCAAATCTCAAAGGACTGACCTTGCAACAAACTTGTTCCTATACCTATAGAAATAATCTTAATTCATTTCACTCCCAACACCCTCAAATTAAATTAATGAAAGCATGTGATCCTCCTGGAATTCGAACCTGGGATATTGCATATACAGCATAACTTATACACTAACCATTATACCAAGACAGTTAAAGGTTCAGCACATGACCACAAGAGACTGAAACTGCACATATGTGTGGAGCACTTAGTCTTAAAATGTTATGTATGTTTTATGCATGTACAGTACTATTGTATCCCATGGCCAGCTGTTGGCTAAATTGTTTTGTGATCAGCTGTGAGATACAAAAATAGTTTGAGGGCAATGATTAATTGTCATAATCATATTAATTACTAGCAGGCCGTGGGATAATTTTGTAATAAAAAAAGTCAAATTAGATGTGAACGTAACTGCAAGCGTACAAATTTGTAAACAAGGAGGAGGGTACACCCGGTAACACTATCCTTACCCAAATAACTGCTGGCCGTGGCATAATTTTGGAAGAAAAGAAGCAGTCAAATAAGACGTGTAGCCTATCGGGCGTGCAAATAACGCCACAAATGTCTCCATCAATATAATCAAAGCATTAACCTAAACAGCAAGGATGGTGTTATCCGGCGTACCATCCACCTTGTTTACATGTCGCAAGCTCGCAGTTACTTTCCTGTCTTTTTTTCAAAATTATTCCACGGCCAACTGTTATTTGCCCCAGGCTGGTATTATATAATATGATGATGACAATAAGTCATCCTTCCTGGTAATATAGGCTACTGTATATGATGTCAACAAGTCCTCACCTTGTAAAGGACATAGATGCGCTTGAAAATGTACAACGCCGAGCAAATAACTGGTACCTCAAATGAAAGACCTCACCTATGAAGAAAGATTAAGGAGGCTAAATCTACCGACACTGGCCTAAAGAAGATCACAAGGAGACCAGATTGAAGCCTATAAGATAATAACCCAAAAATACGACAATGACTGCACAGACGGAATATTTCAGATGAGGGAAGACGACGTCACCAGAGGAAATACAAAGCAAATCTTCAAACCAAGGGCAAGACTCAACCTCAGGAAGTACTCCTTCTCACACAGGATTGTCGGTGACTGGAATGTGTTGCCAGAGTGGGTAGTGAACGTCGACACGGTGGAAAAGTTTGAGTCTGGCCTGGACAAAGTGTGGAGGGGCCAGGATCGAAAATTCAATTATAGGGCACAAATAACCACCACACACAGGCGAAGCCATGGTCAAAGTGGTGACCAGGCTACTGAACTGGAGCCACAGACCTAGCCTCTTCCAGAAACACATTTTGGAGTATCTGCGAGTATAAGTCATGGGGGATGAGGGGGCAAAGCCCCCCTCACCCCATTATTGTATGCCACAGCCGGTAACAAATCAATTTAAGAAGCATCTGTCCGTGGGATACAATAATGGGTTGAGGGGGCTTTGCCCCCTCACCCCCCCATGACTTAGGCTATTGTCATCATTTATAGCCTATTTCCAGCAGGGGCAAATAATACAAAATAACGATAATTATAGAGAATAGGCTCGCAGCCTTATACATAATTTATTGGGGACAATGTAGGTTTATAGAATCCTTATACTGTACTGTACTCATGTATAATCCACTGTGGGAGAATAATTTTGATCACATTTATAAAATCCGATATTAACCTCTGAACTGCGCATGTGGGTAATTAGAAACGTCTGCCTGTGCTGACGTATTTGAGCTGTTTCCATCACTAAAATATTCATTTTCCCATAAATAGCATTAATACTTATCCATATGCGCCTATTATAGGTTGATTATAAAGGTATTAACCTGTAACAACAATAAAACGAGTGAAAACAGCATTTGGATGGTCAAAATCGGCGATACAGGCCGCGAGTTACATAATTGTATGGGTGAGGCAACCTGCTTTCCCGCCAATTTCCCCCAAGGCCACTGAGACACTGTCGATCGATTCTCTCTCCTGCACTCGCTTGCTAACAGTGATGACAATGCCCTGCTTGTAACTCGCTAATGTTAGCACGAAAATATACCTCAGAATAAGGGAATAACAGGGAAAATAGGTGATAACTGAAGGAGGGGAGGAAAGTGGGGAAGGAGGGGAGGTAGAGGACTGATATTTTGCATGGCCCAAGGGCAAACAATTTTTTTTTTTTTTTTCGATGTTTAAAATCAATTTTTTTTTTCTCTGACTCTTAACCTAACAAGTGCGCATGGGGGTAATTAGACACCTCTCCCTGTGCGCATGTATTTGAGGTGTTTCCATCACTAAAATATTCATTGTACCATTAATAGCATTAATACTTATCCATACGCGCCTATTATGGGTTGATTATAATGGTATTAACCTGAAACAACAATAAAACGAGTGAAAACAGTGTTTGGATGGTCAAAATCGGAGATATAGCCCGCGAGTTGTATAATGTATGGGTGAGGCAAGCTGCTTTCCCGCCAATTTCCCCCAAGGCCACTGAGACACAGTCGATCGATACTCTCTCTCTCTCTCTTGCACTCGCTTGCCATCAGTGATGACAACGCCCTGCTTGCAACTCGCTAATGTTAGCACGAAAATATACCTCAGAATAAGGGAATAACAGGGAAAATAGGTGATAACTGAAGGAGAGGAGGAAAGTGGGAAAGGAGGGGAGGTAGAGGACTGAGATTATGCATGGCCCAGGGGCCAATTTTTTTTTTTTTTTTTTTTTTTTTTTTTTTTTCGATGTCAAAAGTTGATTTTTTTTTCTCTGACTCTTAACCTGACAAGCGCGAAATAGACCTAGGGGCTAGGGTAGTTATTTGTGCATTTCTAGCCTTGGATTCTGACAGAATTCGTTATATTTACAATATAGAGCATTATTTGTTTTCGTTATGCTTTTATTTTACATATATGATGTATATATGAACCTTCAAGAGTGCTAAAATAAGTGGGAAAAGCATTTGGGTGGTGAAAAACGAAGATATTGGCCACCCGGTCATAATCTCAGGCGAGAGAGAGCCACAGGCAACCCTCCTCTCTCGCTGTCTGTGAGGTAACTGAGACGAGCGGGGTGGTGTGGTGCCGGTGTCTGGGTGTTACATAACGATCTTTTCTGCAACCCACTTGTGCTACATTATCGCGGGAGAGAAAAATAACCGATAAATGATGATAATAAGAGGAAAAATAGGTGATAATTGAGGAGGGGAGGGAGGGGGGAATAAGGTGGGGAAGGAGGGGAGGGGGGTGGGTGAGATTTACATGGATGAGTACTGGAGGGGAATTATCTCACCTAGAGACAAATTCCTTTGTTTTGATAGGCCCTTTTTTTTTTTGGAAGGCTTTTTTTATGGTCTTGCTTCCGTGAGGCCTATCGCGTTCCCTATAGGAAGCCTTCCGTGAGGCCTATCGCGCTTGCCGGGTTAAGAGTCTTCCCGCAGTCCGCCGGGGGAACTCTTAAGAGTCTCCCTGCAGTTCCCGGGTTAAGAGTCTTCCCGCAGTCTGCCGGGGGAACTCTGAAGAGTCTTCCCGTAGTTCCCGGGTTAATAGAAAAAACGCCCATTCTAATCAATCTCAGAGCACTTTCGGACATCCTCACTGTTTACAAACGCCTTTTTATGCAGTATAATCGATATTTACCCCCAGCTGGCAACATAGATGACGATATCAATAATTCATGGGGGGGGGGGGGGGGGGGAGGGGGGGGCAAAGCCCCCCTTCAACCCATTGTGCATCCCACATTGGAATTATAACTAAGACCATGAAAACACTAATTTCTTAAAATCTGGAGGAAAAAACATGAAAAATAAGGGTGCGAGCCTATCTATCTATCTATTGCCTGACGCCGTGATCCCCGAAGGGGTGGCCACGAACGAACCGCCCCCAGTCAGTCGACGCACCTCCCCCCAACCAGCACCGCCTTCGTTCATGTACTTCCTCACTCCATCCTTCCACCTCTCATTCGGTCTACCTCTCCCTCTCTGTCCCTCCACCTCGCTCTCGTACACCCTCTTAGTCATTCTCTCGCTTTCCATACGTTCCATATGGCCAAACCATCTCAAGTTGTTCCTTTTCACACTTTCCAGCACATCTACCTCAACACCACACCTCCTTCTTACTTCCTCATTAGTCTGTCTATCCCTCCATGTAACTCCGCACACACTCCTTAACCCGGGAACTGCGGGAAGACTCTTAAGAGTTCCCCCGGCGGACTGCGGGAAGACTCTTAACCCTTCCAGCCCGGGTGTCATTTTAAAATGACACCAAAACAAAATGGGCCGGAACCCGGGTGTCATTTTAAAATCTTTGTGCTTGAAAGCATGCTTCAAAATTTGCACGGCCAATTTTGGCATGGTAGGAGCGACCGCAGCGCCACCAAGCCTCAACTACTAGTGTTATCAGTTCGTACGTGGCCGCCATAGCGAGTAATAGTGAAAAAATGTTTTCCGACGTGTCCAATTCGTTGCAACCTCCCGCGGGCCCCAGTGCTACCCCACTCGCAACTTTAACGCCTGTTCCAACCGAGAAGAGAGCTCAACAAAAGAAAGTTAAGCGTTTGTTGAGTGATAGCGCTATACAGCGACAACTTTTTTGAAAGTGATGAAGAGAGCAGTGGCGAAAGCTTGGTGGACAAGGTACAATTTATAAGTGAAAGTGAAGACGATTTCGTGGGCTTTGGAGACGACGATAATGTCGATTTATTTGAGGGGGGAGACAGTAGTGATGATCCTGATGTGGAAGTGTTTCAGGAAGGTGCCATTGAGCTTCCCAGTGTGCTAGAACCTAGGCCTACCCCCTCGCCATCTTTGCTAGGTCAGCCTAGGCCTAGCCCTAGCCCTACCCCAGGACCTTCCCCTTTGCCTGCCCGTACGCCCTTGAAAGTGGGCAAATATTTCTACAAACAATCCTTGATCAAAAGTGCAGCTAAAAAAGCATGCAGGGCAGCCGCAGAAAAGCATAGGGAAGCTGAAGATAGCGATAATGACGCCGACCCTGGCCTAGCAACCACCCGCATCCCATTGCCCCGACGCCTTGACACGGGACGCCGCATGGGTCACCCACAGCCCTCGCCTTCATCTCTCGTTCAGGATGACCAAAGGGCCTCTTCAAGTGGTATTGGTGATGTGCCACAGGCCTCAACACACCGCAGAGCATTATTTGCTGCTGAAAAGCCCTCGGCTCGCCGCAAAAGGAGCCCAACTACCGAGGCCTCGGCTCCCATTCTTGAAGCTCCCGCAGCCTCCCGCGCCCCACACCGCCGACGCCCGGTCACTTCGTCACCAGAATTGTCTCCTGAGGAGGATGCTGACGACCCCAACATTGCCCCAGATGACCTGACGTCGCCTGAGGAGGAAGAGGATGAGGAACAGGAACAGGAAGAGGAAGAGGATGTGCCGACAAATCGAGGGAGAGGGCGAGGTCGTGGACGTGGTCAGCCTGCCGACGCCGCTGCCCCTGGGCCTGGGCCTGGGCATGGGCGTGCAGGGCGTCCGCGTGGCCAAGGGCGTGTGCCAGGGCGTCCAGGGCGTGTGCCTGCTGCAGCACGACCTCGAGCATCAGCATCCGACCTGTTTGTGTGGACAGATGGAGCTGATTTTGAGCCAGATTGTCCTGCCTTTGACGAGGTACAGATGGGTTCTGGGGTGTCACCAGCATATCCCTGTGGCCCAGATGCTACCCCCAGTGAACTTTTCTGTGGCTTCTATGACAATGAAGTCATGGAATACCTCGTCAAAGAGACAAATCACCACCATGCTATCTGTGCCAACTTTCTTGGGAGGAAGACCAGTGCCAAGATGGTGGCATGGAGAGCTCTCACTGTGGCAAAACTATATGTGTTCTTGGCACTCACAATGCTGATGACTCGTATAAGGAAGCACGTTCTGGCTGACTACTGGATCACTGGCGACATCATAACGACTCCATCATTTGGCAAATACATGTCCAGGGACAGGTACTTCGACATCCTCTCCTACCTCCACCTGACAAACAACATGGCAGTCCACCTTCCCGACTCATTATGGAAGATCAGGAAGCTGTATGACATGATACGTCATCGGTTCACCACATACCTGATTCATTTCCAGAAGATGTGCCTCAACGAGTCTCTGGTCCTGTTCCGTGGTAGTCTGCACTTCCGACAGTATATCCCGTCCAAGAGACACCGCTTCGGCATCAAGCTCTTCGTCCTCTGCGACTGCTTGACGGGGTATGTGCTGGACTTTATAGTCTACAGCGGCAAGGCTGGAGAAGTTGTGACTGACCCTCTCATTGGTTTTGGTGGCGCTGTAGTGAAGAAGATGATGGAGAGGCACTTCAATAATAACCACATCCTCTACACAGATAATTATTACACGTCGCCTCTCCTGATCAAGTACCTCCATGACCGCAAGACCGGAACTGTCGGCACAGTCAAGGGCAAAAGGAAGGGCATGCCAGGCTACCCAACCAAGACGAAGAAGGCTGACATCTTCCACAAGAAGAGTGGCCCCATCCTCTCCATCCACTGGCATAACCAGCGCAAGGTCAACCTCCTCACCACATGCCACAAGGCCCAGATGGTCGCCACAGGAAAGGTGGACCGAACAACCAAGAACCCCGTCCAAAAACCAGCTGCTGTCCTGGATTATAACATCAACATGCGCCTCGTTGACAAGTCCGACATGCAGATGGGCTTCATCGACTGCCTGCGAACATCTTGCAGGTGGTACAAGAAGTTTATCCTGCATACGGTAGATATGTCGATCCTCAATGCCTACAACATCTACCGTCTGAGGACTCCAGGAGCCAAGAAGTACAAGTCCCTGCGGAAGTTCCACAAGCAGGTGCTACTTGAGCTCCTGGCTAAACATGCGGGTACACCAGGCAGACCAATACAAGGACCAGGCCAGCTTGACAGAACGGGGTGTGCTGAATTCTTCAGGAAGCACCAGCTCAGCGCCCTTCCTTTCAAAGCACCAGGTAGTAACGCTAGGAGTCAGAAGAGGTGCCATGTGTGCAGCCACACAACTCGCAGACCCCGCAAACCCACGAAAACCACTTGGGAATGCCTCGAGTGTCAAGTTGGACTGTGTGCTGGCACCTGCTTCAACGACTTCCACACTCTAACAAACTTTTGAAGTGGAAGTGACAACAGTGAAAGTGACACTCAAATGTAGGCTAAGAATAATAATATAACTAAGTATAAGTGAAAAGGACACATAAGTAATAAGAAGTGCCTTCAATAACAATATGAACAAGTGAAAGTGACACTAAAATATATATTTCTAACAATAAATAAGTGAAAAAGACACTCAATAAGCCTAGGCCAGTCAAAGTGACAGTATAATAATAATAAAACTAAGTATAAGTGAAAGACACACACACAAGTAATAATAAGTGCCTTCATAACAATATGAATAAGTGACAGTGACACTATATATATTATTAGCTTACCTAACAATACATAAAAGGGGAAATGACACTACCAATTATCAAAGTCCAGTGAAAGTGACACTAATAATCATAATAATAATAATAAAATGAAGTAATAAGTGACAGAGACACAAATAAGTTCATATAAATAACTTTATTGAGTGAAAATAACATAATAACTATAATAAATGACAGAATAACCAATAAAACACTATCAAATCGCTTCCCGGCATAATTGCGGGTGGAGCGACGAGTGCAACTGGGCATCGTAGCCGGGGCCGCGGTTGAGTGTTCGGACGTGCCGAGGTAAATATGCGGCAAAAGTTACCTCCACTTCCATCACCATCACTCCGGAACCAATTGAGCTAGAGAGCTCTACTCAACGCCATTCTACGTAGGAAGGTAAGGCGCTCATTTCTATATATGTTTGATTAATGTAGGTCATATATTAAGCGAGATTAGCCTTAGTTTACTTCTGTTGATATTCGACCAGATCGCCCGGATACGAGCTCCGTCATTAGGAGAGCCTGCCCGGGCCAGGAGGGTTAAGAGTCAGAGAGAAAAAAAATCAACTTTAAACATCGATTTTTTTTTTTTATTTTATTTTTGCCCCTGGGCCATGCAAATTATCACTCCTCTACCTCCCCTCCTTCCCCACTTTCCTCCCCTCCTTCAGTTATCACCTACTTTCCCTGTTATTCTGAGGTATATTTTCGTGCTAACATTAGCGAGTTGCAAGCAGGGCATTGTCATCACTGTTAGCAAGCGAGTGCAAGAGAGAGAGAGAGAGCATCGATCGACTGTGTCTCAGTGGCCTTGGGGGAAATTGGCGGGAAACCAGGTTGCCTCACCCATACATTATATAACTCGTGGCCTGTATCTCCGATTTTGACCATCCAAACGCTGTTTTCACTCGTTTTATTGTTGTTTCAGGATAATACCTTTATAATCAACCCATAATAGGCGCGTTAGGATAAGTATTAACCCTTTGGCGCACAATGACTCGTTCAGAGTCATTAGGTATTTTTTTCCTAGGCACACGATGACTCGTTAAGAGTCATTAAAGTTAAAAATATTCGCCAAAAATTAAGTTTTCGTCTGACGCGCGTCATATTTGGCATATATATTAAGTATTACGTCTAGTTCAATGGGTACAATTCGCAACCCCTTCAGTTTAACCGTTTACTCACGGCTGGCTGGAAAGTGAGCAGAGTACAGCTCAGTCTGTGTTTCGATACTTTCACGTTTATTCGTGTATCTCAGTAACTATTTGGTTTATAGTAATTCTGAAGTTACCAGTGGAATCCTCATTAAATTCGGCTTCCATATATGTATGCAAATCAAAAATGTTGCGGCCAAAATTTTGATCTAGCGCGAGTTGGAGATAAGGTATTTACTTTTTTGTTTACAATTCTTATTTCGGAGTGCCCCAATGTGGTTGTTTTGTATTTATTCTATGTTTTTATTCGCTTATCTTCAAGTTCAATCAATAACGAAGCCGTTGGTACCTCATTAATCCAAATACAAGGATTTTTTGGTGGATAAAAACGTCACAGAAACAAATTATCGCCGGGCACAAAACTGGCTCTGAGTGAGCTGAGATATACTTTGGGAGTGGGAAAAACTTTGATTGGAAACTATAGGTGCGCCAAAGGGTTAATGCTATTTATGGTAAAATGAATATTTTAGTGATAGAAACAGCTCAAATACGTCAGCACAGGGAGAGGTGTCTAATTATCCCCATGCGCACTTCTTAGGTTAAGTAATTCATTTCCACTGCTCTCACTCTTGGTCTGAGTCTCTCAACCAACGTCCATGCTTCGCTTCCGTAAGTCAGTGTCGGGATTACCACACTGTCATGCAAGGACTTCTTCACTTCCATACTGACCACCCTATTTCTTGTTACTGCTTTTAGCGTTCCTACAACCCTCTTCCCCTGTTGTACCCTCTCCCGCACTTCTTCATCCAATCCCATCTTTACTCAACACACTGCCCAGATACTTAAAAGAGTTGACGATCTCCATAGCCTGACCGTTCAGTTTCACCTCACACTCTGTGACTTCACCCCTTTCGAAGACCATTACCTTGCTCTTCCCCGCATTTACCTTCAAATTCCGTTTTTCGCACACTGTTCCAAACTCATTTACCAGACCCTGCAACTCCCATTCATTATCACTCATCAGAACTGTATCATCCGCAAACAGCAGTATAGGTAGCTTCCACTCAATTCCCTCCCTTTTCAGCGATACACCAACATCCACTGCTCTTGATAGTAATTCTTTCATGACTCCATCCATATATACAGGCATCGTGTATCCCACATTGGAATTATAACTAAGACCATGAAAACACTAATTTCTTAAATTCTGGAGGAAAAAACATGAAAAATAAGGGTGCGAGCCTATTCCCTATAATTACCAAAATAACAGCAGTCAAATTAGATGCTAATGCAACTAGGCTAGGCAAATGTAAACAAAGCGGATGGCAATCCTGGTAACACAGCCCTTACCCTAAAATTGTTAGCTTATAATGGTGCACTTATTGAATAATTCCAGCATAGTCTTAGGCTAGGTTAGGATAAAATTGAAGACAACCCGGATACGAACCCCATCGAGGGATGGATGTTGTTACCGGGTGTACCACTACCGACATACAACATAAATCATCTATAAATCTATCTATATGCTCAGGCCCAATCCCCATTTTGGGGGTAGCCGACTCAAGACAGAGCAAGAACAGGGAAAACACAAAAACAACATAAAACAACAAATAAACACAAATAAAAAGCACAACTCACACACATCCAGGTCACCCAGGAGAAGACCCAGAGACCAGGGTCACCAAGGTCGCTCCAGCACTCCCCCGGCCCCCGACCACCCGGAGAGGTTCCGATCTCGGCAGGCAGACATGCAGCGGAGCCAAAGCCACAAGCCCTCCCACCACACTTCCAGGCTCACCCTTCATATTAATCGTCTCCCCGGGCCAGGCTATAAATCTATAAATACTTATACTGTAAATCTATAATACTAGGTTAGGTTAGGTTAGGTTGTTTGGTTAGGGTAATGTATTTTTGTATCCAAAGGCAGTCAAAATAGACTGGAACATGATGGTGAGCATCCGCGTAGTGTAAACAAGACGGGCGGTACACCCGGTAACTACATTCTTGCCCCCATCGATAATTATCAGTGTTCTAGAAGTTTCATGAACGATACTTTGTTGGTGTACACAGTACATGTAATTACCATCGCAAATTCACTATAAGTGAAATATGAGAAACTGTTGGAATGTTCACCCATAGCCTAAACAGGGAACGTGAGCTGGGTTTAGACCGTCGCGCACCCATAAACAGGGAACGTGAGCTGGGTGGGTTTAGACCGCCGCGAGACAGGTTAGTTTTATCCTACTGTTCCCACGTTATAACAGTCATTGTGATAGGTTAGGTTAGGTTCTTGGCTCGGATTTAATGGATTTAGCGGGGGTGTGGGGGCGGCAGCCCCCACCCATAATACTAGGTTAGGTTAGGCTAATGTTGAAAATACTAAAATGCGACGGTCCTCGGTATTAAACACTGTAGGCCCAGGCCTATATAAAACATTTTTTTTTAAAAAGGCTGTCCGCCGGGGTCTCTTCAATTTTATCCTAGGTTATTCTAATTTTATAAGGAGTGAGGAACTACATGAACGAAGGCGGTGCTGGTTGGGGGGAGGGGCGTCGACTGACTGGGGACAGAGGTGCATGGGGGCGGTTCGTTCGTGGCCACCCCTTCGGGGATCACGGCGTCAGGCAATAGATAGATAGATAGTAAAATGCCCCAGAACGAGAAGCCCACCACAGAAGCCACGAACGAACACCACACAGAAACACCCAAAGGAAAGGTCCACAGAACGAAAGGACCAGCTGACCGAGCCAGCCATTTCGGACAGGCCCAAGCCCGCAGGGCTAAACAGCTCCAGGATGCACCCATTTACCTTTTCTAAACTGACCATTTTCCACACCTCACGTACACTAACCCCCTCGTGTCCTACACTCCTAACTACAAAGATGATGAACAGGAATATACATTCATATTAAAAACACCCATGCCCTGTCCCGACGTTGAGCCAATGCCAACACATCAGACAGCCATAATTATATCTATGTATGTTCTTACATCCGAGAAGTAGATGTTATATATCTTAGAAGTTAAAACACCCACGTTTGTCCCTAGACCTCGTATATCATTTTCCATGACGAGTATAGATATATGTAACCCGTGCTCAGTCGCCCCTTGCATTGTTCCTCTAGTAACTAAGTCTATAATATTAACTGCCACCAGCATTGATACGACATAGCGGCACTGTCCTTGCTACAAAGATGATGAACAGGAATATACATTCATATTAAAAACACCCATGCCCTGTCCCGACGTTGAGCCAATGCCAACACATCAGACAGCCATAATTATATCTATGTATGTTCTTACATCCGAGAAGTAGTTGTTGTATATCTTAGAAGTTAAAACACCCACGCTTGTCCCTAGACCTCGTATATCATTTTCCATGACGAGTATAGATATATGTAACCCGTGCTCAGTCGCCCCTTGCATTGTTCCTCTAGTAACTAAGTCTATAATATTAACTGCCACCAGCATTGATGCGACATAGCGGCACTGTCCTTGTGTCGTATTGTGCCAAGTACAGATCAACCAGGTTTCATCACCTTATTAGGACGACGACTATAATGTCATCGTTCATCGATGTATGCAATCCTTAGGTTAAGTATATTTATCCGCCATTGTGTTCACCTTTTTCCATTTACTTTTCACAATTGTCATACGTCTTCCCCTTGCCTCCTTCGTATCCACAGCCCACACTACGCCAATTTACTTCGTGTCTTACACCTCTTACCCCAACCAGAGATTGTATAAGATAACCTGGTTACCAGTATCTGTCATAAGTACCCCGAAACAATAACTAAGTACCCCTACGAACTGCCGCTGTTGTTGGTATTTATATTTAATAGAAAACGCAGTTCCCAGGGCCAACTAATAGTATCCATAACCCTCGGACTGATCACATAACTCTATCTTTTCCAGACTCATATACCACCCCATAGTTGCATTCCCCGGTAGCATTTGGCTAACGTATTCTACTGCCTTTTCAAACTCCAATATCAATTGTAGCCTAATGCCACCCCCACGCCCAGGGACCTTAGGGGCAAAATTTCCCTGTAGCCCTTGAACTCTCCCCCCCCTCTCATTAAGACACCCGCGCTTCTCGACTCTTGTCCGACCTAGCCTCTCTCTCATACCTCTTGAAGATCCTTGAATTGTCCGTTGCTAACGCTCTCCAACCTTTTATATATATACTCCTATCCAGCCTACCTTCACTTAGTAGGCCAGAACAACATTAGAACTTTACTAGCCCCTTGCATGCCATCTATTCTCTTACAACACATTCACAACCCTGCACCCAATGGTCGTCGGTGCGAGGCTAGCCGCCCCGCCAGTAACTAACTTCTATTGCCATACTTCCAGATAAATGTGGCAGAGTTAGCAATTAACCCAGTCTCCACCACATCCAGCAAACCCTACAATTAACAACCAGCCGAGTAAAACCAGCTAGCTAAGGCACCTTCGGTTTTGGTATTAAGGACACCCACATCTGTCTCATATACAGAGGGTTATTACAAACACTGGTGATATGGCAAGCCCCTAGCCACAGCCGCCGGACGACTATCACAGAGAGAGGGCGCCCAGCTCCCCCTTTTTGCCCACCCGAGGAGGGAGACCCCCACCCCCGCGGAGGTATACCTGGCCCCTGTTTTGACTTTCGAGTCATTGCCAGGTAGCACAGGAATTCTTCCTATCAATGAACTAACCATGCATGACTAACACCTTTACTAACCTCTATTAACTCACCATAAACCATTTACCTTTCTTGCATGCTCTGATCACTAAATTAGCACCTCAGCTATACCATAGAATGAAGATTGAATAATCTAGAGAGACGCTCCTATCACAGCTGTCCCCATCCTCCTCGCAAAGTAGATCCAGTCTCTCTCCCCTAAATACGTCCAGTATAGCCAAAATAGTACCTCTTACTAAGGCTCAGTTATATGAAAATATAAAGGCTTCCTATAGCCCTGTGCCACAACAGTAAATACCATCTTACCTAGTCCCCATATCTATTGAGAGCTCAATTAAGTCCATAAGACTCGAGATCCCTACTGTCTACAGGGTCCAGAACCGAGCCTATAAATCTAACTCCCGCCCCCAGTCAAATCAGTTGAAAGCTAGACACCAACCAGGGGTCACTACCCTGCCGTTAACTTCTAGCTCTGCCCTTGTGTTGTTCCGGAGTGAGATCCCAGAGCCGGCAGACTCCGTGGCAGATTTGGATAGAAGGACCTGCCCACGTATTTAAGAACTTCACACATATGGGCCCCCTGGACGGCCGCGGAACCAGTCGTTAGCCCCCAACATCATGGACGCAAGATAACCAGGACCAGACCCATCAGATGCTACCCAAGATTCCCTTTAGCAGTACTACATATTACTGTGCTGTTTAGAGATTCACTAATTAATATTTCTACGAAGTGGCTAAGACCTTGCCCAGTGTAATTCATACTTAACCATTCCATTTGGGACGTACTAAGCGATCAGTGCTCTTTAATTAACAGGCGACCTTGACTCTCGTAATTACCTTATTCAGATATTAAAACTCTAGTGATATCTAACGTTCGCCCACTGATTTGCGTTCTATGTATTTCTGAGACAAGGATATTAAACTTAGATCAGTACCCCCTGAGTTTACTAGAATTCCCGTGCTCTAAAATACGCGTGTCTAATCTAGTCTGTGAACTACTACTTGTGCACCAGAGCTACCAGTAATAAATCTAACAGTGAATATGAATCTATAAGTAACATTGATGGTCTTCGGTATATAAACCTGTGAAATCAAAGCCAGTGATCAGAAGATTAATACCTGAACGTTGGAAGTGGGAGACTAGTCTCCATCCAGATCCACTTATGCTAGTGTTGTTCAATTCTATTATATTGTCTTACACAAGTATTCTGCAGTGGTATATCAATAAACGTGATCATGTAACTTGCTACCATGTGTTTCTTTGTGTTATCTATTCCTCATATCTTGTATTGTGCATGCAGCCTTTATATACCCAGTCAATTTAGAACTCACATTACCCAAGTTAAACCTGTAGAAAAACAGGGCATAACAGATAGATTCTAATTTTGCATGTTAGGCTAGGCTTAGGCTATTTCTAGCTTTAAATTAACCTAACCTAGGCTACACTGCAAGGTTAGGAGAAACTAGGCCTAGCCTATTGGAAAAGGTTTTTACTTTTTGGGTTAGCCTAATAGCCTAGGCTGAAAATAAAGAAGATAAATCTACAGTTATACTACCCCTATTTTGTCGCTATTCTGTTGGTACTAATGGGTTAATATTATTAGTAGTAGACTTAGTATGGTTTGATGATGCGCGGAAATATATATTTGACTTGAAATAGATACATTGAAGTATTACAAACCTTAGCGAACCCATCAACAGGGAACGTGAGCTGGGTTTAGACCATCGAGCACCCATAAACAGGGAACGTGTGCTGGGTTTAGACCATCGCGCACCCATAAACAGGGAACGTGAGCTGGGTTTAGACCGGTCATGAGACAGGTTAGTTTTCGGTTAGGTTAGGTTAGGCTAATGTTAAAAATACTAAAATGCGACGGTCCTCGGTATTAAACAACACTGTAGCCTATATCAAATAAAAAACAACAAATTACCTGAAAAAATGAAAAACTCGTATCTGGTTGGTGATAAATTTTTATCAAAATAAGTTTTTTTCCAGTTTCCGCGCTGAACCATCCAAAAACACGCTAAAAGGCGTGTTTTGAAGGGGGGAGTTGGTGAGGGGTAGTGGGGGAGGGGTAGTATAACTGTAGATTTAGGCTACCATAAAGAAAATAGGCCTAGCCTAGGCAACATTTTAAAAGTATTTGTTTCTAGGGCTCTAGGCCTAGACTATAGGCTAGTTTTCGCAAACCACTTCTAGGGGTAAAATTCTAGCCTAAGCCATATTGATATACAGGTAGGCTAGCCTATAGGCCAAGTGTATTTTGATAGTTTCACAGATAGGCTAGGCTATCGTTTTGGAAGAGGCCTAGCCGGCCTCAAGCCTGTCTGTGAGTGACTCAAGCTCTCACCCGGACTCACCAAATATCTTCTTGAAAATTAACACAAATCTTATCATAGGGCCTAGGTCCCCTTAACCTAACAAGTGCGCATGGGGGTAATTAGACACCTCTGCCTGTGCTGACGTATTTGAGCTGTTTCCATCATTAAAATATTCATTTTACCATATATAGCATTAATACTTATCCATAAGTGCCTATTATGGGTTGAATATAAAGGTATTAACCTGAAACAACAATAAAACGAGTGAAAACAGCGTTTGGATGGTCAAAATCGGAGATACAGGCCGCGAGTTATATAATGTATGGGTGAGGCAACCTGCTTTCCCGCCAATTTCTCCCAAGGCCACTGAGACACAGTCGATCGATACTCTCTCTCTCTCTCTTGCACTCGCTTGCTAACAGTGATGTCAATGCCCTGCTTGCAACTCGCTAATGTTAGCACGAAAATATACCTCAGAATAAGGGAATAACAGGGAAAATAGGTGATAACTGAAGGAGGGGAGGAAAGTGGGGAAGGAGGGGAGGTAGAAGAGTGATATTTTGCATGGCCCAGGGGCCCATGGGGCCCAGGGGCCCATTTTTTTTTTTTCGATGTTTAAAGTTGATTTTTTTTGTCTCTGACTCTTAAGAGTCTTCCCGCAGTCCGCCGGGGGAACTCTTAAGAGTCTTCCGGCAGTTCCCGGGTTAAGCCTACTTTATTGTGATAGTAAGGACAGTTTTTACAGCCTGCCGATAACTAAAATTACTTGATATAGCCTAGGCCTAGCATGATAGGCTATTACCTGATTGTTTACGGCACACACAGGCCACATCACTATTGTTTTACAAGCCTACTTTAGTGTGATGGTAAGGAAAGTTTCTACAGGCTGCCGATAACCTAAATTACTTAATATAGGCCTAAATCTTACCTGAATCATTGTTTATAGTACACACACACAGGCCACAACACAGCTTTGTTTATGTCCTCAGAAAAACACAATAATGATTGGTCTAAAATGTAATGTCGTCAGAGTTACGCACTGTGGATTGGCTATGATCGATGACGACAGAGTTACGCGATGCTGGTTGGGTGGCTGTTCTTGACGCGCTGCTGATTGGTTGCCAGTGCGTGACGTCAGAATTACGCGGAACATGATTGGCCAAGAGAAGTTGCGTGTACCGGTGGCGGTCATGGTCTTCCATAGCAATGTCTATGCAGGACATACGTAATTTCAAATTAATGAGTCTTCACTTTAATATAGTAAATCAGCAGCTGCAATTGTTGGCTGTTTTATATGCCAGCAAGTGAAGGAATACAAAGGAGTACAAAGGAAATCAAGCAACAATAGGTCTTGCAACCCCTCTAGGCTGCTTGTCATCCAAAACACTGAGGATCAAGTATCCAAACAGTGGCTTAGAGAGGGTAAGGGAAAATTGGAAAGGGAACTACTGCCCTAGAACATCATTACACACATAATATGATAAACACACACATAAACGAATCACACACATTATTATATCCCTTATGTATCAATATTTATAATTGATATATGGTCTCTATGGAATCTGTGAATCATTTCTGATTTGATTGGCTAAATAAAATTATTATTCCACTAACACATAATGAGCAAAGTGACACATGTCAATTAATATATGTTATAAAACAATTTCTCCAATCTTTTAATATTTCAGCCGAGCTCACTCACAAGTGAAAGCAACGATATATATGCGAAAATATAATTATGACACAGACTTAATTTTCTGAAACGATAAGTTGTCTAAAATGCCCCAGAACGAGAAGCCCACCACAGAAGCCACGAGCGAACACCACACAGAAACACCCGAAAGAAAGGACCAGGTGACCGAGCCAACCAGTCCAGACAGGCCGAAGCCCGCAGGGCTAAGCAGCTCCAAACCACACCTGCCTACCCCTTCTAAACACTGACCTTTCCCACACCTCGTGTATACACTACCCCTCGTGTCCTACACCTCTACCTACATGATGATGAACATAAATACACCTTAAAGTTAATACACCCATGCCCTGTCCTTAAGTTAGGATGTCCATATCAACATACCCTAAAATACCTTGTCTTGCCAGACTAAGTTTCTGAAGACCAATCGCCCCATAAATCTATGTATGTTCCTCCCAGGTTAAAACACCCATGCCCTGTCCCTAGGTTGAGCCAATGCCAACCAGTTCAGACAGCCATAAATCTATGTATTCAATCCTTAGGTTAGTTATCTTTATCCGCCATTGTGTTCATCTCTTCCATTTACTTTTCGGTCTTTTCCACAATTGTTATACGTCTTCCAATCACCTCCTTCGTATCCACAGTCCACACTACTCTATTTTGCTTTGTGTCCTACACCTCTTACCCGCCAGACTCTACCTACATGATGATGAACATGAATACACATTCATTTAATACACCCATGCCCTGTCCCTAGGTTGAGCCAATGCCAACCAGTTCAGACAGCCATAAATCTATGTATGTTCTTCCATCCGAGAAGTAATATGTTCACCCCCTTAAAATACCTTGTCTTGCTAGACTAAGTTTCTGAAGACCAACCGCCCCCATAAATCTATGTATGTTCTTCCATCCGAGTAGTATGTTAAAACCCCATGTCCTAATTGATAAGAAACTATGATACCCACGGGTACACCAGTGTATATAGAACCATTGTTCCTGTAAGACCTAGCCAGCAATGACTGAAGATGTTAGCCACCATGCAGTAACTTTAATTCTTACCCCAACCAGAGATTGTATATACAACCCTGTGTTACCATTGTCTCGACGCATTTTCACCACGAAACAATACCGAAGTGAACCCTACGAACTGTCGTTTTCTTTGGTGTATATATCATAGAAAACGCAGTTCCCAGTAACAACTAGATCAGCAAGAAAGTGTCAGATTAACAGTATCCATAACCATCGTATTGACGAGTAATAATACACCATGTTTTTCCCTACTTTTATCCACCGTCAAGCACACACCTACAATTAACCTCCTCTTCCCCACAGCCCCACAGTCCACATGATTCTATCCTTTCCAGACTCATATACCACCCTGTATTGCTCATCCCCCGGTAGCATTTGGCTAACATACTTTCCCTGTCATTAACCCCCAAACTCCAATATCAACTGTAGTCTAATGCCACTCCTACGCCCGGAGAACTTAGGGTCAAACTTCCACGTAGCCCCCTGAACCCTCTCCCTCTCATTAACCCCCCACGCTCCTCAACTCCTTTCCGACCTAGCCTCTCCATCATACCTCCTGAAGATCCTTGATTTTTCCGTTGCTAACGTTCTCAAACCTTTTATATAATTATATACTCCTATCCAGCCTACCTTCCCTTAGTAGGACGGAACAACATTAGAACTTTACTAACCCTTTGCATGCCATCTATTCCCTCACAACCCATTCACAACCCTGTACCCAATGATCGTCAGTGCGAGGCTAGCCGCCTCGCCAGTGACTAACTTCTATTGCCATACTTCCAGATAAATGTGGCAGAGTTAGCAACCCAGTCTCCACCACATCCAGCAAACCATGCAATTAACAACCCAACCGATTAAACCAGCTAGTCAAGGCACCTTCGGTTTTGGTATTACGAACACCCACATCTGTCTCATAAACAGAGGGTTATTACAAACACTTGTGATATGGCAAGCCCCTAGCCACAGCCGCCGGACGACCATCACAGAGAGAGGGCGCGCGTCTACCCCTTTTTGCCCACCCGAGGAGGGAGACCCCCACCCCTGCGGAGGTATACCTGACCCCTGTTTTGACTTCCGGGTCATTGCCAGGTAGCACAGGAATTCTTCCTATCAATGAACTAACCATGCATGACTAACCCCTTTACTAACCTCTATTAACCCACAATAACCCATTCACCTTTCTTGCATACTCGGATAATCAAATTAGCACCTCAGCTATACCATAGAATGAAGACTGAGCAATATAAGAGAGACGCTCCTATCACAGCTGTCCCAGTCCTCCTCGCAAAGTAGATCCAGTCTCCCTCCCCTCAATACTTCCAGTATAGCCAAAATAGTACCTCTTACTAAGGCTCAGTTATATCACATTATGAAGGCTCCCTATAGCCATGTGCCACAACAGTAATCACCACCTTACCTAGTCCCCGTATCTATTGAGAGCTCAAATAATTCCATAAGACTCGAGATCCCTATGGCCTACAGGGTCCAAAACCGAGCCTATAAACCCAGCTCCAGCCCCCAGTAAAATCAGTTGAAAGATAGACACCAACCAGTGGCTGGCCCCCTTAAGTTGACCCATCCTCATCCTTCCACAACAGACCCACCTACCCTTTCGGCAATCCCCAACCCAGTAGGCCCCGGTTCCAACCTACCCAGCCACGCAGAATCTTCAACCGGAACAAAACCTACAACACCTACCAAAGTAAAAACCCTACATTAGTAATTATCAACCCCTATGATTTCCCTGCCTGTAGTGCTCAGTGTGCCCTCCATCAAATTCGTGACTCTGCCAAACCTCGCCCCTATACTCCTCGCATTTCTGTAAATGAAGAGGAGTTGGGACAAGAGGAAGAAATGGAGGAAATGCACACCGGAGAAATAGCCCCTATCATGACCTCAGATGATACCGAGGAAACCCTGGAGGAGGTAGATACCGACTCCCAGGATTTTTAAAGTACCCCCCGCCCAAAATGGCCTCGGCGGGGGACGCCATAACTGACCACACTGCCCCCTTTTATTACATGGCCAAAATCAAGGACATTCCTGTCCGCTTGTTAATTGACACGGGAGTGGCCAAGTCATGTTTGTTCAAGTCTTATTATGATCGACACCATCGACTATTTGGCCCCTTGTTAACCACCAAAGCAGAACTAATCTCAGCTGCTGATGCCTACTTAAATCTCCTAGGAGACACTTTGCCCCTGTCAGTAACTACTCCTGCCCCCCATGCTCGTTGTTATCACACGTTCACAGTATTTTCCTCCCACTGTAAACATTACGATGATTTCCTTGGACTTGACCTCCTTCAAAAACTCCAGGCCCAGGTTTACTGCGGCCAGAGGCTGATCTCATTCAAAAAAAAATTCCAACCCAAAGCCTCTGACAAATCAATCACGCAGAAACCTATTCACAAAAAGAAAAAACACCTTCCCCCTCAACAAACTCTGAGTCAGGGTTACCAAGTTGCAGCTAGCACTAAGGTAACTCCTAACCCCTCCCCTTGCCCCGAGTTCTCTCAAAATATCACTCAATTCGTTGAAAAAATGCCTCAACAAACGAAAGAAGACAAGTCCAAGCAACTCCCTCTCGGTAATCCCCTCAATTCTCGTAACTCTGTCCAGGATAAATCCTCCCATGTTTCCAGGACAGACTCTGATGTATGTAACCACAATTCTATCAAATTTTTATGTACACGTGTTTCCAGGGAAAATGCCGACCTATGTACCCAACAATGTTTCCCCCATGCCCCCAGAAATGTTCAGCTATTCCACAACCAACAAAATTCCCCTTGTGACCGTTTTCCGTCAGTAGCTCCCTTCCACCCCCACACAATTCACACCCCTAGAAAACTTCACAACCCCACACTTGACTCGCCCTCTCATGACAAACAAACTCACCAGTCCCAGATAACCTCTAACCAGACCGTGACTGCCACCAAGAAAACTCCCCAAATTCGTCCTTCTAACAACCACCAATCAGTACATCAGTCCTCCATCAATAACCCATCTTCTATACCTCACTCTTCCCCCACCAACCCTCCACAGTCCCTCCAACAAATTCCGTTTTCTAACTCCCTCACACCTCGCCCCGCTGATCCTCCCACACGTGCCGTTAACCCGGTGAGACCAAGCGTCGCACTTGTTGCGTCGGCAGTCTTTGATCACCAACTCCCAGCGACGCATCACGTGCGTCCGACATATAAAAAACACTTACGTGGCTCGTAAGGTAGGAAATGGCGGGAGAATAGGAGGGGGAGGTACCGTAGTGTGTGTGGGAGCCGGGCCAGTAGGTGTGAGCGGGCCGAGACAGCCGCGCGGCTGGTGGTGGTGGGCTTAGTGGGGATAGTTTACACCCCTAGTTCACCGCCACTTTGAACCTTCATTACTCCGGTCGTATGGGAGCTAGAGGCTTGAGATTTATGTGAGATACTCCTTAGGATGTATGCCGTACAATGCCATACTCAGTTTTTACCCTAGTGCTCCCGGGCGGGTGGTCATGCGGGGGAGACGAACTATTGAAACCCCCCCCCCCCGCCCCCCAAATGACCGAAATGAGTTTTTTTTAATTTTTGTCTTCATTTCTCACCATTCTCTTCCATTTTGGCTCAACAAATTTTTTTGAGGCTCCCCCCCCCCCAAAAAAAAAAATGTCGGAGGTGATTTTTTTTTTTTTTTTTTCATTTCTCATCCTTGTCTTCCATTTTAGCAAAAAAAAAAAAAAATAAGTGAAAATGGCTTGGGACTGGGGTGAACAAAATATTATAACTAGCCGGGGCTCAACGGGTTAATCCCCCCCTCACACGTGACCCCCACCAATGTGACCTTTCCCCCCTTATGCATACCGAGCACCTGATTGCCAGTCGATCCCCCACCATCATTAGCCCAGCTGTAGTTCAAGATAAATGCCAAATTCCCCCCCGCCATCAAAAATGGGTTAACCTTCGACCCATACCCCAAACTCACATGATATTTTCCCACACTACCACGTCCACCAACCCCAATCGTTGCCTCTTACAACCCGCCATCATTTCCGCTCGCATCAACCACATTCTCGTGGCAAATATCTCTGAGGAATCCCTGACATTACCAAAAGGTCTCATTATAGGAGACCTCGAAACTTTTGATGACCTCCCCATAGATTTTAATGACACCCCTACCAGCCTCTAATTGCCCCCTCTCCCGGACACATTATCCGACCAAAAACACAGCATGTACGACCTATTGCTAGAGTTCAGTGACGTGTTTGCCCAACAACCCACTGAAATCGGACAGACCGATGTAGAACAACACATCATTAACACCACAGGCCCCCCCATAAGACAACCATCCCGTAGGAAAAATCCCATACAACGCCAGGAAGAGGAACGCCAAGTCCAAGAGATGTTAGAGGCCGGTATTGCCACCCCGTCCATTAGTCCCTGGTATTCCCCTGTTGTCCTAGTAAAAAAGAAAGATGGGTCAACCCGTTTTTGCGTCGATTACAGGAGATTGAATGACGTAACCATTAAGGACGCTACGCCATTACCCAGGATAGACGATTCCCTTGACTCCCTATACGGATCCAGATGGTTCACTACCCTCGACTTGCAAGCAGGGTATTGGCAAGTGCCTATCAAGGCAGAGGACCAAGAAAAAACAGCATTTTACACTAGTGGTGGCCACCACTACGAATTTAACATCCTACCTTTTGGCCTCTGTAACGGACCCGCCACTTTCTCCCGTTTGATGGAAGCGGTACTACATGGCCTAACCTGGGAAACCTGCCTAGCCTATCTAGACGATATTATTGTGTACTCACCAACCTGGGAAGAACACCTCCTCAGGTTGAGACAAGTTCTTCAAAGAATCCGAGCCGCCGGGTTGAAATTAAAACCCTCAAAGTGCGAGATTGCCCGAAATAAGGTAGATTTCCTCGGCCACGTAATATCTGAACATGGTATTGCACCAGACCCAAAGAAACTTCAAGCCATACAAAACCAACCCCCACCCACCACCGTTAAAGGAGTACGTTCTTTTCTAGGTTTAGCCACATACTACAGACGTTTCGTCCCCCACTTTGCCACCATAGCCAGACCCCTCCACCAACTCACCCACAAAGACACCCCATTCACCTGGACACCTGAAAGAGACCTCGCTTTTAACACTTTGAAACAAAAGCTAATCCAAGCCCCTATTGTCGCTTTCCCTGATTACCATAAACCTTTCCGTCTTTATACCGACGTATCTCTGTACGCCATTGGTGCAGTTTTAGCTCAAGTCAGAGACGGAGAGGAACATGTGATAGCGTATGCCAGCTCCACCCTCAACGAAGCACAACAGAATTATGCAGGCACCAAGAGAGAGTGCTTAGGGATCATTTGGGCACTCAGCCACTTCCGGTCATTTGTGTTGGGCGCAAAACTCGATATAATAACCGACCATCAATCTTTGCAATGGTTGCGTAAGTGCGAAACCAACTCAGCCATTTTGGTACGTTGGAGGGAGACACTAGAGGACTACGATTTTACAATACAGTATCGTCCAGGCAAACTTCACACCAATGCAGACGCCCTGTCACGTTTGTCAGTACCAAAAGACCCCCCCACCAACCTAGCTGCCTTACAAAACACTGAGCTTTTATCTACCCCCATCCACCAACATAATTCCCCCTCAGCCCCCTCACTAATTCAATCTTGGGAAACAAGAATCAGACCACCCTGGATACCGTTAAATGTCTTCAGGAAACTGACTCGCTGGGGAGATCAACTTGCCACAGACTCCGGTCACATAGTCTTAGACCCCACCATTGCCCACGACTACATGATTGCCATCCACGAGGGAAACGGCATACACTTTGGACAAAAGAAGATGTTAAAAATCTTTGCAGATCAATACTGGACCCCCAACCCCTCCAAAATTGCACAACGAGTGACAGAATCCTGCAAACCTTGTTTATTGGGGAAGGATAGATCACGCACCCCAGGCCCAGCTGGTACCATTTCTGCCAACAAACCGTTCCAAGTCCTATCCCTTGACATCATGGGCCCGTTTCCTTCTTATGCTGGCAACCGCTATATCGTCACATTTGTTGACATATATTCAAAAATTTTAATAGCCTGCCCAGTTAAAGATCACACAGCCACCACAGTCGCCACACTGCTTGCCACAGAAGTGTTCCCTATATTCGGCCTTCCCCTTGCTCTTCTATCCGACAATGCCCCCGAGTTTAGTGGACACGTTTGGCACCAGTTCACCCAACAATGCGGTATTAAGATCAAACACTCATCCCTGTACTGGCCTCAAGGAAATGCTATATGCGAACGCAGCCATCGCACCATCAACAACCAGTTACGTACAAAAATGATTGCTCTTAACACCTCAGACTGGCCATCACAACTAAAGATGATACAATGGGGCATGAACACCTGTCCCCGAGAAGACGGTATTTCCCCTCATGAACGTGTTTACGGCGTACCCCCACTGTTACTGCCGTTCCACCATCACGCTCACCTCCCCTCCAACACCTCCACAATTGACCCATTGCAACATCTGCAAAACACCCTCCATACCGCCCAAACCTGTCAAGACACCAAAACTGATAGCCCCGATGATAAAAACTCTTTCGCCATCCATGACACCGTAATGGTAGCCAACCTCCCTGTCACCAACAAATTAGGCCCTCGCTATGTCGGGCCCTACACCATCATACAAGTCCCAAATGCCTATCAAGTCACCATCGATTATCACGGCGTGACTCGCACGTTCCGAACTAGATTCGTCCGAGCGTTTAAACCTCTAAAACCACAAGACATTACCCCACCCCACACGTCCGACCCTGAATTAAACACCCCTACTAACCCATCCACTCAGGCTATGAATATTCCCATACAAACCCCTAAGGGCCTAAGCCCTCCAGCACCGAACCGACCAATCATTCCTCAACATACCCCCCAAACTAACCTCCACAAACCCCAAGCCCCCACTATCACACCTTCCTCCACCATGACACCTTCCTTCACTTCTGATAGTCAAGTACCTCCCCAACTTATCCAAGTACGAAAACCTCCACCCACAACCCCGACCACAACGGAAACCCTCCCGTCTAGCCCTGACATACCTCCACCAGGCACCACAGTGAGAAAACCACCACCCCCACCCAAAACCAAGTACACACCCAACCGCACCACACAATCTACCTCAGTAACCTCACGCTACAACTTACGCCCACGACTAAAATCTTTTAAAACCTCCAGAAAACACACCCTGTTTCGTAGGGCTGCCAGACCACTATCATCCTCCTCCTCTTCTTCTTCGTCGAATTCCCCTCCACAAAGGGAAAGAAGACGAATAATCACAAGTAAACACCATAAACTCTCTAACTATATTCCAAAAATTACACCCCCCACCCCCCCACGAAAACACATACGTTCCTCTTCAACCTCATCCCCTCTCAACCCCCACCTCATCACCCCGAATGACCTGCTAGATCTATCCCCCCACCAAACTCCCATAAAACCGCCTACTTCCACCACCAGCAAATCACCGACCCCACCAAAGAACACACCGCACACACGTTCCTACCCCCAACCCTCCAATTTAAATCTCCAATCCCTACCCACCCGTCTAGCCCCCCCCGCATCCACCCCTTTCCCCTCCACTATTCCTGCGACCCCACCCACATATCAACCAACCTCCTCATCTCATCGAACCCCCAACCAACCCCCCCATAAAATATACACTATGCCAACGACCAACCCCTCTTCTCACACCACGTCTAACACGCAACTAACTCCTCACCAAAGCCCCTCCAAATTGACGGGCCCGAACTCCACACCCCCACTTGAATCCCCCCACAAAGTCGCCCCTGAGAGAACCCCCATACATACCCCCACCAAATCCTCTTCCATTCCGCCTACCACCCTCACTCGACAAAAACCTCCACACGCATCTACCTCTCAAATAACCCCTGACCTCACCCCCACTAAATACCCTCCACCTGTAAAGCGTTCTTCCCCTCAATATAAAACATCGTCGAGCGACTCAAGTCCCACGACAAACATCTACCTTCCCACCAGGACCTCCAAAGGTAGAATAATCAACAGACCCATCAGATTTAAAGACAGTTATACAAAAACAACACCCCGTTCTTACACTAAAGACCCAAGCCACACAACACACACACCCCCTCTTTCTCACACACCTCCCTCACGCACCTTACCTAAACCGATATTGCACATTGCCTCAATATATTTTCCCAGCCTACAACACCACCCAGGAAAACCCCCAAAACCCCAGACTCATATCCCCCCTTCACCCCCAGCTCCGTATTCACGCGTTAATCCCTCCCCTTCAGTTAGTAACCCATTCACCACACTGAAGAGGCCTCCTGTCAGTCCCACACACCTCACTCGATACATGACCTCCACCATGAACCAATCCACACCCTTCGTCGCCCCCGTCCCTACCCCCACGGGGGAAAACTACAAACCATTCATACGAAAGGTTAAAGTAAAAACGTCCACAGGATGCTTAGCCCGTCTACAACGCCCACATCAAGCCCGGGCAACCGCCCTCCACAACACAGAGGACACATTCCTACAGGTCTACATTGACCTGCAAAAGAAACCTGACCCTCGCTCTCTTGCTTGTGGGACCTTCTCAATACACTCAAAATGATCCACCATGACTATGCTTCTTTTTACTTCACCCTTGAGGCTTGGGGACGAGCCTACAATGAAGGAGAGGGAAGTAAAATTCCCCAGAACGAGAAGCCCACCACAGAAGCCACGAGCGAACACCACACAGAAACACCCGAAAGAAAGGCCCACAGAACGAAAGGACCAGGTGACCGAGCCAACCAGTCCAGACAGGCCGAAGCCCGCAGGGCTAAGCACCTCCAAATCACACCTGCCTACCCCTTCTAAACACTGACCTTTCCCACACCTCGTGTATACACTACCCCTCGTGTCCTACACCTCTACCTACATGATGATGAACATAAATACACCTTAAAGTTAATACACCCATGCCCTGTCCCTAAGTTAGGATGTCCATATCAACATACCGTAAAATACCTTGTCTTGCCAGACTAAGTTTCTGAAGATCAATCGCCCCATAAATCTATGTATGTTCCTCCCAGGTTAAAACACCCATGCCCTGTCCCTAGGTTGAGCCAATGCCAACCAGTTCAGACAGCCATAAATCTATGTATTCAATCTTTAGGTTAGTTATCTTTATCCGCCATTGTGTTCATCTCTTCCATTTACTTTTCCACAATTGTTATACGTCTTCCAATCACCTCCTCCGTATCCACAGTCCACACTACTCTATTTTGCTTTGTGTCCTACACCTCTTACCCGCCAGACTCTACCTACATGATGATGAACATGAATACACATTTATTTAATACACCCATGCCCTGTCCCTAGGTTGAGCCAATGCCAACCAGTTCAGACAGCCATAAATCTATGTATGTTCTTCCATCCGAGAAGTAATATGTTCACCCCCTTAAAATACCTTGTCTTGCCAGACTAAGTTTCTGAAGACCAACCGCCCCCATAAATCTATGTATGTTCTTCCATCCGAGAAGTAGTATGTTAAAACCCCATGTCCTAATTGATAAGAAACTATGATACCCACGGGTACACCAGTGTATATAGAACCATTGTTCCTGTAAGACCTAGCCAGCAATGACTGAAGATGTTAGCCACCATGCAGTAACTTTAATTCTTACCCCAACCAGAGATTGTATATACAACCCTCTGTTACCATTGTCTCGACGCATTTTCACCACAAAACAATACCGAAGTTAACCCTACGAACTGTCGTTTTCTTTGGTGTATATATCATAGAAAACGCAGTTCCCAGGAACAACTAGATCAGCAAGAAATAGTGTCAGATTAACAGTATCCATAACCATCGTATTGACGAGTAATAATACACCATGTTTTTCCCTACTTTTATCCACCGTCAAGCACACACCTACAGTTAACATCCTCTTCCCCACAGCCCCACAGTCCACATGATTCTATCCTTTCCAGACTCATATACCACCCCGTATTGCTCATCCCCCGGTAGCATTTGGCTAACATACTTTCCCTGTCATTAACCCCCAAACTCCAATATCAACTGTAGTCTAATGCCACCCCTACGCCCGGAAAACTTAGGGTCAAACTTCCACGTAGCCCCCTGAACCCTCTCCCTCTCATTAACCCCCCACGCTCCTCGACTCCTTTCCGACCTAGCCTCTCCATCATACCTCCTGAAGATCCTTGATTTTTCCATTGCTAACGTTCTCAAACCTTTTATATATACTCCTATCCAGCCTACCTTCCCTTAGTAGGACGGAACAACATTAGAACTTTACTAACCCTTTGCATGCCATCTATTCCCTCACAACCCCTTCACAACCCTGTACCCAATGATCGTCAGTGCGAGGCTAGCCGCCTCGCCAGTGACTAACTTCTATTGCCATACTTCCAGATAAATGTGGCAGAGTTAGCAACCCAGTCTCCACCACATCCAGCAAACCATGCAATTAACAACCCAACCGATTAAACCAGCTAGTCAAGGCACCTTCGGTTTTGGTATTACGAACACCCACATCTGTCTCATAAACAGAGGGTTATTACAAACACTTGTGATATGGCAAGCCCCTAGCCACAGCCGCCGGACGACCATCACAGAGAGAGGGCGCGCGTCTACCCCTTTTTACCGACCCGAGGAGGGAGACCCCCACCCCTGCGGAGGTATACCTGACCCCTGTTTTGACTTCCGGGTCATTGCCAGGTAGCACAGGAATTCTTCCTATCAATGAACTAACCATGCATGACTAACCCCTTTACTAACCTCTATTAACCCACAATAACCCATTCACCTTTCTTGCATACTCGGATAATCAAATTAGCACCTCAGCTATACCATAGAATGAAGACTGAGCAATATAAGAGAGACGCTCCTATCACAGCTGTCCCAGTCCTCCTCGCAAAGTAGATCCAGTCTCCCTCCCCTCAATACTTCCAGTATAGCCAAAATAGTACCTCTTACTAAGGCTCAGTTATATCACATTATGAAGGCTCCCTATAGCCATGTGCCACAACAGTAATCACCACCTTACCTAGTCCCCGTATCTATTGAGAGCTCAAATAATTCCATAAGACTCGAGATCCCTATGGCCTACAGGGTCCAAAACCGAGCCTATAAACCCAGCTCCAGCCCTCAGTAAAATCAGTTGAAAGATAGACACCAACCAGTGGCTGGCCCCCTTAAGTTGACCTCTAGCTCTGCCCTTGTGTTGTTCCTGAGATTTGAGTTCCAGAGCCGGCAGACTCCGTGGCAGATTTGAGATAGAAGCATCTGTCCACGTACAAGAAATCGATGTGCACCTTATAACCTTCACACACCAGTGGGTATATAAGCGTGTAGCCAGCAACGATCGCCAAGAGATCCGTCATGAGAACTTCCTACATATGGACCCCCTGGACGGCCGCGGAATCAGTCGTTAGCCCCCAACATCACGGACGCAAGATAACCAGGACCAGACCAACCAAATACTACCCAAGATTCACTTTATTAGTACTACCGTGTTACAGTACTAATTAGAGACTCACTTATTAATCTTTCTATGAAGTGACTATATCTTTGCCCCAGTATAATTCATATATAACCATTCTATTGGGAAGTGCTAAGCGTATCAGTGTTCATTAATTAACAGGCGACATTAACTCTCGTAATTACCCCTATTCAGATATTATTACATAGAAGTAAAACCCTAGTGATATCTAACGTTCGCCCACTGATTTGTGTTCTACGTATTTCTGCTATAAGAATATAAAACTTAGATCAGTACCCCCCTGAGGTTACTAGAATTCCCGTGCTCTAAAAATAAGCGTGTCTAATTCTAGTCTGTGAACTACTACTTGTGCACCAGAACTGCCAGTAATAAATCTAATTAGTGAAATTGAATCTATAAGTAACATTGATGTCTTCCAGTATATTAACTTGCGAACCAAGCCAGTGATCAGAAGAGTATACCTGCCACATTTATCTGGAAGTATGGCAATAAAAGTTAGTCACTGGCGAGGCGGCTAGCCTCGCACTGACGATCATTTGGTACAGGGTTGTGAATTGGTTGTGAGGGAATAGATGGCATGCAAAGGGTTAGTAAAGTTCTAATGGTGTTCCTTCCTACTGGGGAAAGGTAGGCTGGATAGGAATATATATACAAAAGGTTTGAGAATGTTAGTAACGGAAAAGTTAAGGATATTCAGGGGGTATGCTGGAGAGGCTAGGTCGGAAGGGAGTCGAGGAGCGTGGGGGGGTAACGAGAGGGCGAGGGTTAAGGGGGGCTACGTGGAAGTTTGACCCTAAGGTCTCTGGGCGTAGGGGTGGCATTAGACTACAGTTGGTATCGTAGCCTGGGGGTTAATGACAGGGAAGGTATGTTAGCCAAACGCTACCGGGGGATAAGCAATACAGGGTGGTATATGAGTCTGGAAAGGATAGAATCATGTGGACTGTGGGGCTGTGGGGAAGAGGAGGTTAACTGTAGGTGTGTGCTTGACTGTGGATAAAAGTAGAGAAAAACATGGTGTATTATTACTCGTCAATACGAGGGGTTATGGACACTATTATTTGACACAATTTCTTGCTGATCTAGTTGTCCCTGGGAACTGCGTTTTCTATGAAATATAGACCAAAGAAAGCGGCAGTTCGTAGGGGTACTTCGTTATTGTTTCGTGGTAGATATGTGTCGAGACAATGGTAAAAAAGGGTTATCTATACAATCTCTGGTTGGGGTAAGAATTAGAGTTACTGCATGGTGGCTAACATCTTCAGTCATTATCTCTGTCTAGGTCTTACAGGAATAATGGTTATATATACAATGGTGTACCCATGGGTATCATAGTTTCTTATCAATTATGACATGGGGGTTAACATATTACTTCTCGTATGGAAGAACATACATAGATTTATGGGGGCGGTTGGTCTTCAGAAACTTAGTCTGGCAAGACAAGGTATTTTTAGGGGGTTAACATATTACTTCTCGGATGGAAGAACATACATAGATTAATGCCTGTCTGAACTGGTTGGCATTGACTCAACCTAGGGACAGGGCATGGGTGTATTAAATTAAGGTGTATTCATGTTCATCATCATGTAGGTAGAGTCTGGCGGGTAAGAGGTGTAGGACACGAGGGGTAGTGGATACGCGAGGTGGGGGAGGGTTGTGAATTGGAAAGGGGGTGGTTTGAGGCTAGGTGCCGCGCCGCTCGTGACCCAGGATAGTGACCCTTAATGCGCTGGACATAGGGGTGGCATTTCCCTACGATCGAACAGGTAGGGTGGTGTGTGCAGCGGGGCGTGAAGGATAAGCGGACAGGATGACCCAAAACAGGGTGCCACTGAGCATAGGGTCACGAAGCAAAATAGAGTAGTGTGGATTGTGGATACGAAGGAGGTAATTGGAAGACGTATAACAATTGAGGAAAAGTAAATGGAAGAGATGAACACAATGGCAGATAAAAGATAATTAACCTAAGGATTGAATACATGCATGAATGACGACATTATAGCTGTGGTCCTAATAAGATGATGAAACCGGGTTGGTATGCACGTGGCACAATACGACACAAGGACAGTGCCGCTATGTCGTATCAATACTGGTGGCATACTCCGGTTAATATTATATATACACTTAGTTACTAGAAGAACAAGGCAAGGGGGGGCGACTGAGCACGGGGGTACATATATCTATACTCGTCATGGAAAGAGAGATACGAGGTAGCTTTCCTGCATCTCTCCTGATAATCATCTGCAGATTGGTCATAGTGAGTTTATCCGAATTAATAGGCCTAAATCAATACAATAACTGGCATAGGGTTATCGGGTGTATAGAGTCGTGGTTTAAAGGTTGGGAATCTATAGTTAGTGGATAAAACAACGGGAGGTTAGAGACATAGAATTGTTAGAATTGGGGGGGACTCTGATTGTTATATAACTAAATACAGGGCTGACGTAATCACGATCTGATTTGGTGTAAAATGGAAGCTAAGGTGTCTTAGATCGCCTCGAACCTACACAATGAAAGTATTATAGCCTGTATGGTGGTTACCTAATTAAATACATCTTAGGTGGTACATCAAGAATATCAGTGAGTAAAGTATTGTGGTTTGTATATTAGAAGACTGTGATTGAGAGACGTATAATATGTGGAATGAATTGAGAGGGAGAGAGAGAGACCAAATCGGGAATGGAAAAGGGGCCTGGGATCTCGTTGGGGATGGGAGTTTCGCTCTCAGGATTTTCGTTCCTGTGGCTCGTTAGGGTTGGAGGTTTCGCTCTCAGGTTTTCGTTCCTGTGGTATTTTACTTCCGTCGCCTTTATATTAGGTACGACCTCGTACCTCAAGGTTGGAGTACGTAGGTTTGTTTAGGGGGGCCAGGTCAGGTCGGTGAGGGGGTTAGGTTGGAGGGAAATGGCAGCCTGTCGCTGAGGACGAAGATTACTGTCATCCCGACTAGCAACAGACTGTTCAGAAAAGAGAGACAAAACTTAAAACATTTTATCCTGGAATGTGAATAATATAATGAAATTAGGAAAAAAATAACAAGATTACTCAGGCCATATCTCTAAGAAACTGAAAACTAATAGGAGAGTTACTATTCAAGAAAGAAGGGAACGAGGGAAGAAAATACATAGATGTTGGAAAAGGAGAGAAAAGATGATAAAAGAACTTGACGAAAGAACAGATAATTAAGAACACAGGAAAATTAAGAAGAGCTAAAGTGTTTAACAATGTATAAAACAAATTTAAAAGATAGTCAGAAAAGTGTAGGTTAACAAGAAAGGTAGTATGACTAAGGACAAAAAAATAATATATACAGTATATGGAAAACATGTAAATTTATAGAATCATGCCCAATCGCTTAGGTATTGAGAACAATACAATCTGCTCAACAGGTGGCGTTGTGTGTGTGTAAGTGTGAGAGTCCGAGTGTAGGGGGTGAGACAGTGAAGCACGGGAACGAGGTGGCTTCAGAGATGGGGTCGTTTCGGGCTATGAGTGAGCACCGTGCCTCATGTGAAGGCAAGATGGCAGGTGCTCGTTGTACTCTACGTGCTTCACATGTCTCACTCCCTAGACTGGAACAAGACCTCACGGGCTTCACTGTTCATTGTAAAGCAGTGAATGTTAAGGCTCTCAGCCTATGCCCGAGAGGAAGTAAGTTGGAATATAGAAAAAAAAAAAAAAAAAAAAAATACAAAACAAAATCCCATGGAAAATCCAGTACAATAACATCCTCATCATCATCAGGGTGGGGGGGGGGGTATTTAGGGTCGCCGTTAGTCTTGGTGAAGGTCTGGTTTATTGGTAGGGGTGGTGGTGGTGGTTGTGGCTTTGACCTTTGGGGTTCGCTTTCACTAGGTATATTAATATACTAATTATTATTATTATACTAATTATATTAAATAATCACATAATTAAGCATCTGGAGAATAATAAATTAATCAGTGATAGGCAATATGGTTTTAGACGATGTCGATCAACTGCAGACATTCTTTGCCTTCTTACGCATCAAATCAACCAAGCTACAGACCAACATGGTGAAACACATACAATAGCACTGGATATATCAAAGGCATTTGATAGAGTCTGGCATCAATCCTTATTGTCGAAGATGTCACACTACGGCCCTGCATCATTAGTTCCACTAATTTCTTCTTATCTTCATAACAGGAAAATACGTGTAATGGTAGATGGCCTTTATTTCCAATTCACTCAATAAATGATGGTGTTCCCCAGGGATCAGTTTTGGCCCCAACTCTGTTCCTCAATCATATCAATGATCTCATATCTACCACTCATAATCCAATACATTCCTACGCAGATGACTCAATACTCCACAGTTCCTTCACATTTACTAATTCCTTCACCCAACCCGATCTTATAAATTCAAAAATAACACTGCAATTTCTCTGAACGGGACCTTTCTAGAATTAATGAATGGGGACAAGAGAATCTAGTTTCCTTAATGCACAGAAAACCAAGTACATTCAATTTTAACCGACAGAATCTCACTGACTCCATATATTTTTTAATGATGTAAATATTCCCACTTCCCCTAGTATGACATTCTCGGTGTAACATTAACTACTAACTTGAGCTGGACATTATGTTAGAAGCATTGCTAAGAATGCCTCTAAAAAAACTGGGACTCCTGTACAGAGTTCGAGATTATTCACTGACGAGCAGTTGGCCGTAATATATAAAAGTCATGTGGGGTCTCAGATGGATTACTGTTCAGGTCTGTGGGGTGGAAGTGGAGTGGTTGCATTGAAGCAGTTGGACAACATTCAAAAAAAAGCTATTAGATTATCAATAACCCTGCAATCACACAGGACCTTCCTACATGCCATACGAAGAACGTTGCATCCCTTGCATTATTCTACAGATATTTCACAGCAATTGTTCCGAGGAACTTGCTTCAATTGTGCCGCCTCTCCACATCTTTCCCCGTAGAACTAGGGCAGCTGAGAGCGCCCATGAATTTACTTTCCCTCCACATGCAGAATCTGCTTATCAGAATTCATTTATCCCCAGAGCTACTACTCACTTCCCTCGAATTGCTTTCCACAAACTTACAATCAACAAATGTTTAAATCCAGTTGTTACAAACATTTTATGAATGGAGGATGCCTTTAGGCACATGGACCTTTTTGTTTTATCTGTGTTTTTCCTTCCTCCGTTCATTGTCTCTTAAAAAAAAAAAAAAAAAAAAAAAAAAAAAAAAAAACTTTGGAAGGGAGGGGTGGATATACCGTTAGGTCTGCCGTTAGGAATGTGGGTCTGGGTGAGAGCTGGCCCGGGGCCAGTTTTGGAGGGAGGTTTAAAGGGTTGCGGTCGGGGGTAGTGATAGGGGGGGTTTAAAGGTGAAACGGGCAGGTCGAGTCGGGGTTGTTGTTGCGGAAGAGGTTGGTGCTGGGGAGGGATTGAATTGTGTAGAGAGTTGTGGTCGTGAGTGGGGTTGGGGGAAGGGTGAGTAAGGCTGGAGGTTGAGAGTTTACGATGATCTGGAGGTTTGGAGTGTGGGGATTTGATAGGGAGATGGTGGGGAGGGGGTCTGGGCAGGCAGGGTTGTGGTTTGAGAGGGGTTGAATTTGGACTGATTTTATTTTCGGGAGAGACGTGGATGGGATTTCGAGGAGTGGTTGAGGTTGAGAGGTTGATTATGTTGTTTGGGGCGAGAGAGAGGGTAGTATTTTTGGGGTTAGCCAAGGTGGAAAAAGTTTTGTGGTTGGATTTGGATGGGCGTGGTATTTTGTCGAGCAGGATCTTTGGGGGTGGAATTTGGGGTGGATGGGGTAACGGTGGAGAGGGGGGTAAGATAGTGCTGGAAGGGGAGGGAGGGGTTATGTACGGGGGTGATTTTTCGTTCTGAATGTGGTCGTGAGAGGTTAGGCTGGCAGGGTGGGAATTGGTGGTGGTTGAGAGTTTAGCTGGGCTAATGATGGTGGGGGACCGACTGGTAAGCATGCACTGCAGGTGTTCGGTACGCATGAGGGGGGGGAAATAACTTTGGTGGGGGTCACGCGTGAGGGGGGGATTAACGGCGCGTGTGGGAGGATCAGAGTGGTGAGGTGTGAGTGATTTAGGAAACGGAATTTGTTGGTGGGACTGTGGAGGATTGGTGGGGGAAAAGTTAGGCATAGAACATGGGTTATTGGGGGAGGACTGATGTACTGATTTGTGGTTGTTAAAAGTACGAATTTGGGGAGTTTTGTCGGTGGCAGTGACGGTTTGTTTAGAGGTTATATGGGATTGGTGGGTTTGTCTGTCATGAGGGGGTGAGTCAAGTGTGGGGTTTTGAAGTTTTTTAGGGGTGTGAATTGTGGGGGGGTGGAAGGGAGCTACTGACGGAAAACTGTCACAAGGGAAATTTTGTTGGTGGGGGAATATCTGAGCATTTCTGGGGGCATGGGGAAAACATTGATGGGTACATAGGTTGGCATTTTCCCTGGAAACATGGGTACATAAATATTTGGTAGAATGGTTTTTACATACATAAGAGTCTGTCCTGGAAACATGGACAGATGGGGGTCTGGGTGATTGACAGGTAAATTGTGGGGATGGGGTGAGTAGGTCAGTTTGGAGAGATTATTGCGGAAGAGATTTGTCTCGGACAACAATGGAATTTGGTAGGATGGATGAAGGAGACATTGATGGAGAGTTTGGTTTTGGTGCTGGATTATGGGGCAGAGGTAGGTTGGCGAGCGGGGGTGTTACTGGAGGTGGATTCAAGAGCGGTTCGGGTAATGTTGGAGAGGGTGACAAGGGAGGGGGGGAATAGGAGGTAGGCGGAGCTGTAGCATTCTTGGTTGATGCGGGTGTTTGAAGGGGTTCACCGAGGTTGGGCATGTGGGGAGATGATGGTGGGGGGGGGGGGTGAGGTTGACAGTTTTGAGGGGGGGACAGGTGATGAATATGAGGAAGTGAGAGGTGTGACAGGGGCATGTGAGAGAGTGGAGGGGGGGCTCATTTTCTGACCAGCATTTTTCAGGGGTGACATTGAAAGAAAATTGGTTACGGTGGGGGTGACCATTTCTGCGTGCTGTGGTTTGTTGGCAGGCATAGAAAAAGGATGAGGTTTATGGGGTAACACAATTTCTGGAAGATTATCGTTGGTGGATGGCTGGGCAGGGGAAAATTTAGGGATGGTCAGAGAGGATAGAGGCAAGGAAGAGTGCACTGGGGTTGGACTTTCATCGGGAGTCATTTTGGAAGGGTGCACAGAGTTTGATTCCTTAGGGGAATGGAGGGACTTATTGATGATAGTGTTCGGTGGAGGAATACATTTACTTTCTTGGATAGGGGCTGAAGGGGTGGATAGGGGATTCACCGAACTGAGTTGGCATCTTTCTCTGATGGAGAGCATATGTTCTTCGAATGAGCCGTACGGGTCGAGACAGGCGGTGAGGTGGGGTGGGAGGATGTCTAACAATGCGGTGAATAAGAGTTCATTTTGTTGCTCGTCATCTTGAGAGCTATACGTGGTCCTCACGTATCTGTAGAGTTGTACGAGGGTCACATTGATATCCCCTTCATACTTGATCTCGTTGACTTTTATTATTTTGGGGGCGACGAGGGAACCCAAAAGTGGCCCTAAGGTCCGGATCACGAGGGATCGAAACTGGTTCCAGGTAAGCTTTGGCGTTACCTGTTCAACAATTTGGGAAACGGCTTTTCCCAACTGCAGTGGCGTAGCTAAGAGGAGGGGGCTGTTTGAAATCGCCCCCTGGGCCCCCAAGAGAAGGGGGGCCCCAAATGGATCTGAAAATAATAGTAATTATACTAATAGTATATACTGTATATATAAGTAATATTAATAATGAGTAAAATAAACACCATGTGTGTTTTCTGATTTAACCTCTTTCTTTTCTTCTATCCTGCGACGTCATGGGTATTTAAAATTAGAAAAATAACGATCACTCCATCTGTCTATCAGTATTGATTTGGCGGTGCAAGGGGAAACATCGTCGCTCTCGCTCCTAGCCTCCTACCCGCCACTTGCTTAGGACGCACTGCCTATAGGTAGGCCTAATGATTATACTTTATATACATTACAAAATAGCACTATTGAGTTTGACAGTTGGTTAATATACTGTGTTTTTCGTAAGCATGTGTAAAGGAATAATAAGATATAGCCTAATTTGACAACAAGAAACATGGTGATTGTTAGTAAGTTGAGTGTATAATCCAAGATTAGGCCTACATACAATTATATATAAATATATGAACCAAAAATTTCGGTAATATTTTCTTTTTCGTGAACTGTAATGGTCAAATCGATAGCTATATTTCATAGATAACCTATGTACTTAACCTTGTGAGAAAGTTGAGTGGTATCGAAGATATTTGTAGAGTAGGCTAAACTTCTAAAGTGCTAAATATTTAGGCCTTGCAATTTGTAGGCCTATGTTTTGGTCTCATATTTTTTTCTCGAACTGTAGGGGCCTAACATAGCCTATACAATGTTTATGGTCTTACTAAACCTTAGCTTTATCGTGAAAAAGATGCATAGTCGTTTAATATTAGTCAATTAAGTATGGGTGCAATACATCAGCTAAAATAGAGCATAGAGAGGCAACATTAATGGTGTAGAGTGTAGGCTACCTTGGTTAGGCTATGAGCACTATGACTCATTCTTTCAAATTTAGACTCTGGAGCACTTTTATTTATGCTACCATACGCCTTCCATATATAGGCTATGGTGGCTGTACATATCAAGCCCAGGAACTGTGAAATAAGAAGGAACACAGTTGTGAGCATTGAATACTCGTTTGTAGGTTAATCTAGCCCTTTGGCTGGTTCAGGGTCAGGTGCAAACGTTGGTAAGCTTTCTAACAAGTTACTGGGGTTCTCAAGAAGAGGCCCCCAGTATTGAGATTTGAGGTAATGCATAGCTTGATTAGGCCTACCAATGACGCCTATTTTAACTCCCTAACGCCAGTGGTGGGGTTGAAATAATATTTTAATGTTATCACGTTTCATGTACATTATTATTTTTTATTATTTTATTAGTATTATATTTTATATTCTTATTTCAGACATGCCTAATGAACAACAAAGAGAAAGAGTTCATCAAAGTGGGGCTGCTAAACGGAAAAAACGAGCCAAAGCAAAACAAGATGCTAAAAAATCAAGGAAAGTTTTGGAAGGGTTCTTCTTGAAGAGGTCTGAAGTTAAAGAGGAAAACGATGAGGATGAAGATGTATCACATCAATCAGGTGCACCAGTTGAAAAGGTGGTCAAGTCTTGTGAGAGAGAGGAAGATCACATTGAAGAGATGGATACACATTCAGAGAAAAACACATCGTCAGAATCAGAAACAATCAGAAGTATTGAACAAGATGACCATTTAATGTCAGAAGAAGCAGAAGTAACTGAGGAAGAACATGAATCCGTGATTCTCTACCATGACTTTGGATATATCCAACCAGGAGGATTATCTGAAAAACTCAAAGAAAAACTCATAGCAAAAGGTAGTTTACATTTTCAAAATACAGAAGATGAGACTCTATTCCCCAAAGAGATTGCCCAGGATAAGAAGCGAAGTTTAACCTCATCCTGGTTCACTTGTAAACTTCACTCAGGTGAAACATGCAATCGTTCTTGGCTCATATTTTCTCCATTTTTGGAAAGTCTCTTTTGTTTTCCATGCATGTTATTTTCTGATGCACCGGACAATATGTCCAGTGCACTGTGCAAGGCTGGAGTTGGTTTTAAACACTGGAAGAAACCTGAAAAACTTAAAGAACATGAAGAGGGGATCTATCAACGAAGAGCCTTTTTGAAACGGTAACTCGAGGAAGAAAAGATTAAGGAAGAGGAAGATGAGCTTTCTCATATGTTTAAAATCCAGATTCAGAAGAACCAACAGTTTTGGAGAGAAATTTTGAAGCGAGTAGCAGCAACTGTCAAGTTCTTGGCCAAAAGTAATTTGAGTTTCCGTGGTCACAGAGAAGCCTTTCACAATAGCAAACTTGGAAATTTTCTGGCATCATTGACATTTCTGGCAGAATTTGATGTCATGCGCCTTCACTTGGAAAGAATTGAAGTTGGGAAGACACATTACTTGTCACCAGAAATTCAGAATGAGTTCATACATTTGATGGGCAATAAAGTTCGAGAAGTTACTGTCCATAAGATAAAGCAAGCCAATTACTTCTCTCTGATGGTGGATTCTACTCCAGATTTGTCTCATCAAGAACAACAAGTGTCTCTGATCATTCGGTACTTGGACTCTGAAGACTTTCAAGTGAAGGAATCATTCCTTGGTTTCTTCATAATCACAAAACCAGATGCACAACATTATGAATAATTAGTACTGACAACATTGGAAGACCTAGGACTGGATTTTAACATGTGTAGAGGTCAAACATATGATAATGCAGCTACAATGAGTGGTCATCTCTCTGGTCTACAAAAACGTCTGTTAGATATAAATCCAAAGGCAACATTTCTTAACTGTGACAATCATTCACTCAATCTGGCAGCCCTCCATGCTGCTGAAGTAGATCCTGCAATTGTGACTTTTTTTGGAACAGTGCAAGAATTGTTCAAATTTTTTGCTCATTCACCCCAGCGATGGGCCAAGTTGAAAGAAGTTGGTGCTGGAAGCTTAAAAATGGAGAGTAGCACAAGGTGGTCTGCTAGAGAGGAAGCTACAAAGGCAGTCTCTTTGCATCTGGAGAAAATTATTGAGCTGTTAGAGAATCTTGCAGAATGTCCAAATGAACGAGTGGACACAAGAAGTAAAGCAAGAAGCCTCCTCCTTGCAGTTGAAAAGTACGAGTTTTTTGCTTATTTGGAGTTCTGGTCAAGTATCTTGCGCCCCATAAATATAGCACAGAAGAAACTGCAACATCTTGGTCTGATCATAAAGGAGGCCGCCGAGGAGATAGATACACTCTCCTGCTTTTTGGGAGACAACACAGAAAGGGAAAAGCTTATCACTCGATCAATCAGCTTTGCAGAACAAGGGAGTAACAACTATGGGTTTTCAACCACTAGAAGAGTAAGAAGAAAGAAAATGCTAGCTGGAGAAGGGACATCAGATGAAGGACTGAGTATGAAACAGGAATTCAAACGTGTAGCACGACAAGTCCTTGACAGGCTATGCATGGAAATGAAGGAGAGATTTCAGAGGCTGAGAGAGCATTTGGGGCGCTTTGGATTCCTTCTTCAAACCGATCTTCTTATGAAGTCTATGGATGAGGAATCTCTACAAAAACATAGTGCTGACTTTGCCTCCTTCTATGATGATGTGCAACCCATATCACTTTTTAATGACATCATAGATGCACGTGTGCTTTTCTTCAACAAACAAGTACCAGCAGCACCAGAAGATATTTTCAAGAAATTAGCTGCATACGGCAATGATGTCTGTCCCAGCCTTGCAACTGCAATCAGAATTTTGCTCACTCTAACAACCTCCATTGCATCCTGTGAAAGAAGCTTCTCAAAACTGAAGTTAGTGAAAAGCTATCTACGGACCACAATGGAGCAAGACAGGCTCAGCAGCTTGGTTTTGATGTCAGTGGAGTCGGACCTCTTAGATAAAATAGAAATCAATGAAGTGATAGACGATTTTGCTGCAAAGAAGGCACAACGAAAGTTGTAGGTAGGATGAAAATTATCACAAAATGCTCTATATACTTCAAAGTATTAAGTCAAAGTTAAGAATTAAGATTTCCTTTTTTTTTCTTTTCTTTTTTGTATATTATATGATTAAATTGTGAATTGTGATATAACCTAGCAGAGATAATAAGGCCTAAACATTCTCTGTTTAGGAAATGGCATTTGTAGGAAGAAAATTCTCAACCCCATTATTGTTTATCGAGTTTAACTAGAATGCTTTATTTATAAATGTATATTTAACCAAATGTTAAACATTATATCAATCCTTAATCACTTATCATTTTTATAACCTTTTTATAATTTACTCACCAAAAAATATGAATAAATAGCTAAAGTTAGTATACATACTGCATAGACAAAAATATATTTTTATTTTGTTTTTAACCTCAGGAAAGTACGTTTAGGGTTTTAGAAGATGGTTATAGCCTATATGTTTTACAGTATTGTACCATCCATTGTACATGTATTCCTAATCCATTAGGTAATGGTGATATAATAATTAATTGTATATTAAATTATTACCAGTACCCCACTATTGAGTCATGGATATCGTCAAAATGCACCTAGGTAGCATTATTATTCTAAAATTTTCTCAGGGGGGGGGGGGCTCACAGCACCCCCCCGAACCCCCCAGCTGATTAGGCTCGCTTCGCTCGCCACCCCCTGCACCCCCTTCTATAATAAGCAAACCATGGAGGGGGCCCCTCCAGGCACCAAGTCCCCCTGGGCCTCCAAATCTCTAGCTACGCCCCTGCCCAACTGCATAATGTGCAATAATGCAACGGCGATTTTGTCGCGGTCATTTTGAAGTGCCACATCTAACACTGGTTTTACTATGTCTAAGTAAGTGGCGATATCATACGTGTTTACATCATACTTGGGAATGTGTGTGAGTGTAATAGCGAGCTGCCATTTTTGCGATGTTCCCATGCTTCTACTGTTCCAAACTTGCAGTGTAATGCAACCTTTTATCCGAATCAAGAACCACCGCTGCCGCCAATGTTATGCCCTGTTTTTCTACAGGATTAACTTGGGTAATGTGAGTTCTAACTGACTGGGTATAGAAGGCTGCATGCACAAAACAAGGTATGAGGAATAGAGAACACAAAATAAACACACAGTAACAAGACACAGGATCACGTTTATTGATATACACACTTCTGAATACTCGTACAAGACAAATGATAGAATTGAACAACACTAGCATAAGTGGATCTGGATGGAGCCTAGTCTCCCACTTCCAACGTTCAGGTATTAATCTTCTGATCACTGGCTTTATTCACAAGTTTATATACTGGAGACCATCAATGTTACCTATAGATTCAAATTCACTGTTAGCTTTATCACTGGTAGCTCTGGTGCACAAGTAGTAGTTCACAGACTAGATTAGACACGCGTATTTTAGAGCACGGAAATTCTAGTAACCTCAGGGGTTACTGATCTAAGTTTTATATTCTTATATCAGAAACACATAGAACGCAAATCAGTGGGAGAACATTAGATATCACTAGGGTTTCACTTCTATGTAATAATATCTGGATATATGGGTAATTACGAGAGTTAATATCGCCTGTTAATTAATAAACACTGATACGCTTAGCACTTCCTAATGGAATGGTTATATATGAATTATACTGGGGCAAAGATATAGCCACTTCATAGAAATATTAACTCCTTGCGACATATATGACGCGATCGCGTCATATGAATAAGTCCACCAAAATCTCATATGACGCGATCGCGTCATATGGACTTATCTCTATACCTCTCCAATAAGTTTATGATGCGATTTTGCGTCATATGAGCTCAGTAAGTCCGATAAGTTACCATACGATAAAACCGTTGGTGGCAACCTCAGCCTCCTGCGATAATTCTAACGGCCGCAGTGTTGTGAGTGTAGTGCGAGGCAATGGCAATGATCCTGGGGCTCCCGCCTCCTCGGACTTACTGGAACATAATATGGCTGAAGGAGTTAATAAGTGAGTCTCTAAATAGCACTGTAACACTGTAGTACTGATAGAGTGAATCTTGGGTAGTATTTGATTGGTCTGGTCCTGGTTATCTTGCGTCCGTGATGTTGGGGGCTAACGACTGGTTCCGCGGCCGTCCAGGTGGCCCATATGTAGGAAGTTCTCAAGACGGATCTCTTGGCGATCGTTGCTGGCTACACGCTTATATACCCACTGGTTTGTGAAGGTTACAAGGTGCACATAGATTTCTTGTACGTGGACAGATGCTTCTATCTCAATCTGCCACGGAGTCTGCCGGCTCTGGAACTCAATTCTCAGGAAGAACACAAGGGCAGAGCTAGAGGTCAACTTAAGGGGCCAGCCCCGGTTGGTGTCTATCTTTCAACTGATTTTACTGGGGGCTGGAGCTTGATTTATAGGGGCGGTTTTGGACCCTGTAGGCCATAGGGATCTCGAGTTTTGATGGACTTATTGAGCTCTCAATGGATACAGGAACTAGGTAAGGGGGTGATTACTATTGTGGCACATGGCGGTATGGAGCCTTCATAATGTGATATAACTGAGCCTTAGTAAGAGGTACTATTTTGGCTATATTGGAAGTATTCAGGGGAGAGAGACTGGATCTACTTTGCGAGGAGGTTTGGGACAGCTGTGATAGGGGCGTCTCTCTTAGATTGCTCAGTCTTCATTCTATGGTATAGCTGAGGTGCTAATTTGGTTATTGGAGTGTGCAAGAAAGGTTAAAGGGTTATTGTGGGTTTATAGAGGTTAGTCAGGGTGTTAGTTATACATGGTTAGTTCAGTGATAGGAAGAATTCCTGTGCTACCTGGCAATGACCCGGAAGTCAAAACAGGGGTCAGGTATACCTCCGCAGGGGTCGGGGTCTCCCTCCTCAGGTGGGTGAAAAGGGGGAGGTGCGCGTCCTCTCTCTGTGATGGTCGTCCGGGCGGCTGTGGCTGGGGGCTTGCCATATTACAAGTGTTTGTAATAACCCTCTGTTTATGAGACAGATGTTGGTGTTCGTAATACTAAAACCGAAGGCGCCTTGACCAGCTGGTTTAATTGGTTGGGTTGTTAATTGCATGGTTTGTTGGATGTGGGGGAGACTGGGTTGCTAACTCTGCCACATTTATCTGGAAGTATGGCAATAGAAGTTAGTCACTGGCGAGGCGGCTAGCCTCGCACTGACGATCATTTGGTACAGGGTTGTGAATGGGTTGTGAGGGAATAGATGGCATGCAAAGGGTTAGTAAAGTTCTAATGGTGTTCCTTCCTACTGGGGAAAGGTAGGCTGGATAGGAGTATATATACAAAAGGTTTGAGAATGTTAGTAACGGAAAAGTTAAGGATATTCAGGGGGTATGCTGGAGAGGCTAGGTCGGAAGGGAGTCGAGGAGCGTGGGGGGGTAACGAGAGGGAGAGGTTTAAGGGGGGCTACGTGGAAGTTTGACCCTAAGGTCTCTGGGCGTAGGGGTGGCATTAGACTACAGTTGGTATCGTAGCCTGGGGGTTAATGACAGGGAAGGTATGTTAGCCAAACGATACCGGGGGATGAGCAATATGTGGTGGTATATGAGTCTGGAAAGGATAGAATCATGTGGACTGTGGGGCTGTGGGGAAGAGGAGGTTAACTGTAGGTGTGTGCTTGACTGTGGATAAAAGTAGAGAAAAACATGGTGTATTATTACTCGTCAATACGAGGGGTTATGGACACTATTATTTGACACAATTTCTTGCTGATCTATTTGTCCTTGGGAACTGCGTTTTCTATGAAATATAGACCAAAGAAAGCGGCAATTCGTAGGGGTACTTCGTTATTGTTTCGTGGTAGATATGTGTCGAGACAATGGTAAAAAAGGGTTATCTATACAATCTCTGGTTGGGGTAAGAATTAGAGTTACTGCATGGTGGCTAACATCTTCAGTCATTATCTCTGTCTAGGTCTTACAGGAATAATGATTATATATACAATGGTGTACCCATGGGTATCATAGTTTCTTATCAATTATGACATGGGGGTTAACATATTACTTCTCGGATGGAAGAACATACATAGATTTATGGGGGCGGTTGGTCTTCAGAAACTTAGTCTGGCAAGACAAGGTATTTTAGGGGGTTAACATATTACTTCTCGGATGGAAGAACATACATAGATTTATGGGGGCGGTTGGTCTTCAGAAACTTAGTCTGGCAAGACAAGGTATTTTTTAGGGGGTGAACATATTACTTCTCGGATGGAAGAACATACATAGATTTATGCCTGTCTGAACTGGTTGGCATTGGCTCAACCTAGGGACAGGGCATGGGTGTATTAAATTAAGGTGTATTCATGTTCATCATCATGTAGGTAGAGTCTGGCGGGTAAGAGGTGTAGGACACGAGGGGTAGTGGATACGCGAGGTGGGGGAGATTTGTGAATTGGAAAGGGGGTGGTTTGAGGCTAGGCGCCGCGCCGCTCGTGACCTAGGATAGTGACCCTTAATGCGCTGGACATAGGGGTGGCATTTCCCTACGATCGAACAGGTAGGGTGGTGTGTGCAGCGGGGCGTGAAGGATAAGCGGACAGGATGAACCAAAACAGGGTGCCACTGAGCATAGGGTCACTAAGCAAAATAGAGTAGTGTGGATTGTGGATACGAAGGAGGTGATTGGAAGACGTATAACAATTGTGGAAAAGTAAATGGAAGAGATGAACATAATGGCGGATAAAAGATAATTAACCTAAGGATTGAATACATGCATGAATGACGACATTATAGCCGTCGTCCTAATAAGATGATGAAACCGGGTTGGTATGCACGTGGCACAATACAACACAAGGACAGTGCCGCTATGTCGTATCAATACTGGTGGCATACTCCGGTTAATATTATATATACACTTAGTTACTAGAAGAACAAGGCAAGGGGGGGCGACTGAGCACGGGGGTACATATATCTATACTCGTCATGGAAAGAGAGATACGAGGTAGCTTTCCTGCATCTCTCCTGATAATCATCTGCAGATTGGTCATAGTGAGTTTATCCGAATTAACAGGCCTAAATCAATACAATAACTGGCATAGGGTTATCGGGTGTATAGAGTCGTGGTTTAAAGGTTGGGAATCTATAGTTAGTGGATAAAACAACGGGAGGTTAGAGACATAGAATTGCTAGAATTGGGGGGGACTCTTCTGATTGTTATATAACTAAATACAGGGCTGACGTAATCACGATCTGATTTGGTGTGAAACGGAAGCTAAGGTGTCTTATATCGCCTCGAACCTACACAATGAAAGTATTATAGCCTGTATGGTGGTTACCTAATTAAATACATCTTAGGTGGTACATCAAGAAGATCAGTGAGTAAAGTATTGTGGTTTGTATATTAGAAGACTGTGATTGAGAGACGTATAATATGTGGAATGAATTGAGAGGGAGAGAGAGAGACCAAATCGGGAATGGAAAAGGGGCCTGGGATCTCGTTGGGGATGGGAGTTTCGCTCTCAGGATTTTCGTTCCTGTGGCTCGTTAGGGTTGGAGGTTTCGCTCTCAGGTTTTTCGTTCCTGTGGTATTTTAGATAATATATGAAATTATCAGCACTTTTTCATGCTTTTTCTTTTCTGTTATAATAAATCATAGGCTTGTCCACCATTCTTTAACCCAGCAAGTGCAGAAAGACTCATAAGAGTTTTACCGTTGCGCTGCTGAAAGCCTAATATAATCCAGGTTTTTGAGCGCGTACCAAAACCGCAGGCTTACAGGCAGGCGGCTACAAATTGGTGTGGCTCTAGTACAACTTGGCAACTCTCGATACCACCCCGCCACACGCTCGGCCCGCACTCACTCAAGCGGTACACAAGCACTTGTCATTGAGCCTAGACGTCTCTCACGCTCTCGCCCTGATGACACAACCATATATTCTGGTGGTGTCAGCGGCCGTGGAAGGCAGAGAGTGGCTGCTAAAGACCCGAGCTACCATTACTACGGCACGAGTAGCTCCGAGGACGAGGAACCTGCAAGTAAAGCATGTAAAACACGTGCAAGCAGGGGCAGTGCACAGAGGTACTGTCTTTCGGGGACACTGCCACGACCACCCAGGCAACTGCTACCACCACTACCACCACCACTGCCACCACTACCACCGACGCAGGAGGCCGCCCTGGGGCTGCAGGACCTGCGGGGGCCACTGGGAAGACAGGGAAGGGCATGGGTAAATTTTGTTTACCTCTGCCACTACCACCGTGCCACCACCACCACCACCAGCCGCCCCTGCTGCCTCTGCCCCTGTCAAAGGGAAGAAAGAGACGAAGGGCAAGGCGACAGGGACCACCATAATATTGCCATCCAGGACCTCTGTTGGCCCTGCCGGCCCTTTTGCCCCTGCCAAAGGGAAGAAAGGGACGAAGGGCAAGGCGACAAAGGCGACAGGGACCACCATAATATTGCCATCCAGGACCTCTGCTGGCCCTGCCGACGCCGCCCCTGCCCCTGCCCCTGCCAAAGGGAAGAAAGGGACGAAAGGCAAGGCGACAAATGCGACAGGGGCCACCATAATATTGCCATCCAGGACCTCCGCTGGCCCTGACGACGCCGCCCCTGCCGGCCCTTCTGCCCCTGCCCCTGCCCCTGCCAAAGGGAAGAAAGGGACGAAGGGCAAGGCGACAAAGGCGACAGGGACAACCATAATATTGCCATCCAGGACCTCTGCTGGCCCTGCCGACGCCGCCCTAACATACAGCTGACTGCCGTGGCTGGCCTTGGACAGCGACACACAGACTTCCCTCCCTCCCACCCGAACTCTCCCCTAAATACATTCATAAGGCTTATATATCGCATAATTGGTCTATATGTGGTATATTCATTGTACATACGTACACGTACTTAATATATAGCATGACAGTGCTGAAGATACGATATATACGTAATATTACAGCCAACAGACCCTGTACAACTTGGCAACTCTCGATACCACCCCGCCACACGCTCGGCCCGCAGTCCCCAAGCACTTGTCTCCCGCGTAAACTCTCTCACCTCAGTTCCCGCCTCTAAACTCTCTCATAATTCGCTTATGTGTCACATATTTGGTCTATATGCGGCATATTCCTTGGTATATGGGTGACCTACATACGTACACATACGTACATATATGTACACAAGGACTTGTCTCCTGCGTAAGCTCTCTCACCTCAGTTCCCGCCTCTAAACTCTCTCATAATTCGCTTATATGTCACATATTTGGTCTATATGCGGCATATTCCTTGGTATATGGGTGACCTACATACGTACACATACGTACATATATGTACACAAGGACTTGTCTCCTGCGTAAGCTCTCTCACCTCAGTTCCCGCCTCTAAACTCTCTCATAATTCGCTTATATGTCACATATTTGGTCTATATGCGGCATATTCCTTGGTATATGGGTGGCCTACATACGTACATATACAGTATGTACACATACTCTACATAGCATAAAAGTGCTCAAAATAAGATACATATGAGACATTACGCCCTAACCCGCCCTCCCCTCCCTCTACTCCTACCCCCTGGCCGCGCGGATATTCACCCGGGAAATCTTGCCACGCGATGACAATCTGGCCGCGCGATGCCATTCGCTCCACTTTTATCAACTACGGACCGCCCCCCCCCCCCCCCCCAGACATTTTTTGGGGGGTCAAATATATATGGCTTGATGCGCGTGAACATTCCCTACATGTTGATGTACTTTTCATCGATATTTGCAAGGGGCGCCCAAATTGTCATACCTCCGCACAGGGGTGCCTGTATACTATAGGGGGTGCGCAGCGGAGAGGTTAACTGTCTTCGTAGTGCAATGGATAAATGCACTGAATTTCGGTGTGAGCATCCTAGTTTCGAATCCCTGGACTGCCGCATGTATTTGTTGATTTCATTAATTGAGTTTAGGAGTAAAGTCGGTTGGTGGATAATAATAATAATGGAGGTAACATAATAATTAATTCAGGTTCAGGGGTAGTTTATAGAGAGGCCTTCCTTAGGGTTAAGGCCCCATTAATTACTCCTTCCATCCATCTATCCATAGCCTATGATACTGCAGTTCGAATTGTGTACATGCTTAGATTGATATACAGAATTCAAAACTGCATAATAAATCGTAGGTTTGTCCACCATTCTTTAACTGTCTTCGTAGCGCAATGGATAAATGCACTGAATTTCGGTGTAAGCATCCTAGGTTCGAATCCCTGGACTGCCACATGTATTTGTTGATTTCATTAATTGAGCTTAGGAGTAAAGTCGGTTGGTGGAGGTAACATAATACTTATATTTTGTTCTATGTATTTGTACTCTGTACCTATTTATTTCCTGGGTGAAAAAAAAAAATATATATATACAGTATATATATATATATATATATTTTTTTTTTCTTCTCCTATATTCCAACTACTCCCTCTCGGGCATAGGCTGAGAGCCTGCACACTCAACCGCTGAACACGGTGAGGCCCGTGAGTTCTTGTTCCAGTCTAGGGAGTGCGAAGCACCCTGGCCCGAAGCAATCCCATCTCTGAAGCTGCTCCGCCTCCGCGCTTCACCGTCTCATTCCCCAGATTCTGACCCTCACTCTCAGAACGCCACCTATTGAGCAATTAACTCACTAGGCATTGCCCTCCTGTAGCATATTTTGAATATGGGAATATTCATACAGTGCTATACAATCAGGGAACAATGATGGTATTTTATTTTGGCATTCCGGTGTGCTGTGGTAATGCACTGAAACTAGGTACAGCACAAATTCCATCCCAATAATATCTTCCCATTGACATATTGGGATTCGAATCCGGGTCTAATGGATTACCAGTCCTGTGGCAAGACCATATATACAGTATATATATACAGTATATATATACATATATATATACATATATACATATATATATATATATATATATACATACATACATACATATACAGTATATATATATAATATATATATATAATATATATAATTATAATATATATATATATATATAGATATATATATATATATATATATATATATATATATATATATATATAATATATATATATATATATTATATATTATATATATATATAGATATATATATATATATATACTGTATATATATATTGTAGTACTTATTTTCTAATTCTCAGTATGCTACTAAGATGGGAATAATTCGACAGTTGTTCAGAAGTTCGTATCCTTTATTTAACTATCTATCTATCTATCTATTGCCTGACGCCGCGATCCCCGAAGGGGTGGCCACGAACGAACTGCCCCCATGCCCCCAGTCAGTCGACGCCTCTCCCCCCAACCAGCACCGCCTTCGTTCATGTACTTCCTCACTCCATCCTTCCACCTCTCATTCGGTCTACCTCTCCCTCTCTGTCCCTCCACCTCACTCTCGTACACCCTCTTAGTCATTCTCTCGCTTCCCATACGTTCCATATGGCCGAACCATCTCAAGTTGGTCCTTTTCATACTTTCCAGCACATCTACCTCCACACCACACCTCCTTCTTACTTCCTCATTAGTCTGTCTATCCCTCCATGTAACTCCGCACACACTCCTTAACCCGGGAACTGCGGGAAGACTCTTAAGAGTTCCCCCGGCGGACTGCAGGAAGACTCTTAAGAGTCAGAGAAAAAAAAAAAATTTAAACATCGAAAAAAAAAAATATATTTTTTTATTTTTTATTTTTTTTTTGCCCTTGGGCCATGCAAAATATCAGTCCTCTACCTCCCCTCCTTCCCCACTTTCCTCCCCTCCTTCAGTTATCACCTATTTTCCCTGTTATTCCCTTATTCTGAGGTATATTTTCGTGCTAACATTAGCGAGTTGCAAGCAGGGCATTGTCATCACTGTTAGCAAGCGAGTGCAAGAGAGAGAGAGAGTATCGATCGACAGTGTCTCAGTGGCCTTGGGGGAAATTGGCGGGAAAGCAGGTTGCCTCACCCATACATTATGTAACTCGCGGCCTGTATCGCCGATTTTGACCATCCAAACGCTGTTTTCACTCGTTTTATTGTTGTTACAGGTTAATACCTTTATAATCAACCTATAATAGGCGCATATGGATAAGTATTAATGCTATTTATGGTAAAATTAATATTTTAGTGATGGAAACAGCTCAAATACGTCAGCACAGGCAGACGTTTCTAATTACCCACATGCGCAGTTCAGAGGTTAAGTAATTCATTTCCGCTGCTCTCACTCTTGGTCTGAGTCTCTCAACCAACGTCCATGCTTCGCTTCTGTAAGTCAGTGTCGGGATTACCACACTGTCATGCAAGGACTTCTTCACTTCCATACTGACCACCCTATTTCTTGTTACTGCTTTTAGCATTCCTACAACCCTCTTCCCCTGTTGTACCCTCTCCCAAACTTCTTCATCCATAGTCCCATCTTTACTCAACACACTGCCCAGATACTTAACACCTTACGAGCGGGTGGTGGAGTATATTACACTGTGCCGCTCAGCGTTTTTTTTTACCATAAATGGGGTTGTTTCCGTGCTCTTTTTCATGCATAAACAAGACCCAGAGCGTAATACATGTATGTATCCGTGAAAGGGCGTAAATTGAGCTTTCCAATGACACCCGAACCATCCTTCTACGATCACTGGTTGTCTTGCAACGATCGTGCAACCGAAGGGCAAAATCGCTAATCGCAAATACGGTAATTTCTTTATATAATTACGTATGTAGCGAGGGAGTGAGGGTGGATGTAAGTGGAGTACATCTCAGTTTGTCCACGGCGGCCGTGGCGAGCGGTCATGAGGTAACCCATGCTCCTCCTGTCACTCGTCTCTCTCTCATAGCCAATATTGCGCCAAAATTGCACTCGGACTTAAGTCGGGCCCCGCCACATAGTCCAAATTTTTCGATACGGATTTAAGTCGGGCCCCGATAGACAAGGGTTAAAAGAGTTGACGATCTCCATAGCCTGACCGTTCAGCTTCACCTCACACTCTGTGACTTCACCCCTTTCGAAGACCATAACCTTGCTCTTCCCCGCATTTACCTTCAAATTCCATTTTTCGCACACTGTTCCAAACTCATTTACCAGACCCTGCAACTCCCATTCATTATCACTCATCAGAACTGTATCATCCGCAAACAGCAGTATAGGTAGCTTCCACTCAATTCCCTCCCTTTTCAGCGATACACCAACATCCACTGCTCTTGATAGTATTTCTTTCATGACTCCATCCATATATACAGTAAACAACCACGGGGACATCACACACCCCTATTTCAAACCAACATTCAGGTCAAAGAACTCGCTCTGCTCACTCTCCACACGTACTGCCGCCTTTGCACCCTCATACATGCTCTTCACTGCTTTCAGCAACTTGCCCTCTACTCCGTATATTCTAAGTACTTTCCACAAACCTTCTCTATCCACTCTGTCATAGGCCTTCTTCAAGTCCATAAAGGCAACATACACCTTTTGTTTCTTCTCCAGATATTTCTCCACAACACAATTCAGGGTAAAAATCTGATCTACACATCCTCTTCCCTTCCTAAAACCTCCCTGCTCGTCGCCTATCCATTTCTCCGTTCTCACTCTCACTCTCTCTCACCTTTATTTAACAAACTCCCTAATAGTTTTATGTTTCCCTAGTAATTGATTCTCTGTTCGGGTCGAAATGAGTTCAACACTCAGATTGAATATTATCGTTGATCCACAATAGATTGTACGTTGGAACTCGCAAGTTCCCGTTACCACCTATTTGGATACCCGCTGTTCAGGTATTGACTCACTCCGACTTCGATCCAAAGGCACATTACTAGTCTCCAAAATAATATATCAACTTTACCTGGCCTCAATATGTCTAATCCAAAGACCAAGGCTTTAATGAATTTGACCTCTATTTCCCTATCTTTAACACTCTTACATTATATATATTCTTATCTTTAACACAAATAAATCCGTACCCGTAGGCACCTACATTAATATAACCCTTTGTTTTGGAATATCTCCACTCTGACTTCCTATCTGACAAATATATAAACTCAATAACACTGACACTGCTTACTCAAATAATATATCTCATTACATGGTCCGATATAATCAATATTTCATAAACACCTATATTATCAATATTCAACACTTAGTTCTCTATATATCATGATTACATTATTATCCATAATGTTTAATATGAGTGATACTATATTTAACAACTTACTAACTACTTATCTCAGGAGTACAATATTTCCTCACAATAGTTGCCTCGACTTGTTACTTATATCATGATTACAAAGTTCATTATCATACCAGCAAATTCTTCTTCTTAAATGCTACGAATAACAATGTTTCCTTTATAACAAAAAAGTATATTTCATCATATGGACTAGTGTCCGTCCTAACTATTTCTCGAGCTAGATCTAATCTATCTGCAACTATTATTTATCCCCACGTCATTCCTATAGTTGCTTCTAACTTTTGATCTCTTATTTCATCCTCCCCTTATCTTTATAGTTTACATTTATCTACTAACCTAGAATATCCTATACTATTGGTAGCTAAGTGGCATGGAGCCTTCTCTATAAATGACAGCTATATTCTCTCAACACTTCATCCTTTTATTTAATTCATTAGTCTAATCTATTTATTTTTTATTTTGTTCTATAAGAACACATAAATTTTAATGGTTGGAACCACTGGGTTTGTCAAACATTTCTCTCTTTTTAATAATGGTATTTCGGGCCCATAAGGGTCCTGTAAAAAGTCTTGGGTATCTCTGGAACAATCTTCACCACCTCAAGGCCGACCAATAGTTCTGGAAATCTTCAGTTCCATCTACTATCTGTCGTCCCTCTTGAATTGCTTGGCTATAGGTGTGTAAGCCAGCAATGTAACGACAAGCACCAGGATACTTGTGGTGTATCTGGTTAGTAGACGAAAGCTGTGTTGGGCCAGAGGTGGACTTTATTGGGGCGGGATAGGCGAGCTGGAAGGCTGGAGCAGGTGTAGTTAAGTTCCCATTGTTGCCCAGGTGAGGGAGAGAGTTTGAGTTGCTGGCAAGTGAACCCAGTGGGACCCGTGACGGGAGTGACGTCTAAACCCCTCCCCCCCCTCTTTATAGCCCCGCCTCACGAGTTACCGCGCTGTGATTGGTTGAGCCAGCCGCCCGGGCAGTGCTTTCTCCAGCCGTGCGGTTTGAACATTTCTTTCCCTCTCCTCTGGTATTATCTCTTCATAATATGACCCAGGGAGATGGTTGCAAAGGTCTTGTAGTGGCTTACGAGAGTATAGGGCTTGCACTGATATCATAGACCTATTGCAACTCGAAGAAACGGCCTGTGGAGGGAGCGACAGCGATTTGAAAGATGAAGATGTGTGCGCGGCTGGCTCAGTTTTTGCTTGCTCCGACAACGGAGGCTCCTGATTGGCTGCACGGGAGGGTGTGGCAGAGTTGGGGGAAACGTCAGGAATGTCAAACTCAGCTGGTTTAAAGAGATAGTCAAATGCAGCGCGTTGATTGGCTGGCAAGATTCTTACTTTATATATATATATATATATATTTATTAGTGGCCCCTCCATCATTGACGAACATGCCTATTACATAAGGCATCCTCTTCAAACACTAATCCGCCGTAGTTTGAATCTACTGCGCAGAGCATTTAAAATCTGAGGAGCCTTCATCATGAGCGCACGCGACCTCACTGATGGCTTCAGTCATTATGAATTGGGTTCTCACTACGAAAAAAAACTTCGTAAAAAATAAAAAAGAAAAAGAAAATAAGAATAACTATCCAATAAGCTTTCCATCATATCGTAGATGTACTTGTGTGGATCTTTGACCAGACGCTGATTCAGGCGTCATTCTTCCTTCTCTGCTCTGCGGTCAGCCGGCTCGGACGTGTCTCTCCACGCTCCGCTGGTTCCGCATTTGCTGCGTCCCTAGTGAGTTTTTTCTCATTTGTTTACTCCGGGATGTATCGAGTAAGGTTAGGATATGCGTAGCAGGAGTGTCCTGGGCTGGTTGCCCGCAGTGCAGTGTATTTTGGGTCGTGTGTTTGGGGCATCTATTTCGGATGTACCCTCGTGGTCCGGTTGTGGACAGGTGAACTTTTTCACAGTTAGCTAGCTTTGTGATGCAGGCGGCTTTCATTACGCGTTATTGCTTCCCTTTATCTTTCTGATGAGGTAGCGTATTTTTGCTGACGTTCCCAGCGTATTTTTCTTCACTTAGTGAAGTTTTTTCTGGGTCCCGAGTCAGTTCTTCCCTTTGCCGGAAGTATTTGCTACAGTGGTGTGTTGGCGGTGGTTCCTGTTGTGATATAATTCAGTGCTTTTTGTTTATATTCCGACATGTTAATGTTATCCGTCTGCCTAGGCCTAGCCAGCCTCTCGTAGCTTTACCACATATACAAGTGTTATTGATTTATTTTCTAAATATGTACTACTGTGTGATATGTGTCCTGGTTTAGTTGTGTATTGGCTAATTCCACGGACTATTTATGTGTCCTGGGTTAGTTGTGTATTGGCTAATTCCACGGACTATGTTGGGCCCGGCGTTAGTTGTGTTTTGGCTACGCCTCGGTCCTGTGTTGCGTTCAGATGGTATCTGGACGGGGTGGGTTATTTCCGGCGGGTTTTTCTCGGTTACACCATGACAAAACCCGGCTGGTTGCCGAGTTTTGGCCACGCGTGGTTTAAAAACAGGCTTGTTTCCCCGGCGAGTGGGTGTCTGTGGCTCCCCAGGACTACGTCTCTGGGGTGCCTGTTTCAGGCTCCTTCTGATTCCCGGCGAGTTGGCTGTACCCATCTAACAGTGTTCATACGGACACGTGTTGTTTGTAGTTTTTTCGGTTTTGCAATGCCAATATAAAACTATGCTGTTGTTGTATTTCCTCCCCAGCGATCTTTTACAAAGATGTGGGGTTAGGAACAATTGGGGTTAACTTTTAAACTTTAAATCACCCGGCGGGTGCAACCTGGTAGGGTGGGATGACCGAATTTGCAAAATTCAGTTTAGTTGACCAGACAATTGAGGGATGCATTGTGTATCGCCTCCTTCAACATACGGCAATTTAAGGTACAATTGGGGTTAACGTTTTTTAAACTAATATTCACACCCGGCGGGTGCTCCCTGGAAGGGTGGGAATAACGAATTTACAATTCAGTTAGTTAACCAGACAATTGAGGGATACGTTTTGTATCGCCGCCTTCAACATAAGGCGATCTAAAAAGATACTTCGGGAGAAGTTAGATCTCGTATATTTGTCAGGCTTCCCAGTTTTTGATCTACGAGATAATTCGGGGGCCGGCGTCTTTTTTAGTTTTTTTTTTCTCCAAAATTGAATCTTGAAACAAACACCACCGGAAAGACTTAATCAGTTATAAACGCCATGCTGGTCTTTATATATTATGTTAGAGGGTATTCATAAATCTTTTGGACAAATTAAGATATTCTGAAATCTTTTACTTAGGAAACCCCACCGCGTAGCGAGCTGTCGTCGTTGAGTATTACGTCTCGTTACCCGGCGGGTTATTTAACACTTGTGTGCAAACATGTTTGGGTTAACCTTATGAGCATTAATTCCTGGATTTTTTTTTTTTTTTTCCAGAGCTGGGTCCCGGCGGGTCTATGCAGAACCTGGAGTAATTATCCCACCAGTCTCTGTCATGGCTCCCTTTGCCCCGGTTTTTGCTTTATGCATTACGCCCTCCTGTTCAGGTATCCCTATTTTTGCGCACACCCTTTGTATGAAATGTGTTAAAATGTCTCGTTTGGTGTAGGTTACTTTTCCGGCGTTTTTTCTCGTTGATCCGAGAACACCGTTTTTGTTTACCGAGTTTTAGTCAGGATGGCTCAAAATAGGTAAGTTACCCCGACGAGTTTGGTCGCTTGAGGGCTCATAAGAAACTGCGTTTTCTGTGGTCGAGCCTGGGATCAGGCTTCCTGTGTTATTCATTGCTTTATGCATTACGCCCTCCTGTAATGTATAGTTTAGTGTGGGTTACCTTTCCGGCGTTTTTCTCGTTGCTCTGAGAACACCGTTTTTGTTTACCGAGTTTTAGTCAGGATGGCTAAAATAGGTAAGTTACCCCGACGAGTTTGGTCGCTTGAGGGCTCATCAGAAACTGCGTTTTCTATGGTCGAGCCTGGGATCAGGCTTCCTGAGTTATTCCCGTCGAGGGGGGCTCCACTCAGTTTTCTAGGTGATCAGGCTGACACCTGTTGGACTTGGTTTTCTCTGCTTTTCAAAGCCATTGAAACAATGCTGTCTGTTTGTTTGGTCTTTAACTCCCGGCGACCTTTTTACAAAGAGGTCTGGGGCAGGTATAATTGGTTTGACATTAATAATAATAATAATATTAATAATAATAATAATATTTATTCAGTTAGCAATTTACAGAGTTGGTACCACATAGTATGTTATAAATATGACATGTACCAGCCTTGCATAATTCCAACTAAGGATAGCCCAATAAGGCCGTTAGGCGTATTTCCATTGGGGTCCTTGTATATAAAACCCGGCGGTTGTACCTTCGGGTGGTTATATTAACGGATTTGCGATTCGAGATCATTTGCCAAACAATTGATTGATACAATAGGGTATCACGGCCTTCAAGACGGCGATCTATGAGGGCTTCTGGGAGAAGACGGATTAGAGATTAAGATAGGCTTAGACTTTTTATGGGATAAAAAGATGCCTGAATCTTACTAGTGTTTCAAGTGTAAAGGGTTACTTGAAAGACTTCATCTTTATAAAGATATGCTTCATCTTTATGAGGATTAAGAAGTTATGCTTAATTCTTTTGGACAGATAAAAGATATGCTGAAATCTTTAATAAGCCATTGAAACAATGCCGTTTGTTTGTTTAGTCTTTCCCTCCTGGCGACCTTTTTACAAAGAGGTCTGGGGCAGGTACTATTGGTTTGACATTGCATATAAAACCCGGCGGTTGTACCTTTGGGTGGTTATATTAACTGATTTGCAATTCGCGATAATTTGCCAAACAATTGATTGATACAATAGGGTATCACGGCCTTCAAGACGGCGATCTATGAGGGCTTCTGGGTGACGCCAGATTAGAGATTAAGATAGGCTTAGACTTTTTATGGGATAAAAAGATGCCGGAATCTTACTAGTGTTTCAAGTGTAAAGGGATACTTGAAAGACTTCATCTTTATTAAAGATATGCTTCATCTTTATGAGGATTCAGAAGATATGCTTAAATCTTCTGGACAGGTAAAGATATGCTGAAATCTTTAATATGATACTAAAGGACAACGAAAAGTAGTGGTGGAGTGCTACGGTTCGTTGACCGGCGGTTTTGAGGCACATATTTTGTACCGTTTTTGGGTGTAACCCTATGAGCATTAATCCCCGGAAAATTCTCTTTCCAGGGCTGATTACCGGTGTTGCACCAGGTGACCAGGTAGTTCCCGGGGGCGGGGTAGTTTTCCCCCAGTCTCTGTCGTGTCGGCACTTGAACCTCTCATTGCTGTATGTTCAACGCCGTTAAGCTCAGGTAGCCCTATCTTATTTTTATTTGTTAATGAAATAATTTAATAGCTGAATCATAATAAACATATATATTTTCTATGATTATATTATGATAATATTGTGTTTATTTATAGTAATTTATTTTAATACAATTAAATATAAATTAAATTAATTAGTATACTTTATGATTTTGCTCACCAGCTCTGCTTTCAATGTGTTAATGAGCTATGGGAGCTTTTAATTATCATAAACCTTTACGGGACTCGGACGAGGGCTCCCATTCAGGGAGTATACCGAGCTCGCAAGCGAGGGACAGCCACAGCCAAGGTGTATGGCGATACTCACAGTCGTACCTCACCCGCCGGACGATAACGCCGGCGGGCGGACCTGATGCTCTGATGACGGACGAGAACAGGTTGAGTTCCATTTATCTCTTTTCCGCCACCAGACGCGTCTCTAATGTGCCACGTAGTCAACAAACTACAGGATTAGCGAGGTGTAGTCTCGCTAATCGCGCCCCTGTGGCCGGCGCAGTGTGGTACCAGCATTTGAACACGTGGTGCCCGCACCCAGTGTCCCTCCTGGTCGGGTTGTTCCACTTAGAACACAATTGGCAACCTAGAAACCTCGCGGACTTGTTCATTTTGGACATTCAGAAGGCCAAGTGGCTAGCACCTTATGGTAGCGACGTGACCAAGATATTCACGAATCAATATACCCAGTCTACAAAGCGACAGTTTCAATCGCATTGGAAAGCTTTTACGTCTCGGATTCTTAGAACAAAACAAACTGTGCCCTCGGTGGCGTTGGTTGTTTATTATTTAATTTATCTGTTCATGCAGAAACATTTATCTGAAAGTGATTTATGTGGGCGGGTTTTAAACTCCGCCCACCTCCCCGTCAGCTCAGGCCTACATGGTCTCTGGACAAAGCATCGTCGTTATTCTCGTTCCCGTATGTACCAAAGACTGCAGATTTTACAAAAGGGCAGTATTCCTTATGGCTTTGGCTACCGGGAACAGAGTATCTGAGCTGGCGGCGATGAGCAACGCACCTAATTGCCTCAGGTTTGATAGGCTTCATGAGTGTATTCACATTGCACCTTCCCCAGGATTCATGGCCGAGATTGAGCACAGTGAACACGTGTTTTCAGAGTTCACGGTGCCGGCGTTAAACAGGGGAAAGGTGCACCATCTTTTTTGCCCAGTGCAAGCTCTAACCAAATATTTAAGAGTGGCACCTCTAAATCACCAGGGTGCTTTATGGGTCGCTAGTCCAGGTGAACGTTTGATGGAGCGTACACTGGCTTCTCTCTTGGTCGAGGACTTTAAAGAGAAGCATCCCGGCGTTGTGGGTAAGACCCACGATTTACGCAAGGGGACAGCCTCTTTACGTTTCCTTAATAATCTTTCGGTGGAAGTTATTACGTCCACACAGTTGTGGGCCTCTAATCAGGAGTTTTTGCCTCGATACCTTTCAGTAGCTCTGGACAAACCTTCCTTGCCATGTATAGCTTTACGGCAGAGGGTCTAGGTGGCCCTTTTAGTCACGTTTTGTTTAATTTCAAGAAAAAGGGGGGGGGGGGAGGGTGCAGTCAGTGTGACATAGGACACCCTAGACCCCTCCGGAGTATGTGTTCGGAACAAACGAGCTGTGATACTGGTTGTAGGCATTGTATTATCAAATTTCTCTGTAGTATTCATTGCAGGAAATTGTGCTAAAGGCCAATAGTAGTGTTACGACAATTCTTGTTGTAAGTAGCTTTGGCTGTGAAGCAATAGATTTTTGAGAAATCTCGGTAGTGGCGACTACGACTTTTACTTTTGCAGTAATTACTTCTGCATAAGTACACGAGTTCAGTACTTCTACGAATGTACAAGAATTCATTTATGTTTGGTTATATTTTTAGGAATATATCCACTAGTTAATGGGGTTTATTATTGTTTATATGTGCACATGTAAACTTATAAGTTTTTAGTTTTCACCACTTACTTTAAGTGGGGTGCCTTCTTAACTAGCAGATCTGTGCACAGAGTCTCAGAGTTAACCCTTTTTCAAGCAGGCTTCTTTGAAGCACGCTCCTGCTTGTACCCCTTTTTGAAGATTTAGGCTGTATAAAGTTTATGCACCCGAATATCTCTTTTTTACAAAAGTAAGAATACTATGTGGTTGTTTGATTATCTGCTTTTCTAGAGTTATGATATGATTACGAATGTCCCCCTCCAGTCTTAGAAATCAGGCATGTTCGTCACTAATAAATTATAGGTTTGACTCCTGTAAGGAGATAAAGAAAACCTAATATTTAGTAGTGGCCCCGTAATCATTGACTGTATATATATATATATATATATATATATATATATATATATGTATTAATAGACAAATTTAGCTTGACTTCCTGTGTTATATCCTGGTCTGTAAACTCTATGTCCAAACTTGCGTGAGTTTACGTTACTCAATACAGGGGCGCACTGTGCCCCGATGCAGAGCACATACACATAATCTCCCTTCAATCTCCTCCAAGAACCGCAACAATTCAACCACCACCAACCAGAACAAGCTATCACAACCAACATAATCACCACCAAACTATCACAAATACCATCAAGCTACCACTACCACTATCCAGCCACCACAACCACCAAGCTACCACAAACACCACAACCACGACCACCACCAAACTACCACAACCACCACCACCGAACTACTATAACAACCACACACTTTCCCCATCAACTACCAACTACAACCACCTTATACAAAAAAACAAAAAAATAATCATGACTACCACAACTACCACCACGACTATACACCAGCATTACCATACACCATTACCACGGCCATGCACCATCACTACCACCACCATCACCACATTCTTGTGTAAATCGACGATATGTGTCTCAAGCATCGGCGATGGCAATCTCATGCAATCCTGCTTATCGACAACATCCTCGTAGACCGTCCTGCACCCTCGTGTTGAGCACACCAGGCCCGGGTATTCTTTCGGCAAGTCATGCGATAACCGTCTTATATGTTGCAGATTGTGCGCCGATTACACATTCAACCTGTCGCAAAGAAGGGTGACCGCTCTCAACCCTCCAACTATCGTCCAATTGCTCTTATCTCTTGTCTTTCTAAAGTTTTTGAAACTATTCTTGCTTCCAAATTTCTTAAGCATTTCTCTTCTCGTAATCTGCTCTCAGATCGCCAGTATGGCTTCCTTAAGGGTCGCTCTACTGGTGATCTTCTTTCATATCTTACTAACTCTTGGTCATCCTCCTTTCGGGACTTCGGTGAGACTTTTTCTATTGCACTAGACATATCGAAAGCCTTCGATAGAGTCTGGCATAAATCTTTCATTTCTAAACTACCCTCCTTCGGTTTCTATCCCTCCATCTGTGCCTTTGTCTCTAATTTCCTTTCCGGCCGTTCCATAGCTGCGGTTGTGGACGGCCATTGTTCACTTCCTCACCCTATAAACTCCGGTGTTCCTCAGGGCTCTGTCCTATCTCCTATTCTCTTTCTAATTTTTATAAATGATCTCCTTAACTGTATCTTAATTCCCATCCATTCATACGCAGACGACTCAACCTTACACTACTCCATTAGTTTTTCAGAACGCCCCAGCCAGCAATCCCTCAACGACAAACGTAATGAAGCCATAGAACTCTTAAATTCTGATCTAAATATTATTTCCAATTGGGGCAGAGAAAACCTTGTTAACTTTAATGCTTCCAAAACCCAATTTTTCCATCTATCTACCCGTCAGGATCTCCCAGTGGACTATCCCTTATTCTTCAACAATACAAAAATCAACCCTTCATCTTCTCTCAATATTCTTGGTGTCTCTTTTTCTTCTGCTCTCATTTGGAAGGACCATATTACCAGTCTTGCTAAGGCAGCCTCCCAGAAGCTGGGTGTGGTGAACCGCCTTAGGGGGTTCTTTTCCCCTGCACAGCTTCTTGCTCTGTACAGGGGCATAGTGCGCCCTTGTATTGAGTATTGTTCACATGTGTGGGGAGGTTCCTCTCACACCGCTCTCCTAGACAAAGTTGAATGGAAGGCCTTTCGTATCATTAACTCCCGTCCACTCACCAACTCTCTGCAATCTCTCTCTCTCCGCCGCAATGTTGCATCTCTCTCGCTATTCTATCGCTACTATAATAATCAGTGTTCCTCAGAGCTATCCCAGTGCATACCACCTCCTTTACGTAGGGCACATGGTACCCGTCTTGCAACTCAATCCCACCCCTACTCTGTGCAACTCTCCAACCCAAGAGTGAAACGTTACTCTCAAACTTTCTTCTACTCAACATCTGAGCTCTGGAACTCTCTCCCAGAATCAGTCTTTCCCTCTTCCTATGACTTAAATTGCTTCAAACTCCGTGTGTCCAGGCATTTTGGCTCGAACGTCCCTTGATTTTGGCCCTGTCACTCTTTCAACTATGGGGGAGGCACTCGCTATAGGCAGTTATGCCTTTTGCCTCCCTCAATCACATAGAAAAAAAAAAAAAAAAAAAAAAAAACAATTGCCGATTATTTTGCAGACTAATCTTATGTCTCTGAGAGTCATCGTACGACGGGTCGTATCAACGTAACATATTTTTTCATTTGAGGCCATGCGAGGCCATCGCCAATGCCAAAGACTACTTACCGAATCATCGGCAAATATTTGGCAACATATCGGCGCGGCTTACAATGACTCGTGAGCATCATAACCAGTCGTTAGTTCTTTTGAAATTTCCAAAGCTTGACACGACTCATGCGACACCTTCTGCGACGCACGAGATACATCGGCGAGTTATGAGAATATACACGATATATATACAACTTCATATGATTATGGGCAATTGTGTGGGATCGCCAATGCAAATCGTGAATGTGGGAAAGCCCTTAAGTCTATCAGCTAGTATAGGCATGAGGCTTCTTTTTAGAAGTTATATATTTGGGGCCCTCTTTTCGGCCACCCATTATGGGTGGATTTAGCGGAAATTGTCTCTTCGTGGAGGACTCTGGGCTTTTCAAATTTACTTATTTGGTAAGGGATTTGGCCCTCGGTCATTACGCTTTCCGTCTACGTTCCTGATCAGCGTGTTTTGGGGGAAGGCGTGCCTAGTCTAGCCTAGGCAGGTAAGTGTGCTTCGTCGATTTGTCATGTTTGACATCTTTCTCTGGCCCTGATTAGTTAATTCTAAGCCTCCTTGTAGGTGACTATTTATGGCTAGGATGATTTGTATTATTATTTTTTAATATATGTATTTGCCATAAATTATGCATGTTGGAGTATCACGTAAGTGCTGGAGGTCTGGTTCCTTCCCGGCGCAGAGTATTAGTCATTCTGGTATTGGGTAAACATGCCTCTAGGTCTTAACACTGGCTACCTGTGTTTATTTAACTATGGTAGCTTTAGTTAAGGTCTATGAATTATGTGGAATTCGTAGTATCTTTAGTCTGGGACAAGATAGTGCCGAATTCGTGTTTATTGGATTGAAAAGGCTGGTCCTTTTACTGGGGGCTTGGTACATCTCGTGGGTAGAGTATTACCGGGCAGAGCGACTCTAGGAACCTGGCGGGCACACGGCTCCTAGAGCTACTCCGGCAGATCCATTAATCCTGTTCGAAGTCTGTTGCAGAGAACGAATGCTCGGCGGAAAATGGGAGGCTCTTTTCAACGGGTGACGGCTATGCCGCAGACTCACCCGGCCTATCTTCCTCTGATTAGTCTGATACTGAATCTCTCTGTGTCCGGCGCTGGTCGCTGGTCCATCTTGAACTGGCTTCGTGGATAGGATTGAGGCATGGGTTGGTGCTGGTCACTTAGGTAAGAAGTCACAACATTGACCATCTGGTGTTGTGAGAAACGGATGACCGTTTCTCTAATATAAGAGGACCTTAGACATTACTTGGGTGTTAGTATGTTCTTTTTTCCTCTTATGTTAGATATGCAACGGATTATCACCATGGACTTGTCGGTCATACGCTGTATGTGCGCTGCGTCCCTTACTTGGGCCGATCAAGGAGTAAATGGCTTCCTGCGAACTGTTAACTCTGTCAGAAGTTCCAGAATAGGTATTTTCACTTGTATGGATGAAAAATGTCTTACAATTCTGCTGGCTATAAAGAACAACTTCCACTCTTATTGCTGTGGTATTGCCCACAAGGCTCTCCATGTTGATGACCAACCATTGTGGTACGCTCTTGTCCGCACACCCTGACCGGCGCCTAGCAATATATCTAAAGGTTCGACTACTTTTCGTCCTTGTGCTGCAGCTATTCATACTCAGATTTAGAAGAAAAGCAGAAAGTTATTTCTAAGTCCATCGTCTCGGCAGATAACTCGTCGGGCAAGGTAGAATCCCCCCCCCCCCCGCTCTAAGAAACGACACAGGTCCTCAGAGAAATCCCCGGCAGAGCCGGTGAGCCGATCAAAATCAAGGTTTCCTCTTCGTCATAAAGCTTCCTCCCCGTCCCTGACTAAGACGTCGACAAGGAGGAAGGAGTCGCATGGCTCCTCAACGTTGGATGGGTCGGTGCGGTCTGGTGCCCGTTCCTCCCCGGCAAAAACGAAGGCTTCCAAGTCAGGGAGTTTCAGGTCTCACTCCAAATGGGCAGAGATGACCAAGCCTTCCACTTCTACCCCCCGCCAGTGCGCTTCAACCCCCAAACGTGACCACAGAATCAGTGGCCCTTCAGCTTAACCAAAGGTCATGGGAAATGTGTCGCCCTCTATCAGGAAGCAGCTTTATTGTGTCCCCAAACGGACGACGCCACAGGAGTCGCCGTTTGAACACCATCGAGTGCTGAATGGGGATCGCTGAGCAGTCACCTCCGTCATTGTAGACGTACATGAGTCCGTCTCTGAAGTGTACTCCACTGAACAATCTGAGCTGCTAGTACGCTCTTCCCCCTTGGAGCACTGTCTTATCCCCGACTTGTGATTGGATAACAATGGCGATCCACGCTAGGTGCAACCTCCGGAAGGTGACACTGTTCCCCAGTCTGAGGAGGTCCACTCTGATGATCCCTCAGCCCAGCTGCCGGGTGTCACTCCGCTGCCAACAGAGACGGCGGAAGTTGAAGAGGAACTCCCTTCTGGCCAAAGGCTGGGTTCACCCTCAGAGATGGACATGCAGAAATCTCAACCTTCTCATCCGGCATCTACTAGTGACCCTCAAGGTGGAGTGTTTATAACAAGTGAACAATTTCAAGGTTGGGTTGAATTGCTACAGAGTATCAATGAGGAAAGACATGCTAGGGTTTCCACCATACCAACACCGACGGCGCAGCCTCTTGGTCAGGTTCAAGTACTGCCTAAAGTAACTCCTCCTCTTCCCCCTATTAATGTCACTAATGTCACACAGTTACAATGTTACTCTGACGCTTTTTCCGTCAACGATTAAACATATTGCCTGATCTCATTCCCCCTCTCCTTAAACAGGAACCTTTACTTAAGAAAGGGCTTATGCCCCTTCTGTATGGACCAGATCGGACTTGATTGGTAGTATGGCCCACTCGCCCAGCGTCCGCACAGCCAACTGTCGCTGGGGAGATTCTGTGCCTGTGCATCGGACCATTGAAGTGAGTGAGGCCAAGAAACTTAAGGCCAAGAACCATGCTGGTGACATTCTGGATTTTGCCATTAAGGCTATTCCCAATTTATTTAATCCTGAGTACTTTGTTTACACTCAGTCCCCGGCTCTACCACCTGCCTCTTCTGTGAAACTGTATTCTGATTGGCAACAGGCAGAGATTTCGCCAGAAACTCTTCCGATTTCTTCAGTTCGACTACCACACGGCTGCTGTGACAGTCCCTGGTTGGCTCACTCAATTGGATCCGTCTGACGGTGCCGTTGGGCCGTCTGAGGGTCAAGAGGTTGATCTTGGTGGGAAACAAGCATTTTCCTCTTTTGCCAGAGAAATGGCTATGGCCTATCCCAAAATGTATCCACAAACCTACTGGCAGCCTGGGCGAAACCAGATGTATTACACTCGACTATGACATGGACAACTCCTTCTCCGACAGTGTGGGTAGACACGGATGCGTCCGGTACCCTGGGATGGGGGGTACCAGTCGAATCAAGGTCAAGGTCTTTGATCCAAGTGCAACGACCTGCATATCGATGCAAAATAACTGTTAGTTCAGCGAAATCTCAAGTGTTGCTAAGGTTATCGGAAGAGGTCTTTCTGCTAGCCGAAAAGCTAGAGAATTATCTCCATGCCACGTATCTGCCCGGAGTGACAAACGTGTGGGCAGACACTCTGTCATGACGACAGAGCACCCTATTAGAATAGTCCCTAAAGCAAACCGTCTTTCAACAGATGATTGCCGGGCCATACCATCCACAAGTAGCCTTGTTTGCATCGGAGGTGACACACAAGTTACCTCAGTTCCTCACTCGCTTGGTAGACAATTCGGCGGGAGGACCGGACGCATTTCTGGTGGACTGGAACAAGTGGAGTTCCATATATTTGTTTCCACCACCAGACGCATCTTTAATGTGCCAAGTGGTTCACAAACTACGCAGTTATCATGGCTTGGTCACAATGATCGCGCCCCTGTGGTCGGCCCAGGTTTTTTACCGATACAATTGGAAACCTCAAAACCTCGCTAATTTTCGCCTTGTGGACATTCAGAGGGCAAGATGGGTAACTCAGTATGGGGAGAGCGAGACTCAGAAATTGATTAATCAATATGCTTCCTCTACGAGTCTACACTAAGGCAGTACCAATCTCACTGGAAGGCGTTTACTACTTGGATCATAGAAACTGACCAATCAGAGTCCTTAGTGTCTCTAATTTTTAAGTATGTAGATTATCTGTTCGAACAGAAATCTTTGTCAGTGGTAACATTAAAGATTCACCTCATGGCAATCAGGAGTCCCTTTTTAATTAACAGGACTCACGATTCCTGAGGCAGAGGAGAAGGGGTTCATGCGTTCACGCTTCCGGCTCCGACCACTACCGCGTCAGATCATGCCCATCTGGTCACTAGATCGGGTGCTTTCCATGCTTAATTCTTAAACATACAATTGTAACCCTACTTTGGACTTACTATTGAGGAAAGCTGTGTTCCTGATGGCCTTGGCCATTGGTCACCGGCTCTCTGATCTGGCTGCGATGTGTAACGAACCAACTTGTTTCAGGTTCTCTCAGCGAAATATGAACGTACATATTGCGACAACGTCCCTGTAAATTGCTAAAAATTAACATGCTGATCTTGTTTTTACTGAATTTGAAGTACCAGCGCTTAAACGCGGCGATACTCATCACTTGTTGTGTCCAGTTCAGTCGCTATTACTCTATATGAGACCTTCCCGGCCGGCGAACGCCGGGTATCTCTGAGTTTCACGAACAGGTACACGCCTCAGAAAGTGGCAGCTAGCGGCTTTACTTGTGGAGGTAATTAGAGAATGTAATCCCGGTGCTATTGAGCGAGCACACGATTTACGAAAAAGGGCATCTTCGCTCAGATTTGTGTAGAATTATTCACTGGATGATATTCAACAGACCAATTTATGGTCCTCTAATCACACGTTTCTGACGCGGTACCTGTCTGTAAACTTGACTCAACCACATGTACAATGTATAGCTTTATGGCAGAAGGTCTAGTTATTCCATTGGTGCTTTTTAGGGCAAAAGAGGGGGGACAGGTAGACACCTCCTTCCTGCCTTATGTATGTGGTAGAGTTAAGTATTATTATTACAGGATAAGCATTATCCCATGTCATCACTACTTTTGTACTCTTTATTTTTGTGATATAGTGTACATATTTATTATTTCGATACATATTCTCCATAGCGAGTATATGTTCGTGTATTAGACCACTGCCTCTATAAAGGCCTAGGCCTAGTACACAATGGGTGTAATTTTAAGAATGCCACCTGTACATTCTTTTCAATAAACCACAGATCTGTTATTATATAGCGTGTTTCTCAACCGTGTTGGTATAATTTGTTAGTGGTTCTGATATTCTGGATGAATGTCCTCCTCCAGACTTGAGATATCAGGCATTTCGTCAATAAATTATAGGTTTGAGTCCCGAAGGGAAGAATGAAAACCTAATATTTAGTAGTGGCCCCGGAATCATTGACGATTCTGGCTCTCCCATCCATCCCCTTCCCATTCATCTGATGTCCTAGAAAGTCTTGGCATATCAGTAGAGGCAGCATAGCGGTGAGCTATCTCTGGGAACACTGCTATGAACATCAGGCTGACGGGAAGTGCAGTGCTGGTGAGATCTGGTTTATTATTTTACTATTATTATATATTTTTGTTTACTGTCTTTTTCAGTAGTGGCATCCATATCATAGATTGACGAGTCTGTGAGTAATTTGAGCGTTCGCTCATGATGATATGGAATTTCTGCTCCTAGGCGGGTCATTAGAAATGGCGAACCATGAGTTCAAAGAAAGCCATAACTTAAGTAAGGCATTTCGTCAATGATTCCGGGGCCACCTGCTAAATATTAGGTTTTCATTCTTCCCTTCGGGACTCAAACCTGTTATTTGTATTTTACCTAGCCTAGCTTATATTTATCGTGAATAGATATGGACTAAAGTTATGTGTATCTGACTTATTCAAGCATCTGGAATAAAGTATAATTATTATCATTATTATTTTTATTTTAAGCCAAATGACAACCTTGTTTGTGTACTACAGCGCATAGAAGTTTCGGGTCTGCCATGACTGTTCAAGCTAAACAGCAAGTGATGAATTCTATATCATGTTAAAATAATAATTAATAGCAATGTCTATGATTGTATTAGATTAAAATAGTGATAGGTATCTATTTTATTAGGATAAATGGTATTTAGGCGAATAAATTAAATGCCAAAAAATCATTATTGTGGTTGTTGACACTTTTGCCAGATAGGCTTCAACCCTTACTACTCATATATCATAATGGATTTTACTTATTTGCATAATTTCATGACCCAAGGGTATTAATATGATATTTTCCTATCTTTTTGTGGTGATATTTCTATGATTCAGTGCTACATTGGGGAAGGATGTAGCATCTGGGCGTATCGCCAGCTTTGTTTACATTACTCGAACGCTCGCTGTTACGTTCCCGTCTATTTGGACTGCTATTTTTCTGCTATTTGCCCCCTGCTGGCAATATATATAATGATGACAATAAGTCATTGGGGGAGTGAGGGGGGCACCTATTATTGTATCCCACGGCAGTCAAAATAGACGGGAACGTGATCACAAGCATGCGAGTATTGTACCCTACATTGATATTGTTGTCTGTCCAGGGTTATATGCATGGTTGAAGTTAGTCCTCTTACTTGGTAATAGTTACCCTCGGTATACTCGAGCTGTGATTGGTCCTAATTTTGGACAGTAGGGTGCGTGCATCGCTATTATTGAGCCATTCTTACTTCGACTTAATTTACAATACTTTAGTTATAGTTTTCAAACTTCAGTTTATTAAGTTATGGCAGCGAGTTCAGTGTGGGATGGAGTATTACTGAAAGCCTAAATCATAATTACTATGGGCACATAAGATCCATGTCAGCATAAGGTTATTACTAACAGGGTCAAGGTTAAGTCACACGGAACATTGTCAAAACTTTGTAGGTCCATCTCATTTTTATTATAATAAGCATTTGGCAAAGTATGGACATTTTGAAATATTTATTTATTACTCTGTCCTTCACAAAAACCTTATTTTGAATTATTATAATTTGGTAGGATAGGTGTGTATAGGTAGGTTGGTTAAAGATTGCTGGAATTCTTATTGACTCAATTTGTTTTGAGATAGCTAACAAAAAAAAAAAAAAAAAATGCATGGATCTGAATAATGGCTTCAATTCAATTCAATTCAAAGAATTTCTTGTCTCAATTTCATAATACATAGAATAACTTTTAACATTACAACATATTTACATTAAATGTGACAATGAGGATCTGATGCCATGCGGCATATCCTCATTAATATCCTCATTAATATCCTCATTAATATCCTCATTAATATCCTCATTAATATCCTCATTAATATCCTCATTAATATCCTCATTAATATCCTCATTAATATCCTCATTAATATCCTCATTAATATCCTCATTAATATCCTCATTAATATCCTCATTAATATCCTCATTAATATCCTCATTAATATCCTCATTAATATCCTCATTAATATCCTCATTAATATCCTCATTAATATCCTCATTAATATCCTCATTAATATCCTCATTAATATCCTCATTAATATCCTCATTAATCAATTTGTTTATACAAATAAAGTAAATAGGGGAGGTGTGGCAGAGTGGTCTTGCCACTGGACTGCTAATCCAATGGACCCGGGTTCGAATCCCAATATATCAATGGGAAGATATTATTGGGATGGAATTTGTGCTGTACCTAGTTTCAGTGCATTACCACAGCACACCGAAATGCCAAAACAAATACCCTCATTGTTCCCTGATTAAATAGCACTGTATGAATATTTCCATATTCAAAATATGGTACAGGGGGGCAATGCCTAGTGAGTTAATTGCTCAATAGGTGGCGTTCTGAGAGTGAGGGTCCGAGTCTGGGGAATGAGACTGTGAAGCGCGGAGGCGGAGCAGCTTCAGAGATGGGATTGCTTTGGGCCGGGGTGCTTCGCATGTCTCACTCCCTAGACTGGAACAAGACCTCACGGGCCTCACCGTGTTCAGCGGTTGAGTGTGCAGGCTCTCAACCTATGCCCGAGAGGGAGTAGTTGGAATATAGAAAACAAAATAAAAGTCATCAAACGAAAAGCAGAAACAGTGCATTCCCAAAGGGAAAAACAAACATACAAGGAATCCTTATACAGTAATATTAACTGTCTCCTGACTAATAGTAATGTGTTCATATCCATGACAATAAACATTATCTTGTATAATAATTTGTTTAGTAGGTAACCTTTAAGTCTCTTTTTATATGAATCAAAATTACATTGAGTATCTATTTTTCCCATAATAGTGTTCCACATGTAAATACCTTTGTGTCTAAATGTTCTCTTCATTAAGTTAGTTCTAGCAACAGGAATATGTAGTCTGTGACTTTGTCTAGTTAGGTGTTGATGTATAGTTACATTCGTGGTAAACATATCATATTAACAATAGGAGGTATTAAGTTTTTCATAATCTTGAACATTAATTTACGACTGTAAACTCGTAAACGTCTGGAAAAGGTAATAATTTCAGTGACTTAAATAGAGGTTTTGTGTGTTCTCTGTAGTGAACTGATTTAATTATTCTTACCGCTCTTTTCTGCAATGTTATAATAGGTTTGATATGGCAATCACTCGCTGTACCCCAGACTTCTATACCATAGGTGATACACGGATATACAAAGGAATTATATAAAGTCACCAGTGTAGAGGTGTTCAGCAATTGTCTTGTCTTGCATATAATTATTATGTTTTTTACACCAACCAACTTCACATCTAAACTCAATTAATGAAATCAACAATTACACGTGGCACTCCGAGGACTCGAACCCAGGATACTCACATCGAAATTCCGCACACAATGCATTACGATATCAAGACAGTTAAAGAAATACCAATCTATCTATCTATCTATTGCCTGACGCCGTGATCCCCGAAGGGGTGGCCACGAACGAACCGCCCCCATGCACCTCGGTCCCCAGTCAGTCGACGCCCCTCCCCCCAACCAGCACCGCCTTCGTTCATGTACTTCCTCACTCCATCCTTCCACCTCTCTTTCGGTTTACCTCTCCCTCTCTGTCCTGCCACCTCACTCTCGTATACCCTCTTAGTCATTCTCTCGCTTCCCATACGTTCCATATGGCCAAACCATCTCAAGGTGTTCCTTTTCACACTTTCCAGCACATCTACCTCCACACTGCACCTCCTTCTTACTTCCTCATTCATCTGTCTATCCCTCCATGTAACTCTGCACGCACTTCTTAAAGTAACTCATTTCCACCCCTCTCACTCTTGGTCTGAGTCTCTCCACCAACGTCCATGCTTCGCTTCCATAAGTCAGTGTCGGGATTACCACACTGTCATGCAAGGACTTCTTCACTTCCATACTGACCACCCTATTTCTTGTTACTGCTTTCAGCGTTCCTACACCCTCTTCCCCTGTTGCACCCTCTTCCGCACTTCCTCATCCATAGTCCCATCTTTACTCAATACACTGCCCAGATACTTAAATGAGCTGATAATCTCCATAGCCTGACCGTTTAACCCACTGAGCCCCAGCTAGTTATTAATAATTGTACCACCAGGGACCAGCCGGTTTTGAAAAAAGTTTTTTCCCCAGAAACAATAGCGAATGGGTTAGGAATGAAGGAAAAACCACGAAAAAACGATAAAAAAGCTAAAAAAATGGTCCTACGGAGCCCCCGAAAACGGATTTTACAAGAGTACAAAATTTAAGGCAATTTCCCCCCCAATTTTTTTTTTTTTTGCGTGCTCACACGCACGCGGTTGGACTTTGAGAGTTTTCAACCATCGGCATGGGTGCGTGGGATACTTACACAGTTCCCATACAAATCTAAGCCCTCTAGGTGCCATAGGACCGAAGTAATTGGGACCGGAGTAACACTGACGCAAACGTTGCGTCGCTGGGGTTTAGCGTTACATACATTGCTGATGCAAACGCTGCATCGCTGGGGCTCAGTGGGTTAACTTCACCTCACACTCTGTGGCTTCACCCTTTTCGAAGACCATAACCTTGCTCTTCCCCACATTTACCTTCAGATTCCGTTTTTCGCACACTTACAAACATATTTACCAGACCCTGCAACTCCCATTCATTATCGCTCATCAGAACTGTATCATCAGCAAACAGCAGTACAGGTAGCTTCCACTCATTTCCCTCCCTTATCAGCGATACATCAATATCCACTGCTCTTCCTTGTATTTCTTTCATGACTTCATCCATATACTGTATACAGTAAACAACCACGGGGACATCACACACCCCTGTTTCAACCCCACATTCAGGTAAAAAAACTTGCTCTGCTCATTCTCCACACGTACTGCCGCCTTTGCACCCTCATACATGCTCTTCACTGCTTTCAGCAACTTACCATCTACTCCGTATATTCTAAGTACTTTCTACATACCTTCTCTATCCGCTCTGTCATAGGCCTTCTCCAAGTCCATAAAGGCAACATACACCTTTTGTTGCTTCTCCAGATATTTCTCCACAACACAATTTAGGGTAAAAATCTGATCTACACATCCTCTTCCCTTCCTAAAACTGCCCTGCTCGTCACCTATCCATTTCTCCGTTCTCGCTCTCACTCTTTTAATAACTACCCTATTGTACACCTTCCCTACTACGCTTAGAAGACATATTCCTCAGTGGTTACCACACACTCCTCTTTCCCCTTTACCCTTATATCGGGGGACTATTATGCCTGTCTTCCAGTCATCAGGTGCACTCCCCATGCTAGTTTACACATTTTCCATACCCATTCGATCACTATCTCACCACCATACCTCAGCATTTCCCCACACTCCATCTGTTCCTGGTGCTTTCCCCAACTTCACTCTTTTCATGGCTTCACACACTTCTGACCTCCTGATCCCCACTCTCCACTGACCAACCTGGTGAACAAGCCTACATCTTTACTATCTTAAACGACCTACAGTAGAGCAGTTAGTCGAGCAACCCGGCCGGCCACCCGTATCCCGTATCGCTTTGGAGATTGGCCCAATATTCTTGACTTATTTATAACCTCTAACCATTCTGCTTATACTGTAAATCTTTTCTCTCCTTTGGGCTCTTCCGACCATAAACTAATATCTGTCACCTGTCCTATCTCTCCAGTACGGCCAACCGATCCTCCCAACCGGCGGCTCTTGTGGAACTTTAGCGCTGCCGACTGGGAGGCTCTTCGGCAGTACCTCTTTGATTTCCCATGGAATTACTTTTGCTTCCGTGGCCGGGGACCCTCGGAGAGTGCTGAACGCATTCTACTCTCAGATCGCCAGTATGGCTTCTTTAACCCGGCAATGGCGAGAAAGCTCATAAGAAGTTTTACTGGGCGAGGGCGGCAAAGCTCTTAAGAGGGAGGCCTAAAAAAAACATTTAACCCTAGTCTAGCGGGTCCTCTGTGGCCGTTTTGGGCCTTTTCAGGCCATTCTGACTGCTATATCAACCATCAGTATGAAAGGAACTGTATTGCGCCAAAAACTAGGTGGAAATCGCTACACAATGACGCCACATACAGCTACGTAGCACTCGTGGAGCACTGACAGTGTTACCTCGAAGATGGAAGTTTAGCTGATTTTGCTACCTTGCTCACTTTTAGCGAACTATTGGTTACACTGTCATCCTCCCGTGCGGTGGGGGAACTGGAGTTAGTGTGGGCCGGGAGGCCACAGATGTCGGACGTATGGATCATTACTATCCCACCCATTTTCACTCGATTTCCACCCTTTTTTCACCCGTTTTTTGCCAGTTTTTTCAACTCGACTTATGTGGTGAGCCGCTTTTTAAGGGTTAAACGGCCCCAGTAGCATTAAACAATTTTTGTTTATTTTTTTATTTTTTTCCCCTATATCTTATATCACTCCTCCACATCCCCTCCTTCCTCCCTTTCCCGTCCCCCTTCAATTATCACCTATTTTCCCTGTTATTCCCTAATTCGTTGGTATATTTTTGTGCTAACATTAGCAAACTGTGTGGAGGATGTGCTTACGTGCCTAGCGGGTGTGTTACATAACCGAGAGTGTGTATGAGTAGGCTCAGTGTGGCTTGAGGCCTCGAGGAGGGAGGGGTTGCCTCAATTTGCTCCATAATTCATGAATGGGCTGGTCCATGCATATTCGCGATTTTGACCAGAAAAATTATATTTTCACTTGTTTTATTGTTTTTACAGGTTACTATCTTCATAGTGAAGGTAAAATAGGCTCATATGAATAAGTAATAACGATATTTATCGTAAAATGACGATTATAGGCCTGAATGGAGCCTATATGCTCGCCCATGGGCATCGAGTTCAATACCCCCTGCTCGCCGTTTATAGGTTAAAGGTCGCTCTACTGGTGATCTTCTTTCATATCTTACTAACTCTTGGTCATCCTCCTTTCGGGACTTCGGTGAGACCATTTCTATTGCACTAGACATATCGAAGGCCTTCGATAGAGTCTGGCACAAATCTTTAATTTCTAAACTACCCTCCTTCAGTTTCTATCCCTCCATCTGTGCATTTGTCTCTAATTTCCTTTCCGGCCATTCCATAGCTGCGGTTGTAGGAATAGGTTTTTACACCATACCCGAAAGAGGATTTATGGAGCTCCGATCTTACTCTCAACCATCTTAACAATTTTACCAACACACCTAAACTTCGTTAGATGCTGAAATAGCCTCACGAAAATATGCCATGGCTGGGCCTGGGATTGAACCTGGAACCTTTGGGCTATGAGGCGAACACTCTACCAGTGACACCAAGAAAGATATCTCGCTTGGCATGGTCGGCTAAAGTTATTTCCGCATTAGGTTCTGTTTAGGCTAACCTATTTTCACTGACTTTACACTACTTCACCTTCTGGGAAGCGAAGGCTACGAACGAACAGAGAGGAACAAGCCTGAGTCGAAACGACCAAGAGTCCATCAGAGAGACGATAGGGAATGGTGAGTCAACTTCACTGGGCAGTGCTACACAGGCACACACACAAACGGCCCAGTTGGCAACTCGCTGGAGCGGCTGGCAACTCCACAACCAAAGCCCAATTTGCAAGTCTCACTACACTCCCTGTTCTCTCCTCTCCCCTTCCTTGCCCTGTAGGAATAGGTTTTTACACCATACCCGAAAGAGGATTTATGGAGCTCCGATCTTACTCCCAACCATCTTAACAATTTTACCAACACACCTAAACTTCGTTAGATGCTGATATAGCCTCACGAAAATATGCCATGGCTGGGCCTGGGATTGAACCCGGGACCCTTGGGCTATGAGGCGAACACTCTACCAGTGACACCAAGAAAGATATCTCACTTGGCATGGTCGGCTCAAGTTATTTCCGCATCCGGTTCTGTTTAGGCTAACTTATTTTCACTGACTTTACACGGTTGTGGACGGCCATCGCTCACTTCCTCATCCTATCAACTCCGGTGTTCCTCAGGGCTCTGTCCTATCTCCCATTCTCTTTCTAATTTTCATAAAATTATGATCTTCTCAACTGTACCTCCAGTCCCACCCATTTATACGCAGTCGACTCTACCTTACTGAAATACAGAAGAAAATAAAAAAAAAACAAGGACAAAAGAAACCAGAAAAGAGAGAACCAGGACCAAATACAGAAGAAGAATTCAGTTCAGTTCAGTCAGTGACAGGAGGAGGTTGTGTTAATCTGAGTTCCTGCCCGGACCACCTGCTCGTGACCCAGTGACCATACGCACCTACCTGTGTTTGGAGGCAGTGGACTTGTGTATATATAAAAGTGTTTTAGCTCAGTTTTTAGCTGTTAGTTGACTTATTTGTTTTTGTTTTCTGTACTTAGTTGTTTGCTCCTCGCTAAGGTTTTTGGGATCATGGCAGGTATGGAGTGCGAGTCCTTTACTGAACTGCATCATCTTAGTCTCCAGGTAAGGGAAGAGATGGTTGTGGTGAAGGAAGAGGTCTTGGCTCTAAGGGAGGTTAATGTTAAACTTCGGAGGGAAGTGGATTTGATTAAAGACGAAAATCTAGCTTTCAAGCTTAGCCAAGAGGAAATTAAGCCGAGTAAGGGGAAAAGGGAGGAAGTTGATGACAATTTTTATTCATGGCAGGTTGTTAAAAATACGGGTGGGAAAGTCACACTCAAGAAGCAGGATAGTAGAATAGGTATGAGTGTGACAAATACATTCTCTCCTTTGCGAGACGAATGTGAGTGAAAAGATAGTCAGGATAAGGGAGGGTTAGACGAAGTGCCTGCCGCCGACTCAGCTCCTACCGCTGACGCTGTGCTACCTACCACCACCACTACCCCCACCACCACCACCACCACCACCACCACCAAGGGAGCTTCTGCCACCACCAGGGGTTCTCCACTTGCAGCTGCTGGATCCTCCCGAGGGAAAGGTAAGTCTGTGTCCCGAGAAGGTAAGTCTGTGTCGATTGTGGGCGACTCCATGGTAAGACATTTAGTTAGGGCTACCCGCACTAAACTTAGGAAGGTTGTGTGTCTGCCTGGCCATGGAGTTGGGATGGTTTTAGAGAAGATGGACCACATCTTGGAAGACAGTGGAGATAACCCCATTATCTGTCTCAGTGCCGGGAGTAACGATGTTGGTAAGGGTAGAAGTGAGGAACTGCTGCAGCAGTATCGGGATGTGTTAGATAAGGTTAGGATGAAGGGAGGGATCCCTGTAGTACATTGTATCCTACCCAGAAGAGGAGTTCCCAAGGAATGGACATCCATGGCGATTGGTATCAATTGCCGGTTGGAGAAATATTGCAAAGAAAAAGCAATACCATTCATTGATAACTGGGATACTTTCTATGGTAGAGATAGGATGTATGCAAGGGATAGGGTTCATCTTTCACAGTTAGGGGTTTCCACATTAGCTAGTTCTTTAGACCCTAGTTCAACCACCCTGGTTGTGGGGTTTTGAACAGAAATATTGAGAGTGTAAAAGAGAGGTTAAATGGATTTTTTTTAGCGTCAGGCGAAAGCGATAAGGATATTCAGTCTCATGCTAAAATATATGACAATATTGCTAATGATAGTAGTGATGGTGCAATGGAAGATGGAAATGTCGTTAGAAATAAAGGTAAATTAGGTATAAATAAAAGAAGTAAATTGAGAGTATATTACACAAACTGTAGGAGTCTATGTAACAAAATGAACGAACTTAGAGCCCTTGTTATCAAAGAAAATATAGACAAAATAGCGCTAACTGAAACGTGGATTAATACAGAAACCAGGCATTTTTTAGCAGAATTTGATATACCAGGATATAGTTTGTTTAAATATGACCGAACAAGGTGGCGGTATAGCAGTGTTTGTCAGGAGTACATTAAAAAGCTGTATTAAATCAGGTATTAGACTAAATAACGATAATGAAAGTGTTTGGGTAGAGGTAAACGAAGGTAGTGAGACCATAGTTATTGGGGTTATGTATAGACTGCCAAATACGAGTAGAAATGACGGAACGTCATTATGGGTGGAAATTAAAATGGCATCAAGGTTTAGCAATATTGCATTATGGGGGATTTTAATTTTCCGAATATAGATTGGCAGCATCAAATAGGCGACTCTGATTCTGAGGAGTTTATTGAGGTAGTACAAGATAGTTTTTTATTTCAATTCATAGGTACGCCGACTAGAGGTAATAATATTCTCGATTTAGTTTTCAGTAACAATGAACATATGATAAATAATGTAGAGATAGGGGACCACCTAGGAAATAGTGACCACAATTCTGTGTATTTTAATATACAATGGAAAGGCAATACCAGAGAGAATACAACATTAATACCTGACTTCAGAAAAGCCAAGTATGGTGGGTTAAGAAGAGCCCTATTAGCGGACCCTATGGTCGAAAAATTAAGTCGATCCAGGTGTCCAAATGAGTGTATCCCTTCTCAGGCACCTGTCATCTTAAGTCAGGAAGAGACGTCAAGCTTGGTAGATACATACGATAATTTTATCAAGTCAGTATTCAATGCGCAAAATAAATATATCCCCAAAAGAAAATTTAGATCAACACAGAACCAACCCAAATGGATGAATAATAGACTATTAGATCTTCTAGGAAAAAAGAGAGGAATATATAGAAAAATTAAGAAAGGCGAAATTCACCTACTTGCTTACTATCAGAATCTATCACGACAGGTAAAAAAGGATATTAGGAAAGAAAAAAGAAATTATGAAATTAAGGTTGCCAATGACTCAAAAAATAATCCTAAAGCTTTTTACCAACTATATAAATCCAAGGTTAGAGATGTAATTGGTCCCCTTAAAACTTCGATAGGAGAAATGACAGAAAATGATTTAGAAATGTGCAGTACATTAAATAGTCAAAATCCTTTCCGTCTTCACAAATGAAAATTTGGCACAGTTTCCAGAAGTTCGTAAGGTATATAGCGATAGTATAGAAAATAGGTTAAGTACGGTTACTATAAGTAGAAATGATGTGCTTAAGGAAATTGACAGACTGAAACCTCATAAATCGCCTGGTCCTGATGAGGTATATGCTAGAGTATTAAAAGAATGCAGAGATGAGTTAAGTTACTCATTAACATTTCTATTTAACAAGTCATTAGAAACAGGTATAGTTCCAGAAACTTGGAAGCTTGCAAATGTAGTTCCGATCTTCAAAAAAGGTGATAAATCAATAGCATCCAATTACCGTCCCATTAGTCTCACTTCAATCATAGGAAAGCTACTAGAGTCAATTATTGCTAGGAAAATGAGAAACCACTTAGAAACATTTAACTTAATCAATTCTTCTCAGCATGGATTCACTCAGGGACGGTCTTGCCTTACAAATTTGCTTAGTTTTTTCTCAGAGGTATATGAAGCAGTAGATAATGACAAGTCATATGATATTATATATTTAGATTTCAGTAAAGCTTTCGACAGAGTCCCTCATGAGAGATTGATGAGAAAGGTTGAGGCACATGGAATAGGTGGGGCGTTGTTAGGATGGATTAGGTCATGGCTAACTGGTAGGAAGCAGAGAGTCAGCATAAATGGTACCAAGTCAGAATGGGGAGCAGTCAAAAGTGGTGTCCCTCAGGGATCTGTATTGGGTCCTCTGTTGTTTATTATATACATAAATGACCTTGATTTAGGTATAACTAGTAGGATAAGTAAATTTGCAGACGATACCAAAATGGGGAGACAAATTGATTCAGATAGAGATATACAGTAGAGTGTCTGCAAAGGGATCTAGATACCTTACACGAATGGTCAGTAAATTGGCAGATGAAGTTTAACATTGACAAATGCAAGGTATGAAAGATAGGGAAGATGCATACAAATGTTAAATATAAACTAGCTAATATGGAATTAGAAAACTCAGACTGTGAGAAAGATCTAGGTGTGTTTGTTAGCAATGATTTGAAGCCTAGAAAACAATGTATAAGCGTTCGTAACAAGGCAAACAGGATTCTCGGGTTCATATCTAGGAGTGTGAGTAACAGAACTGCTGATGTTATCTTAAAACTTTACTTGTCATTAGTGAGACCCCATATAGATTATGCTGTTCAATTTTGGTGTCCTTATTACAGAATGGACATAGATTCATTGGAGAGAGTACAACGTAGAATGACAAAAATTATCCATAATATTAGAAATTTTCCGTATGAAGAAAGGTTGAAGAAATTAGGCTTATATTCGTTAGAGAGACGCAGAGTTAGAGGGGATATGATAGAGGTATTCAAGTGGGTTAGTGGGATTAATAAAGGGGACATGAAAAATGTACTAAAGTTCAGTGATAGCGAAAGAACTCGTACAAATGGTTTCAAATTAGATAAATTTCGTTTCAGAAAAGATATAGGCAAATATTGGTTTGGTAACAGAGTTGTAGATGGGTGGAATAGGCTACCAAGTGATATAGTGGGATCAAGAACGATAGGGAGCTTTAAGATAAATTTAGATAGGCATATGGACGAGATGGGTTGGGTGCGAGGGGGCTCTACCAGGTGTGGGCCAATCGGCGCTCAGCAGACCCCAGTAATCTTGTGTTAATCCCTGACCATTTTGGTGGGGTCAGTACTCAAGGTATTAGTGAGTTGGGTCTATAATTGGGCCTTGTAATTGGGGTTGGGTGTGACATGGATCTGCCTTGTATGGGACGATCGGCTTTTTGCAGACTCCCATTTTCTTATGAACTTATGTTCTAAGAACAGAGAAACCACCAAAGACAAAAGAAACCAGAAAAGAAAGAGCCAGGACTGGAAATAAATAAAGAAAGGAGGCAAGCACACCGCGCCAATGACCCAAACAACAAAGGACTACCGCCGCCTCGCAACAATAGAGACAGAGAGCCCCAAAGTGGCAGGAAAGGAACCCCGACAGACCACCCCCAAGAAGGTGCTATATTCTCAACCCTTTTAGGACAACAAAAATCCTATGCAAAATTAATATAAACATGTAAACAAATAAATAAGAATATAAATGTAAACATGTAAACAAATAAATAAGAATATAAATGTAAACATGTAAACAAATAAATAAGAATATAAATGTAAACATGTAAACAAATAAATAAGAATATAAATGTAGACATGTAAACAAATAAATAAGAATAAAATAAAACGCCGTGAAACAGAAAACCTCATAGAGTAAGACATCATTTCCCATGCAAATAAACATTATAGAAAGAAAGACACCATCAATATATGAATCAAATGAACCTGATAAATTATGATAATCTGAATACAACCATCTCAGAGAGATGCTTGATAACCATAATATGAACAAGATGTACACGCCTTTTTGAACACCCGTGTACCTCCTCCAATTAAACTCACACAACCCACATTTCTGTCCTTCCCAACTGTAAGCGATTCTCACCTCTATACCTGCTACCAAAAATAGATCAAAGGAATCACCCCAGTAGCCTCACCCGAGCCCACACGATGGTATAGCAAAAAGATACTCATCACTCAACTCGTGGCACCAGGGACCACTACGATAAATCAATATGTTGTTTCCTAGGGTCCGGCAACGTTCAATTGCTAAAAGAACACTATAACACTTCCTAGCAAACATCACTACCTTGCCATTCCCGACCCGGGCATTTGCGGCCGTGCGAGACTAGCAGAATGAAGGCCTTCCAAAACCCCTCAGGTCATCCATCCCTGAGTGACCCAAGTAGCCTCGGCCGAGGTCCCATGATAGTATGAAGAAAGAAACTCCAAAAATCAACTAGCCCATCAAACGCCACTACGACAAATAGAGGTGGACTCCCTAAGGTCCAGAAACATTCACTTGTTAAACGAATACGTAAGAAACTTCCCTAGTAAACATCCCTACCTTCACAGTTCCCGACATGCAGGTGCGACCGTGCGAGGCTAACGAGATGTGGGCCTTCCTGACCACCCGGAAAAATCCCCCTTCCCCCCTAAACTCTACACTAAAGGAAGCCTCCCTCACTAAGTACTACCTACACCATCAAGAATGAAAATGGTAGGTACTGATACTATCCAGCTAGAAACAAGGAAATCCATAATTCCTGTTCCCCTGAATCAAACCTTTCGAGATGAAATATAATTCGATATACTCCAAGTGGAAGGCAACATCAAGTCTGGAAAAACCCTACGCCTCCCCCCTGTCGACCCCACTAGCGACGCGCCCCGCCCCCTTGACCTCGAGAGCGGCCCATTAAAGAAACTCTTGCCAAACAGCCAGCCCATAACGTGTACATATATGTTAGATGTTTAAGTTACCCATACCATATAATCCATGATACGCAGAATAAGAAATGAATTACTCAGACAACAAGTCTTAAGCCACCACAGTACACAGCTGCCTCAAAAGTAAAGTAAACCGCTTTCAAATTTCAGACAACACCCCAGCCCTGACCTTCTCCACACTTCAGAAAGCTTGCCAGCTTGAAGTCCTGCTATATCCACCAATAAGTATTTTAAGACTACTATTAACCATTACCCAATCAAGTAAACAATCCAATGGAGCATCATGTGTGGAGGTAAACCTTACGTCTCCCATTCCTAAACCCCTCTTATAATAGTAAACAAACCATCATTCAGACTCGACAACACCGAGTGCCCCCCCTTCTACCCCCTCACTGACAATGGATATATAAACTCTAGGAGGAGGGAGTTCAGACACGTAGAAATATCGCTTCTGTACGATCGGCACCCCGCTCTGATAGAAGACTATTTTATACCCAAACTCAAGACTAGTTATTGACGAACGGCACCCCGAAATCTGTATACTATCTGTGATATATATATAAACCTGTTTTAGGATCTTTATTGATCGTGGCCACCCATCGGTTAATATAGAGACCTTAAATAATACCTACAATATATATATAAATACAAAGTAAGTGTATTAAAAACTCATTGTTGGTGTCGGGAATAGGGTAATGATCCCGACAGGGTTTGGTCCAATGGGACATTTTAATTTGGCGGTATCGTATCGCTTGTACGATTTCGGCTGGTTCTTTGTGTATTGTAGTTTATTCTTAAGTTAGGTTAAATATTAACTGTAATGTATAAATATCTACATCAGCTCTAGATGTATTATGAAACCAAGTTATGGGTTATAATTATTATGAGCCGGCAGCCATATGTAATTTCGCGAAGCGATCGGACGCCGGCCCTTTAGTCTCTCAATCAACACCAAACAGTCAACATCTCCTCCCCCGGCTCTGACTCAACCCACAGTTCACCATGTGCTACAAATATTAATCTACAACAATATTAACAACAGTCCTACATCACCAGTCCTCTTAAGCTAAGTTCATTGTATCGATATTGTATTATGTGAACATTCCTACATGTCATGCAATTGAATTAGCCGCGTGTGGGGGACTGGATTACACCCATCGACGAATACCTTGTTGGTAATTATATTATAACTATTTGTTGGGATATTTCATGTACCAGTGATATAATTTAACCTTTATCTAAATTCCCGATAAATATTGGTCCTTCGATCTCTAGTACTTTCATTACTGCAGTAATAGTGTTATGTTTGCATCCGCTTTCGCTTGGTGTTACAAATGGCTGCCGCGCTAGAAGTTGGGCAGACTTCCCTTGCGTTGTTTTATGTTACCTTTGTTGCCTGGCTATCCCTGTGTTTTTTTCGGTGGCGCCCCGTCACTGTTATAGTTTGGGGGAACTAGTTTCCCACTTTTTTCGGCGTGGTGCTGCTTACCTTGTTTGGGGGTTTGCTGGGTTAGGTATGTGTGTGAGGGTGTCACGGTTTGCTATCATTTCTCGCGGTTTTTGTGGTTAGGCCTACTGAGTGTCTGTGGTTGTTTTGATGACACTGTTCGTGGTAGCCTACTTGGTGACTTTCAGTTTAGCCTTTAGGCCATAATTTATGAGACTCTTTTCTCAATTTTGCCGGTGGGGAGGGTTCTCATGTGACTCGTTTAATTAAATTTTATAGCCTAGTTGCCTAATTACGGTCATGGGGTTCGGTCTCTGTTGATTCCTAAGCGATTGACAGCCAACAGACCTCATGATTGTGGGATGGGCAGCTGGGCTAGGCCTAATACTTATTACTAGACCTATTCAGTTCTTTTCATTTACCCTTCTTTCTCTAGCCCTAGTTTGTTTCTGCTACTTGTCTATTTCTTATTCAATTAATTCTTCCAACTGCAGCTAGTAGCCTAATGACCGTTTCCAAATTGGGAGTGGCAATGCTATTGCCACATTTTTTAATTTAAATTAATTTGTGTAATAGTTGCTTTATAGTTTAGAGAGTTAATAGCCTAATAGACTTAACGATGACAGATTTAAAGAAACTTAAGATTCTTAAGGGGGGGATGAAGGGAAGTTTAAATAGAGGTTTAAGAGATCTTGATGAATTTTTAATAAGTGCCACGGCTGATCAGATAAAAGGTAAAATTGCTACTGTTACTAAATCGCTAGCTACTTATGATAGTTATTCTCAGCAGGTATATGGTTTATTGACAGTTACTGACGATGTGGAAGAAGAAATGTCGGCAGATTTTGAGTACTTTGAGGACGTTAATACAGCCTTAGCCAGACTATCTTCCACCCAAGAATCAACCTCTGTTAAGGATACCGGTACACCAAAGGCGACTGGTTTTAACCTGCCGAAGCTTACTTTGCCTACCTTTTCCGGGGATTCGGCTACCTGGACTGGATTTTGGGATATTTTTGAGTGTTCCATCCATCATCATAAAACACTCACATCCATCCAAAGGTTCACATATCTCCGTGGTCAATTGAAAGGGGAGGCATTGAAGTTAGTCGATGGGTACAAGCTAGAAGCTAACAGCTACGAGTCTGCAGTGGAGTTGCTGAAGAGAACTTACGGGAGAGTGGAAGTCATCAAGACCGCGTTAATTACTAAGTTCTTCACGCTAGATCCTCCATCCTATGATGTGACGGCCCTAAAGGAGTACTACGCCTCCTTTGAGAGCCTACTCCGATCTATGGAGACAATGGCCGTCACCAAGGAGGAGATATTTAGAGTGAATATCTTGAATAAAATACCCTCTCCCCTAAGGGAAATCTTAAGACGACAACTAAGCGACTCTCCACTAAACTTGGAAGCGTTGGTGCAGGTGTACCAGACTGAAGTCTTCAATATGGAGAGTACTGGACACTACCGACAAGTGGAGATGTCGCCATCTACTGCAGCTTTCCCGGTACAGACTTCTCCTAAACAGAAAAGGCCAATTTCATTGGGTTGTAAGTTGTGCAGTGTCCACGGTCATCTGTGGTATCAGTGTCCTAAGTATCCTAAGGCTACACAGAAGGTTAGCAAGGCTAAATCGCTTAAGTTATGTACCAGCTGTCTGGCAAGAGACCACTTCAACAGTACCTGCACCAATTCCTACATCAACCCTTGTAAGTATTGCAAGGGGAAACATTGGTTTTCCCTTTGCACCCAGTCTGATCGGCACGACGGAAAAGAAAAGGGGACAACCCCCAAAGAGTCACATGAGAAAGGTAAGAGCGAGGGTGATAAAGTATCTGCCATGTCCATTGCTTCTCGAGAATGTCAATTGCTTCCTACTATGATGCTGCCAGTAGTGGGGAGTAATAATAATACTATAATGACGCGCACCTTACTTGACCAGTGCTCACAGAGGTCCTTCGTTCTGCGGTCATCATTACCCCAGCTCAAGTGTACCAGCAAGGGTCAAGAGAATTTGCGTCTCCATGGTTTCACTGGTGAAATAGATTCCAGTGACTATGATATTGTGGAGATTTCATATGTTTATAGAAAAAAGGTATGTCCCATCAAGGCTGTTGTGGTCGACACACTACCCAGTTTCTATATAGCATCAGAGATTCAACCACATTTGAAATATCTCAGAAGCAAGGGTTATAAACTGGCTGATGATCAACTCTCTGCTAACAATGGTATTATGCTACTGGTCGGAGCTGATTATTACTACGACCTGGTTCACCCTGGATATCGGCGGGTAGATAAGCTAATAATGCTCCCCACGATCCAAGGTTATGCCATTTCTGGATCCTATGCCACTTCCTCTCAAGACACACAGGTGGAGGTGGTTACGGTCCTCAAGGTAGCAGTAAGCCCCATAGATAAATATATTAGGCCAAATGTGCCTGATAATACATGTACTGATATAGATAAGCTATGGGACTTGGACAATATTGGAATTGACCCACATGAACTTGATCGTGAGTCCAAGCTAGCGTTAAGCTCGTATGAAGAGACTGTAACGTATGACTGGCAGAGGTCAGTATGTGGTAAGGCTCCCTTGGAATGATAACAAGAGTAAATTACCTACTAATTTCCATCTAGCACTTGGTAGGTTACGTGGCCTTCAGAAGCAGTTTGTCAAGGATCCAAGTTATTGCGAGACTTATGCGGCAGTTTTGGCCGAGCAGGTACAACGTGGATTTGTGGAGAGAGTAGATCTCAGTGAGTATGGGGATAACATCCATTACCTTGCTCACCATGGGATTAAAAAGGACAGTTCCACCACTCCTGTTCGAATTGTGTATGACTGCTCTGCTAAATCCAGTGTTCGCTCCTATAGCCTGAATGATTGTCTGTACACGGGTCCGTCCCTGGTCTCTGATTTAGCACAAATTATGTTGCGCTTCAGATGTCATAAGTTTGCATGGGTCGCCGATATTGAGAAGGCCTTCCTGATGCTTCAACTCCATCGTGAAGACAGGGACTCGACAAGATTTTTATGGCCACGGGACCCAATGGATCTAGATTCAGAGTACCTGGTCTACAGGTTCAGAGTCGTCTTATTCGGGGCGACCTGTTCCCAGTTCCTTCTCAACGCTACTATATTGCGTCATCTTGAGGAGGCTGGACTAGATCCTGACTTCAAGAATGAGATCAAGCAGGGGATCTATGTAGACAATCTTCAAGGCACCGGAGACAATGAAGATTTATTGCTCAAGAGATGCTGGGAGATCCGTGATATATTTGCCAAGGCTCATTTATACTTAAGAGAATGGGCCACTAATAGTGATCTTTTGAAAGGTCAATTTGCTTCTGACGGTGTGGCTACTGAGAATAGTGAGGTGAAGTTTTTAGGCCACAAATGGGACACTACCACAGATTGTATATCCTTCTGTCACACCCCATGCGGCAGTGAGCTTATGACCAAGCGAAACTGCTTAAGCTTGTCAGCGAGGTTGTTTGATCCCCTAGGTTTTTTGCTGCCTGTTACAATCCGTGCTCGTATGTTTTTACAGCAACTGTGGCGGCTAAAACTAGATTGGGACACGCCCCTCCCGAGTGAGTTACAGGATACTTGGCGGTTGATTCGGTCGGACCTTTCCGCATGTTGCAAGGTCCAACTTCCTCGTCAGGTTATTAGTGGTCACCAGGTGGATCTACATGCCTTTTCTGATGCTAGTAATAGTGCGTATGGTACTGCCATATACATATGCAATGGTAGTGAAGTGACACTGGCTATAGCGAAGGCCAAAGTAGCCCCTATAAAGAAGATTACAGTTCCTAAATTAGAACTTACTGCATTGCTTCTGTCTGCTCGACTATTAAAGTTTACACTGGATGCTTATACAGACATACTACAGATTAATAACGTCTATGTCTGGAGCGACAGTCAAATAGCGCTTTCATGGGTACACAGCCAGAAAGTGTTACCTGTTTATGTTTCTAATCGCACTGATGAGATTCATAACTTGGTTCCTACAGCTACATTTCGCTATGTGAGCACCAGGGATAACCCCAGTGACATAATTTCCCGGGGGATCTCGGCACAGCAGTTTGTCTTCCTCTATTTGGTGGCATGGACCTCCATGGCTTACATCTCCAACTGAATGGCCTCAGGATTTCAGGGAATGCATATCTGCTCCTTCAGGTCGGCCCCAAGATGATGTGTTAAGTAGTTCGAATGTGAGTACTACACATCAGGATAACAAGTTGGTAGAGTGGGAACGATACGGCAGCTATGATCAAGTAATACGGGTATTTGCATGGATATACCGTTTCATTAACAACATGAGAAGTCGGGCTCACGGGTCTTTCCTTAGTGAAGATTCGAAGCATATCAGACTCCATGAATTGAGATCAGCAGAAGCAAAACTAATATGTTTAGTACAAAAGGAATCTTATCCTACTGAACATCAAATCCTGAGCAAGGAGTCAAAGGCCAAACCCTCTAACTTAATGAGGCAGCTAGGATTATATATGGAAGGAGGCATTATTAAGTGTAGAGGCAGGATACAAAAAGCGGACATTATTGATTCTGCGAAATATCCTGTCCTCCTTAGCTCCTCTCATTTGATTACCAAAATGTTGATTCACCAATGCCATCGGACCTGCCTACATTTTGGCGTAAATTATGTTCTGGCGTATATGCGACAACGTTGGTGGATCCCTAAGATGCGACAAGCAATTAAAGGGATCCACAATAGCTGTACTATCTGTAAAAGATTACAGGGTAAGCCTTACTCCCCAGTTGATCTACCTCCCTTGCCTGAGTTCAGGGTACAAAGGACTGAACCATTTCAGGTAACCGGGGTAGACTACACCGGAGCGATTCATGTTAGAGAATCGCCCGGTAATATCATAAAGGTATATGCCGTCCTATTCACATGTGCGGTAACCAGAGCGATTCATATTGAATTGATTGACGACCTATCCAGTGAGGGGTTTTTGCATACTCTAAGACGCTTTGCAGGCCGCAATGGTTTCCCTCAAATTATTATGAGCGATAATGCGACTTGTTTTGTCGGGGCCTCTAAATATCTCCAGAGTTTAATGGATGACCCGCAGGTTGTGGCTACCCTCACTGGAAAGGGTTGTCAATGGAGATTTATACCAGCACGTGCACCATGGTTCGGGGCGATTTGGGAGAGAACAATCGGTATCGTCAAATCTGCCTTGAAGAAGGTATTAGGAAGGGCACTGGTGACCAGACGGGAGTTGCAAACCATCTTAATAGAAATTGAGATGTTAGTTAATGACAGGCCCTTGACCTATACCTCGGCAGATGTTGCTGACCTCTTACCCATTTCGCCTTCCATGATGACACGTGGACGAACCCTTAATACCTTTCCTAGATCGTCCGTAAATGACGAAGATCTGCATGACCCTACGTTCGGCAATGCTGACGCCACACGTCGTCGCTTCCAGTATGTAAACAAGGTGTCCGACGATCTATGGAAACGGTGGACCCAAGAATATTTGCTGTCTCTTCGCGAGCGTCACTCTCATAAGATCAAAGGGACGAATCAACGATGGCCTCGTATCGGGGATATCGTCCTGATTCATGATGAGCGTCCTAGGTTATTTTGGAAGCTTGGGAGGATTATCGATTTGTTCCAGGGCATTGATGGTCTTATAAGGGTTGCTAAAATACGAACTTCGACTGGGGTTACTACTCGCCCAGTCGTAAGGTTATATCCCTTGGAGCAGGATGTAGAACTGCCGGATTATCCTGGCGTCTCTACTGATACCCCTCCGCGGGAGAGTGCTGGTGACAGTGCTCCTCAAGGTGGGGCAGCTGATGATGAGAAGGATGATCCTCCTCAGGCTTCAGGTGGCGCTCGTCCCAAAAGGAGGACGGCTATGAGTTCCGTGGATCTTTGGAGATCAAAGATCAAACAAGGTGATCTTTGACTTCGATGTCCTTTTTTTGTTCCTGTATATCATTTTTGGTGGCGGGCAATATGTCGGGAATAGGGTAATGATCCCGACAGGGTTTGGTCCAATGGGACATTTTAATTTGGCGGTATCGTATCGCTTGTACGATTTCGGCTGGTTCTTTGTGTATTGTAGTTTATTCTTAAGTTAGGTTAAATATTAACTGTAATGTATAAATATCTACATCAGCTCTAGATGTATTATGAAACCAAGTTATGGGTTATAATTATTATGAGCCGGCAGCCATATGTAATTTCGCGAAGCGATCGGACGCCGGCCCTTTAGTCTCTCAATCAACACCAAACAGTCAACATCTCCTCCCCTGGCTCTGACTCAACCCACAGTTCACCATGTGCTACAAATATTAATCTACAACAATATTAACAACAGTCCTACATCACCAGTCCTCTTAAGCTAAGTTCATTGTATCGATATTGTATTATGTGAACATTCCTACATGTCATGCAATTGAATTAGCCGCGTGTGGGGGACTGGATTACACCCATCACGAATACCTTGTTGGTAATTATATTATAACTATTTGTTGGGATATTTCATGTACCAGTGATATATAATTTAACCTTTATCTAAATTCCCGATAGTTGGTATGGCCTCTTCCACTTGAGTTTCTAATCATTTATATAGTGCAACAGTAGCTACATACGTATAACTGATTACTTCTGGCAACCCAGAATTAAATATAGTTATTCATATTAGCTTCTTCTCTAACCTAATAAAAATATTGAAAGACGAAGGCAACCCTACCTTTCAATACATGTATTATTTTAGACATTATACTGGCATTTAACTCACAGAGATCTAGGATAGAAAGATATTTTGTGTTAGAATGGTCTATGCGAGATACTCTTAAGAACACTTAGCATATATAGATCCTAGGCACAAATTGTCTGTGGCAACCCACCAGGATTTGTGGCTAAAAGATTAAACACCGCCAGAGTTCTTTGAACTTCTTAAAAAGATTAGAGACTGTCAAGAAGAGTTACTTGTCTGAGTTGTCTCGACTCCTCTTGCGTTCGTCCGATGTTTTGTTAATCCGGCCTCTGCCTGAAACATAACATTTAAAATCCTAGTTCAAGAGTACCTGAACGGAACTTCATCACCGGTTAATATTAAAGGTCAGAATAGTCAAGTATTCGTTTAAAAGCTACATGCCTAGAATACTTGCGTTAGTTCGATATGGTGACCAAATGTACTCCTCATAGTTACGGAACCATATTTAAGACCCAAAGCCCATTAACCCAACTGTAACTTCTTCACACGACCGACCGGACACCCTGGACGGCCCACGGAGCAGCCAAGAAACCCTCAACGACAGTGCATCGAGATACCAAGAAGACAACTCAAGTGCCTTATTAATTATTGTTGTATCAGTGCGGAGATACCATACTATATGATCGATTGTTCACCTGTGTCCCCCCCTAAGTTATTTGCTACCAATGACGAGTGATCAGATTATGTTAAAAGTGTTCCCTTTGCATTGCCAATGAATTCAGTATCAGTGCTAAGATACTAAGAGATAACTGTAGCGACAGTATTTACCCTAAGCCATGTAATAAGTCTTCCCTATTTGAGACTAGATATTATGTGATCCCGAGTACTTGTGGGATAGGTGTGAAATAAGTAATCTTAGTGACGAATTCATATACCGCGCATAACCAGTCGACCAAATATATAATTTTGTTTCATGATTAATAATCCGTATTTCGTGAAAATAAATAGCGAAAGATATCTACGCGTCTAAAGAAATAACAGAACACAAGGTAAATGCAATTAATATCATATGATACTTCTCAAAACCTAATAGGTAACCCACGAGTGAAATTCTATAATATTCCTAATTGTACCTGTCTCAGAAGAATAATACCCGAGTGTTGAAAGTGGTAGTGCACGCTCCATCCAGATCTGCGATCGTGCTAGAAGAATAAATTGAAAGACCAATATTGATACTGAATCTTTTGCCCCTTCATGTTTTCCTAAGTGAATTTATTCTTTTTCTATGCTAATAAGTGCTACATAAATAAAGCTGTATTACAAACCACATTCAGAAATTATATTATGTGTTCTATTGATTCCTTATACTGTATGTATTTGCATGAAATCCGATATTCCAGTCTCGAAGAACTCACCTTGATCAATCGTTAATCCTGCATAAAATCAGGGCATAACACTTACACTACTCAATTAGGTTTCCTGAACACCCCAGCCAGCAATCCATTAAAAACAAACGTAATGAAGCCATGCAACACTTACCCGCTGATCTAATTACTATTTCCAATTGGGGCAGAGAAATCTGTGTTGCCTTTGATGCTTCCAAAACCCAATTTCTTCATCTTACTACCCGTTCAGAACTCCCAGAGGACTATCCCTTACACTTCAACAATACAAAAATCAATCCTTCATCTTCTCTCAATATTCTCAGTGTCTCTTTTTCTTCTGCTCTCACTTGGAAGGATCATATTACCAGTCTTGCTAAGGCAGCCTCCCAGAAGCTGGGTGTGCTCAACCGCCTCAAGGGGTTCTTTACCCGTGCACAGCTTCTTGCTCTGTACAGGGGCACAGTGCGTCCTTGTATTGAGTATTGTTCACATGTGTGGGGAGGATCCTCTCACACCGCACTCCTAGACAAAGTAGAAAGGAAAGCCTTTCGTATCATTAACCCCCGCCCACTCACCAACTCTCTGCAATCTCTCTCTCTATGCTGCAATGTTGCATATCTCTCGCTATTCTATCGCTACTATAATAATCAATTTTCCTCAGAGCTTTCCCAGTGTATACCACCTCCTCTACGTAGGGTACGTATTACCCGTCTTGCAACACAATCCCACCCCACTCTGTGCAACTCTCCAACTCAAGAGTGAAACGTTATTTTCAGTCTTTCTTCTATTCAACTGCTGAACTCTGGAACTCTCTCCCAGAATCAGTCTTTCCCTCTTCCTATGACTTAAATTGCTTCAAACTCCGTGTGTCCAGGCATTTTGGCTCGAACGTCCCTTGATTTTGGCCCTGTCACTCTTTCAACTCTGGGGAAGGCACTCGATACAGGCAGTTCTGCCTTTTGTCTCCCTCACTCACATAGAAAGGACAAAAATTGACAATTGACTACTTGCGAGTTTCAGGCTGTAAGGAAGTTGGAGCCATAAACATCGATATAAAACTGAAAATGCAATCATACTGTAATGTAGGTTTCTGGTGGATAGAAAATATGATTAATTTCGTGTTACGACAATTCTTGTTGTAAGTAGCTTTGGCTGTGAAGCAATAGATTTTTGAGAAATCTCGGTAGTGGCAACTATGACTTTTACTTTTGCAGTAATTACTTCTGCATAAGTACACGAGTTCAGTACTTCTACGAATGTACAAGAATTCATTTATGTTTGGTTATATTTTTAGGAATATATCCACTAGTTAATGGGGTTTAAATGTGCACATGTAAACTTATAAGTTTTTAGTTTTCACCACTTACTTTAAGTGGGGTGCCTTCTTAACAGATCTGTGCACAGAGTCTCAGAGTTAACCCTTTTTCAAGCAGGCTTCTTTGAAGCACGCTCCTGCTTGTACCCCTTTTTGAAGATTTAGGCTGTATAAAGTTTATGCACCCGAATATCTCTTTTTTACAAAAGTAAGAATACTATGTGGTTGTTTGATTATCTGCTTTTCTAGAGTTATGATATGATTACGAATGTCCCCCTCCAGTCTTAGAAATCAGGCATGTTAGTCAATGATGGAGGGGCCACTAATAAATTATAGGTTTGACTCCTGTAAGGAGATACAGAAAACCTAATATTTAGTAGTGGCCCCGTAATCATTGACGACTGGGGCCCTCCCGACCATCCCCTTCCCATTCGTTGATGCATTAAGGATTTTGGTTTACTTGATATGTCAGTGAAGGAAGAATGACGCCTGCAGTAGCGTCTGGTCAAAGATCCACACAAGTACATCCACGATATGATGGAAAGCTTATTGAATAGTTATTCTTATTTTCTTTTTGTTTTTATTTTTTACGAAGTTTTTTTCGTAGTGAGAACCCAATTCATAATGACTGAAGCCATGAGTGAGGTCGCGTGCACTCATGATGAAGGCTCCTCAAATTTTAAATGCTCTGCGCGGTAGATTCAAACTACGGCGGATGAGTGTTTGAAGAGGGTGCCTTATGTAATAGGCATGTTCGTCAATGATTACGGGGCCACTACTAAATATTAGGTTTTCTTTATCTCCTTACAGGAGTCAAACCTATAATTTATAAATGTACTGCGGCCATATTTTACTGGTAATTCTGCTTAATATCAATATCTACAGCTCCAACTTCTTCCTAGTCTGAAATTCGCAAGTGGTCAATTGGCTAAACATAGTGTCTTTGTCAGTATTGTATTTGCCATAATAAACGATGACACCATTTGTCCATTTATTTTGGTTATCGTTAGAAAATATGACTCAGTTTAAGAAGGCCTTCTAATATTAAAATGGGATACACGTTGTCGCAAGTTACTCCTTCTGTACCGGCGATGCCTTTTTAGTTTTATTCTAGCTATATTTAGACGAATTTATGCAGTTTAAGAAAGATCTGTGGTTGTAAAATGGGTTAAGTGAGATAGTTCGAAGCCTGTTAATTGTTGGAGGCCTTTTTTAACTGAATAAACTCATCTAATAGTAGCCAGAATATAGTTAACTCATCTAATAGTAGCCAGAATATAGTTAACTCATCTAATAGTAGCCAGAATATAGTTAACTCATCTAATAGTAGCCAGAATATAGTTAACTCATTTAATAGTAGCCAGAATATAGTTAACTCATCTAATAGTAGCCAGAATATAGTTAACTCATCTAATAGTAGCCAGAATATAGTTAACTCATCTAATAGTAGCCAGAATATAGTTAACTCATCTAATAGTAGCCAGAATATAGTTAACTCATCTAATAGTAGCCAGAATATAGTTAACTCATCTAATAGTAGCCAGAATATAGTTAACTCATCTAATAGTAGCCAGAATATAGTTAACTCATCTAATAGTAGCCAGAATATAGTTAACTCATTTAATAGTAGCCAGAATATAGTTAACTCATCTAATAGTAGCCAGAATATAGTTAACTCATCTAATAGTAGCCAGAATATAGTTAACTCATCTAATAGTAGCCAGAATATAGTTAACTCATCTAATAGTAGCCAGAATATAGTTAACTCATCTAATAGTAGCCAGAATATAGTTAACTCATCTAATAGTAGCCAGAATATAGTTAACTCATTTAATAGTAGCCAGAATATAGTTAACTCATCTAATAGTAGCCAGAATATAGTTAACTCATCTAATAGTAGCCAGAATATAGTTAACTCATCTAATAGTAGCCAGAATATAGTTAACTCATCTAATAGTAGCCAGAATATAGTTAACTCATCTAATAGTAGCCAGAATATAGTTAACTCATCTAATAGTAGCCAGAATATAGTTAACTCATCTAATAGTAGCCAGAATATAGTTAACTCATCTAATAGTAGCCAGAATATAGTTAACTCATCTAATAGTAGCCAGAATATAGTTAACTCATCTAATAGTAGCCAGAATATAGTTAACTCATCTAATAGTAGCCAGAATATAGTTAACTCATCTAATAGTAGCCAGAATATAGTTAACTCATCTAATAGTAGCCATAATATAGTTAACTCATCTAATAGTAGCCAGAATATAGTTAACTCATCTAATAGTAGCCAGAATATAGTTAACTCATCTAATAGTAGCCAGAATATAGTTAACTCATCTAATAGTAGCCAGAATATAGTTAACTCATCTAATAGTAGCCAGAATATAGTTAACTCATTCCGTACCGTGGACGTCCTTTTAGCTTTATTCTGGCTACTATTAGACGATATTATTCAGTTTAAAATTGGCCTCCAGCAATTAACAAGCTTCGAACTATCTCACTTAACCCTTTTTACTACCACAGATTCTTCTTAAAAAACACAAATCGTCTAAATATAGCAAGAATACAATTAAAAAGACGTATCCGGTACAGAAGTGGTTAACAGTACATCACCGGTACGGAAAGGGTTAAGGGAATGTTTTTTCTGAACACCCTTTTTCCTCATGTTTAGCTCCATTAGTTTTAAGATTTTCAGACGTTCGCCCCATAAGTTTGGCTATTTTGTCGCTCAAAAGCTTAAATAAAAAATACAAAATGAAATTTCTAACACCCACAGATCCCCCCAAGCCGAGTAAAGTCACATAATTGTATCCAGAATCTACATTTCAAAAGGCGTCTCCTATGTTGAGAGAGTTACCCACTATAGTCCATTCATTATAGGTAGGCCAAACATCTTGACCACAAACCTTTATAACTTACAATCAACTAGAGAGTAATCGAGCTAATATGTCTACCATTAAATAAGGATCAGCCAGGGAATAAGTGTGGACATTTACAGCCCATTAACCCTAGCCTTTTTTTAGTTATAGAAGTTAGGGGTTTCGATATCTAGCCTACCTATAATGAATGGACTTATAATACTAATATGTATACACTATACCAATATGTTTTCTGTATGCAAATACGACGGTCAGTACGATATATATGATACCCTCAAAGGGGGTATTTGTCGACAGTTCATTATAACCTCAAATATGATTATTTACTGTTTCCGTCTTTAGCAAAATTATGGGTTAACCCTAAGAAGATGCGGGGACACATTTAGTTTCTGTTTTCTGGCTATTATTTGACGATGTTATTCAAATTAGGATGCGAATATGGACGTCAGAGGGTTAATTGAGATAGACTTTACCCTTATGATTCCCTTAGATACTTCCTAAATTATATAACATCGTCTAATATCAGCCAGATTAAACTGTCAAAGCGCGTCATGATCCTCAAAGGGTTATTGGTGTTGTGTGTGTTTGAATTGATAAGATCCCTATATATTGAATAATAAGAGTATTATGGACTCCCCTTAACCCCTTCAGCACGATGGCGTATTTTTCTTTATATTCTGGAAACCATTAAACTATTTTATGAGGGTTATAAAGTATCTCAGGTCTTAACAGGGGTAAATACGAGATCAGTAAACCCTCTGAATAACATATGTCCTTTTTAAACAGCATACAATCATCTAAAATTAACCAGAACCAAAGGTAAAGAGGCGTCATCGTGTTGATGGGGTTAATTGTCCCAGGTGTCCAGAATTGCCCCTTTGGCCGTACCCTTTAAGTTTCCGTTCATTAAACGTAGGTGAAAATTGTCCTTTTTTTTTACAGTGGATTGTTGATATTTAAAGACAGATGGAGACAATGCATAATTAATCATTTTTCAATATCATTAATTACTACCTTGTTTAGTTGTTTAACTCTGTAAAAGCTCAATACCAGTTCGTCACCTATACAGTATATGGGGGAAATATTATGTTTCTAGTTCAGGGGAGTTTTTTATATATTTGTTTATTTGTTTATTTAGTATTACTATTTTGTTTACTTTCCTCCCTAGATCTCCATCAAGCTTAAATAATTACCCTATGACCCCCTTCGAGATAAATGTATGCCTTTTTAGGTAGTATTATGCCCCTCCTAATTTGCACGCTCGCTATTGCTCGCCAAAAAAAAATCGACACCTAAATGGCATGAAAGGTATTAATCGCCAAACTAATGGGGCGAATGGCTTGAAATCTCAAAACAAATGGGGCTAGACATGGGGGAGAAGAGAATCCAGTAAACTAGTTATCAAATATTATATGTCTGGGCCTCCAAAATGGCGCGCTCTCTTTTTGTTGGCAATGCAGTAGCTAATATTGTTTCATTATATTTCTGGTAAGAGTTGTTGTAGACAATATATGATTGTTGGTTTGTATGTTTAATTATCTGTCAGTTTCGCTGTTTACTATCAAAAAGCAAATATTTCGCCCGCGTACAGTACAAAGGAGTACAAAGGAAAACAAGCAACAACATATATATTGATCCTTTCGAGGCTGTTTGTAGCTAAACTACCTAGCCTATGTGAGAAAAAGATAACGGTAACTCAATAAAAAGTGCTGCTATTCGTTTGTAAACGCATATATATATATATATATATATATATACTGTATATGTATATATATATAGTTTAATTAGGTTCTCTCACTCTTTCAACTTAGGGGAGGCACTTGTTACAAGCAGCTTTGCATTGTCTCCTTCATGCACATAGGCACATAATATGTGTGTGAACCTCCACGATGAAAAATTTGGTCACTCTCTGTCCACTGCAGGATCTCTCGTGAGGGCAGGTCAGGTCGGGTTCTTCACGAGTCATTTCACTAATCTGGGTGGAGACTTGAGGGATTTTAGGCGTGTCACTCCTACAAGCTGGACGTATGCTTGAACGCTTTTCTTGGCGATGCACTAGCTGGTATAGTTTCATTTGATTTCCGGCAATAGCTATTATGGAAATTGTGCGATTGTTGGCCTGTTTGCTTGGTTATCTACCTGTTTGTATGTCTACTAGCAAGGCATTACTAAATTTTATAATTTAGATAAAGTTTAGTCAAGGTTTTCAATTGGTATCAATAATATATCTAATACAACTTAGTTAGATCTATAACACTCATTCACAAATCCCCTTTTCTAGTTTTAGCAATATATAATCAAACCTCGGAAAAGATCAGTATCGTGTATCTCTTGCATAGCCCCAAGTGTATCGAAGGAAGCTTCAAGGTCCTAGTTATTTCGCTCTGCCGTACTAGTACCTAGTATCTAGTACCTAGATACTAGTGCCTTATTTAAACACGCCAAAGCTTCATATAATATATGATGAGTATTACCATTCCTTTGTCACAGTATTTTTAATACAGATAAACATTCGTGCTGTGAGCTGCTCATTATGTGAAAGTGATGTGGTGACCCCACCGCCCATCACGTTGTGGCGCAGATAGCCCCTGGAGGGTGGGACCGGGAATCCCACCTCCAAAATTGTTAGGAGGAGCCTGTAGACACCAGCCAAACAGGGCGGTACTCCCGGGGATTGCTAGGTGGCTGAAAAGGACCTCTGGAACTCCTGTTGCACCACCTGGCCTCCCTGCCTGATCCTTTCAGTGTCTCATCAATATTGAGGGCAACCCCAGCCTGCCCTCCAAAACACCTTCTTCTCCTATCAATACATTATAGAGATCGGCCCAACATTCTTTACTTATTTATAACCTCTAACCCTTCTACTTATACTAAAAATCTTTTCTCTCCTTTGGGCTCCTCCGACCATAAACTAATATCTGTCACCTGTCCTATCTCTCCAGTACGGCCACCCGATCCTCCCAACCAGCGGCGCTTGTGGCACTTTGACGCAGCCAACTTGGGGGCTATTCGGCAGTACTTCTTTGATTTAAATTGGAATGACTTTTGCTTCCGTGGCCGGGGACCCTCGGAGAGTGCTGAACACATTACCGAGGTAAACCTCTCGGGCATGTAAGCATATATTCCATTTTCTTTCTCCCAGTCTAATGCAAACAAATCTTGGTTTACTCATGCTTGCTCTACTGCTGTCCGCAACAAGGAGGAAGCATTCAAACGGAACCAACGCCTTAAAACTCAAGAATTTCATTCTTCCTATGTTTCTACCCGAAATCAAGCTTAATCTGTTCTTCGACTTGTTAAGCACTCTTTCATCAATAATAAATGCAATGAACTATCCAACTCTAGCTCTTCCCAAGTTTTCTGGCATCAAGCCAAAAACCTCTCCAACAATTTTTCTTCCTCATCTTTCCCTCCCCTTTTCCACTCTGATGACACAACCATCACTTCCTCTGACAAAGCTAAACTCCTCGCTCAAACTTTTGCTAGAAACTCCACCTTGGATGATTCCGGTGCTATTCCTTCCTCTCCAACTTATGCTTAATATCCTAATCTCTTCTAAAGATATATTTTCTACCCTCTTTGGGCTTAATACTAAGAAGGCGTACGGTCCGGACGGTGTTCCTCCTGTTGTACTAAAAAACTGTGCTTCCGTGCTGACTCTCTGCCTAGGCAAACTCTTTCGTCTCTGTCTCTCCTCTAGCGTCTTCCCTTCTTGCTGGAACTTTGCTCTCATTCAACCTGTTCCAAAGAAGGGTGACCGCTCTCAACCCTCCAACTATCGTCCAAATGCTCTCATCTCTTGTATCTCTAAAGTTTTTTAAACTATTCTTGCTTCCCAATTTCTTAAGCATTTCTCTTCTCATAATCTACTCTCAGATCGCCAGTATGGCTTCCTTAACCCGGGAACTGCGGGGAGACTCTTAAGAGTTCCCCCGGCGGACTGCGGGAAGACTCTTAAAAGTCAGAGAAAACAAAAATCAACTTTAAACATCGAATTATTATTTTTATTTTATTTTGGGCCCCTGGGCCACGCAAAATATCACTCCTCTACCTCCCCTCCTTCCCCACTTTCCTCCCCTCCTTCAGTTATCACCTATTTTCCCTGTTATTCCCTTATTCTGAGGTATATTTACGTGCTAACATTAGCGAGATGCAAGCCGGGCATTGTCATCAGTGTTAGCAAACGAGTGCAAGAGAGAGAGAGAGAATATCGATCGACTGTGTGTCAGTGGCCTTGGGGGAAATTGGCGGGAAAGCAGGTTGCTTCACCCATACATTATATAACTCGCGGCCTATATCTCCGATTTTGACCATCCAAACGCTGTTTTCACTCGTTTTATTGTTGTTTCAGGTTAATACCTTTATAATCAACCCATAATAGGTGCGTATGGATAAGTATTAATGCTATTTATGGTAAAATGAATATTTTAGTGATGGAAACAGCTCAAATACGTCAGCACAGGGGGACGTTTCTAATTACCCCATGCGCACTTCTTAGGTTAAGGGTCATTCTACTGGTGATCTTCTTTCATATCTTACTAACTCTTGGTCATCCTCCTTTCGGGACTTCAGTGAAACCTTTTCCATTTTACTACCTGTCCGGAACTTCGAGAGGACTTTCCCTTATACTTCAACAATACAACAAATAAATTCTTTATCTTCTCTCAATATTCTTGGTGTCTCTTTTTCTTCTGCTCTCACTTGGAAGGCCCATATTACCAGTCTTGCTAAGGCAGCCTCCCAGAAGCTGGGTGTGCTCAACCGCCTCAAGGGGTTCTTTACCCCTGCACAGCTTCTTGCTCTGTACAAGGGCACAGTGCGTCCTTGTATTGAGTATTGTTCACATGTGTGGGGAGGATCCTCTCACACCGCACTCCTAGACATAGTAGAAAGGAAAGCCTTTCGTATCATTAACTCCCGTCCACTCACCAAGTCTCTGCAATCTCTCTCTCTCTGTATCGCAATGTTGCATCTCTCTCTCTATTCTATCGCTATTACAATAATCAATGTTCCTCAGAGCTTTCCCAGTGCATACCACCTCCTCTACGTAGGGTATGTAGTACCAATCTTGCAACACAATCCCACCCCTACTCTGTGCAACTCTCCAACCCAAGAGTGAAACTTTATTCTGTCTTTCTTCTATTCAACTGCTGAGCTCTGGAACTCTCTCCCAGAATCAGTCTTTCCCTCTTCCTATGACTTAAATTGCTTCAAACTCCGTGTGTCCAGGCATTTTGGCTCGAACGTCCCTTGATTTTGGCCCTGTCACTCTTTCAACTCTGGGGGAGGCACTCGATACAGTCAGTTCTGCCTGTTGTCTCTCACTCACATAGAAAAAAAACAAAAACAAAAAAAACGTGTTGGTTAGTCTGATTTTGTAGAAAACTGTAGAACTGCTAGACAGGGAGATGACTTTTTCAAAACTCCTATAATTATATATGTAGTCGAACGTTCTTTCTAAGAACCCATAATTTAACCAATGAAGTATGCCTCTACGTTTCACGCTATGAATGCAATGAACCTCTAAAGCGTAACTATATTTTTATTCTTTGCACAACTCATTGCGCTACTTAATTGGTACCCGAAACATTACCAAATACATCAACTTATTAGAATGTGGGAACTTTATTGCCCCAAGATTTTATTAAACGATATCACCAATATGTATGCAAAGAATAACAAACATGCATTGAGTACCTAAAGTTAATAAAACAATAATACACTTTTAATGATGAATGTATTGAGTCTTGACCCAATGGCAGGTGGAAGTCTTGACCTCAAAATTATCAACATAACATTTTCTCCGAAAATGCATTTGTAAATTTAATGACTATTGTCATTGAATGCCTACACAAAGTTGATCTACAGTATATTGATAAAGATTATATAATCCCTACATGATTTTATTGCATACGGGGTAGGGGGATGAGTCGGGAAAGAGAGTAGAATGTCGGTTTTGAGGATAATGACATGCAATACTCCTCCCATGGTTTGCATGTACAATGAGATACAAGTTTTGTTTTCATAAAAGAAACACAAATCTGTCCTTCAAATGGAATATTTTCCCCTTAATTCCAGTGTTTGCCTTATTAGTCCATGAGCCAAGACCCGAATTTTGGGATATCGGTACCACCCGGGGTGACTAATTCTCTTAGGTGTTTTTAGCTTGCTACATGTCTCTAGTTTATGTTTTGATATGATAGCCCTTGCACATTGGTAGCTTAATGGTCGTTATCACTTCTTGAATAGACATACCCTACCGAAAATTCCGAATTTTTTTTTAAATGTCAAATTTGGGGACAGGAATGCCTAAATGTCAACAAAATGCATATAGTAATTGTCACATTTAATACAAGTCCTGTAAATACACACTAAGCATGCCATGGGCTTGTACATACTATTATGGCAAATTACTTCTCCTAAATATCATCTACGTCAGACTCGGAATCTGACTGTTGTGCCACCGGCTCTTCTTCAATAGCCTTGTTCTGACATGTCTGTAACCTGCACATGTCCGTGCATTTTAGACCATTGCTGAGGCAAGTACACTTAGGGAGTTCGCATGACCGCACACACTTGCAAGACAGTAGCTGCATAACAGCATCTGGTGCTGGTGAGCCTCGCATCCAGTTGACGGCAAGCTTACCGTCCTCATCTGTCATCCAACCGCAGTCTGTTGGGTTCGCAACAAATGGCTGGCTCTGAAGACTTCTCCTCCAGATCGCAGCCTGGTAGTTTGCACGCAGTGCATGCATGAAGAGGCAGTCCTCACAAGGAGGGAGTTGACTTGACTCTACCTCTCCACGTCTTGCACAGAACAGCTCATACCGAAGCTTGTTTACCTTAGTTGTGTGGGTAGATGGTAGGTACATGTGGCAGGTGATTTCCTGTAGCTTCTCAAAGAGTTCAGGAGACACTTCCCATGAGCGTCCAAGTTCGTGAAAAGCATGCTGGTATGTCTTGTCCATCTTCACCTGCTTGAGTGTCGTCATCTTCCCTCGGCCAGCGAATGCACTGACGGTATCACAGCCTGTAAAGGCATGCATACCAATCAATGAATCACACACGCTGCCTCCCAGTGTGCGGCTCAGTGTGGTGATATCCAGGAATCTTGTCCGGTTCTTCGTCCCGCACTTCTGGAACAGATGGGATGGGATCTTGTGGCACATGCCAAGACACAACACCATGACGTCTGTATCTTCTGCAGTGATGATGACAGACTTGTTCCCAGATTCTGCTGCATGAAGTGCATGGAGAAGAAGGCGTGTGTCTGCTTCTTCTTGAGTTGACTTAAGCTCAGGAGCCTCTTCCCACTGCTCTTTGGTGATCTTGAAGCAGCGCTGCTCACATGTGACATACAGCTCCTTGTCCTTGAGCTTCTCCCTGTGCTGTGGTGCCTTCCATTCTTCTACCAAGAACTTGATAAGACTTGCCTTGTTGGAGGAACTACCGAGTAACTTTCTCCACTGCTGGATGTTGTGCCCAGGTTGAATGTTCTTGAAATGAATTCCTGTGCCTGCACTTCTTTTGGCTCGTTCTGCATCCTTGATGGATGTCTCCTTGTAGATATCAAACACAACATCAATGCGCCTGCTCTTAGCACCTTCATGAACAGCGTGACTCAGTGCTGTACCTGCAAGCTGTGAAAAAGTTTTGTCGTTTCCCTTCAGTTTGTGGACCAGGCTCATCCCATCAATTATGGTAGCAGAGGGCTCGGGTATCACTTCTGCAGGAGAAACATTCCTCTCTAACTCCTTTGCGAGGGCAGCCTTGTTGGTCTTGCGGAGAGACCCATCACCGCTGGCAAGTGCCCAAGGCAAAGGCCCCAGGGGATGAGCCAAGACATCACTCATTTTGAGCTTTCTGTTCTCGGCAACAAGGATCATCTGGCCAAATAGGTTCCTGTCAGCCTTTAAGATAACCTCCTTGGCATGGTCTTGTGAGCGTGGCTTCATTCTGATGTTAGTGAACGTTCTCAGTTTCGTCTTCGTCATCGTGTCATGAAACTGTATAGTTGGCGTATCGATCTCCAGGCGCTCTTCCTTGAAGGCTTGATATGCATCCTCTCCTATTCTGTAGGCCCCTAGAAGGTCTTTGACAACTTCTGGTGGTGCCATAGTCGCAGTTGACAAACTGACAAGATCTTCTTGCTCTGCGTTGAAGGGGTTCAACCAGCTGGTCTCCATCAGTTGAACTAAAGATTGGACATCGGCCTCATCTCTTCTAATCCTGGGCATCTGTAGGTCTGGGTGGCTGAAGTCAGTATACTTTTGGCCTACTACCATAGTCCTGAGCTGCCTTAAGTACCTGCTGCGATACTCCGATGTCAGGTAGTACCTGGCGACAGCTCCGCCTTTCAGGCTGAAGCCTTTTGTGCCCCCTGGTGTCTGGGTGTCTTTGTTGATCGTCTCTTCGATTGTCTGGTCCACAGGGATCCGTCCAAAGGGATTCTTGCTACCGATCTGGACCGAAAAGCCACCTTGCATGAAGTGTTCATGGACCTCTGGGTGTTCAATGGGCAGTCGAGACATCAAGGCATAGTAGTAGGTTAGGAACCGGGCATAGTTCACTTTGTCATAGGCAAAACACCACGGTATCATCTGTCGGATTGCTCCTAGGTGGAGCATCCAGTTGCCTTCTCTGGAGGCTCGAATTAAGTCCAGCATGATCTCAACCATGTCCAGGTATGACATCCAGAATGCTGAGAGGTTGTGTTCATCTCTGAGGGTCTCAAGATAAACTTGGAAAAGCTTCATGATATGTGTGCATGATTCACTCTCCATCAGCTCTTGAAAGAGTCCCTGAGACACATTGCTGTGAAAGCTGTTGATGTCCTTCAGTGTTTCATCTAGATGGTGTATGTCCCTTGAATGGTTTTCTTCTAGCCATGAAAGGAAGCCTTTCCATGCAAGCCTCATCAGTGCTTCATACACGAGCTTGTGTAGTCTCACTGCTCTGTTGTACCTCTTGCCGTTCATCACTCCTGACACTGATCCTTCTGCGATGATACCTGATTCCACACACAGATCTCTAAGACCTGCATCTTGAAACCTCTTTCCTATGGTGGAGATGAGATTACAGATTGTGTGGAAGACGCCCATCCTGATGATAATGTTCTTGAACTTCTCTTGTTTCCAGATAACTTCGGCAGCTTTGGCATAGAGTGCTTGATCAAACACGCACACAATCTTGTTAAGCTGTAAGGACTGCATGATAGCATGCGTTTGTTCCAAGATTTCATTAACGGTGGACATTTCTGTTGCGGGAGCATTGATAGTGGGCAGGTAGCTTACAGTGTCCTGAACCACTGCAATGTCTCTGCGCATTTTGATGTTGAACCCAGTCCAACTGCTGATGGACTGGTCCTCATGGTCTGACATTCGAGTAAGAAGCCAGATATGGTTCTTTGTCTTTGAATCCTGGACTTCCTTGGTAGTGTCGACATACGCAGTCTCAATCCTAGGTGGCCCTGCCCGCCGCCCAACATTGTATATTGGCAGCATTGATGATGTCTGAGTGATGCTTCTTATCTTGGACTTGGTAATCTCTGGCAGGACTTTCTCTGGCACAGAGCCTGCAACCTTGGACTGGACAGCAATGCCATTGACTCTATGAGAAGTACCTGCTCCACTTAGGGTCTCTTCAAGTCGGTCAATGTTATCCCAGGCCAGGGTTGTGAACACACCAGGGTAGATGTTTGCTGGCAGTGGAATGTCATCCTTTGAGCATTCCAGCTTCTGGATACAAAGGGCTGTATCGATCTCCTCAAACATTGAGTAAGACACACAGTGACCAAGACGATTCAGAGTTCGGATCAGTTCTGTGTTTCCTGTCAAAGACTTTACAGCATTGGTCAGCAGTACGTGCTTGGGTGGTTTTGTCTTGCCACTGGTAACAGCAAAGACCAAGTCACTGCCAAAGGAAGTGGCAAGACGTTGAGCTCTTTCAGAGGGAGTTTCACACTCACACTCTCCTGTCAGCAGGGTGTGCAGGAATTGAGTGACTGCTGCAGGAATGACATTCTGATCTGTATCGGGAGGCCATGGCTGACTCACATCTTGTTTATTGATCTCATTCCTCAGCTGCATTCCTGCTTTGGTTAAGACATCTTCAGAGTTAGCTGCTCTTGCTTCTTGCAGGTCTTTTGCCATTTTGTGTGCTTGCCGGGCAAGGTCGTCCATTGAGAGGCTGCGTGGATAGATTAGAAGCTTTCCTTTCTCATCTGGGACAAAGCGTAGTGATTCTCCAAACTCGGTTTCAATCTTTCGGCGAACATGTTTCTTTGTCGCTGGTTTCAGTTGGATAATACCACGGGACATCATGGATCTCTCAAGCCTAGATGTGAGGTTTGTCATAGGCAGTACCTCTGGGTTGGGGAATAATTTGGTCCTTATATACAAGCAGAGTTCCTCGAGGGCTTCTGTCTCAACCTCTTCGTAGCGTGCTTCCTCGCTTTCTTCCTGATTTTCACCTGCACCCGACCTGGCGGCCGCTGGGAAATCATCTTTTGTGAAGAGTTTGTAGCACGACTTGTGGTAGTGACCCTCTGCAGCAACAAGGTCTCTGCTAACTAAACCAAGGATTCTCTGGTTGAGTTTCCTTATTGCTGCTCTGCGAATCTTCTCATCTGCTCGTAGCTCAACACACTGTATGAGTGGCTCCCTTGTCTTTGTTGTTTTTATGTACTTGCTTGACTTCTCGCAGAAGATACATACTTTGGCATACACCCTGCTAGTACTAGGGGCATCCCTTGATGCCCTCCTCCTGGGGTCGACGCTTGCTGATTCTATCTTGACACCCTTGGCAAGGATAGAATCCAGTGACTTCTTCATTGTAAAGAGACTACGACATTTACGGTGATAATGTATGTGTGGTATTCCTCCTTCTTCAAGGCCCTTGGCTGCTTCCAGGACTGGATCATGCTGCCTGATTTCTGCAGCCCTGAGCAATGTGTTCCAGGAGTCCAAATCCTGTGGTGACACCAGAGCATCGCTGTCATCATCAGAGCAGTGGATGATACAGTCGATCCGTGCTCTCTTCCTCGCAGATGGTTCCATCCTGCCGTCAAACAGTCGACACACACCTGCAAAAAATATCACCATTAAACCATGAACAAACAAACACATTACATGGAAACCACTCTACATATGTTTGCTCCTTCCAATAATAAATTATCCCCAAAATATAACAAAAAATCCCCAAATATGAAATAAACCCCTAAATATGGAGAAACTTGAAATACACATCGGAATAATTCTTGTAGAGAATCAAATAAGCTACAAGAGCTGTTAGAATATATTTTCAATGTTCCCCATATTTAAGGATTTATTCTAGATTTAGAGGAAAATACCCAAAATATAGAGTATATTCCGAAATATGAGGAAATTTGAAAAATACCTAGGAACAACTCTGGTAGAGAATATAATTCTACATAGGTGTTCAAAGTTTCGCGATGATTGTGTGATGGATTTTAAAGAAAATGAGGAAAACGCCGAGCGTCACGCTAAAAATCTTTATTTTTGGGTAGCGCCCCTATTGCATCAAAAAAATTAGACTAAGCTACCAGTGCGAGAAGGCTATCATATCTTAATGTACTTACAGTCACTCTATAAACATTTTAGTACCATTCGTGTTTAGTCACCCCAGGTGGTACCGATATCTGGCCTGGCTCATGGACTATATCTCTTGGTACTTCTAATTTTGTGCAGTTATGTATACTTTCTTACACTTGTTTATGTATATCTCTATGACCTTTATATACTTTCTTACACTTGTTTATGTATATCTCTATGACCTTTATATACTTTCTTACACTTGTTTATGTATATCTCTATGACCTTTATATACTTTCTTACACTTGTTTATGTTATCTCTATGACCTTTATATACTTTCTTACACTTGTTTATGTATATCTCTATGACCTTTATATACTTTCTTGCACTTGTTTATGTATATCTCTATGACCTTTATATACTTTCTTACACTTGTTTATGTATATCTCTATGACCTTTATATACTTTCTTACACTTGTTTATGTATATCTCTATGACCTTTATATACTTTCTTACACTTGTTTATGTATATCTCTATGACCTTTATATACTTTCTTACACTTGTTTATGTATATCTCTATGACCTTTATATACTTTCTTACACTTGTTTATGTATATCTCTATGACCTTTATATACTGTCTTACACTTGTTTATGTATATCTCTATGACCTTTACATACTTTCTTACACTTGGTTATGTATATCTCTATGACCTTTATATACTTTCTTACACTTGTTTATGTATATCTCTATGACCTTTATATACTTTCTTACACTTGTTTATGTATATCTCTATGACCTTTATATACTTTCTTACACTTGTTTATGTATATCTCTATGACCTTTATATACTGTCTTACACTTGTTTATGTATATCTCTATGTCCTTTAATTATAGCCTGACTTAAATCCACATTCGTAATAATTATGCTGAAATGCTAATATTTTATAATCAATGGTAGCTTGCATCGTAGGAATATATTAATATATTATATCTTGAACAAATGAAAGTTTATTTTCCATTGTCTTTGTAGTTGTTGTTGTAGTTGTTCCCCAAGCTGCCTGGCCGAACAGCCCCAAGGCCCCGAGCAAGGCCAAGGACATAACCGAGCGCCCCCACAGAACCCTCCCTGCCGACCACAATACAGCCTGGGTGACCGAAGCCACTCCATGGCGGGGAGCTGAGGAGGGTGCAGAAACGCCCGGGAAACCAAAGCCCCACCCAGGGCCCTGTGCCCCTCAGCAATTATGAAGAGAAAGTTGAGGGGCAAAGGAAAAATTTGACGCTTTGGCTTCCAATCTTGGTAGATTGGGAGATCCACGGAAGAGACGCCGTCACTTGAGATCTAGAAAATATATAAGTAAAAGGAACAGTCAGAGTAAGCTATGAGTATGGCAGAGATCGCTCAGTTCTCACTCTGATAGACCAGCCCATCACCAGTGTCTTTGTAGTTGTAAATATCATTAACAGGCAAACATCAAATTATTTTATATTATGTTTTCAAAAGTTCCATGATTTGACTCCTTTGTAGTATGCATCACTTACTATGTGGGGAATATATATATATATATATATATATATATATATATATATATATATATATATATATATATAGGTTAAATTATGCAATCACTGGTAGGTGAATTAATCCCGACAATAAGTTAAACAATATAATTACCAATATGAAAGATGGTTATTTCGTTGGGTAGATTCCAGTTACCTCCCACAGCTAGTTCACACGAATGACATGTAAGAATGTTCACATAATACAAGGTCAATACATAATGTTCACATAATACAAGGTCAATACATAATGTTCACATAATACAAGGTCAATACATAATGTTCACATAATACAAGGTCAATACATAATGTTCACATAATACAAGGTCAATACATAATGTTCACATAATACAAGGTCAATACATAATGTTCACATAATACAAGGTCAATACATAATGTTCACATAATACAAGGTCAATACATAATGTTCACATAATACAAGGTCAATACATAATGGACTTAGCTTATTGAGGACTGGTGATGTAGGACTGAAGATTATATAATTAATGGTGGCACATGTTGAACTCTAGGTTGAGTCAGAGCCGGATAGAGGTGTTAGTTGTATGGCTGTTTCTAAGAGACTGAGGGCCAAGCCCTGAGATCAGCTATGAGCTTACAACATGGCTGCCGGTTCGGATAATATTTCGAACCTATGAGCTACTTTCATTATAAATCCATAGCTGATGTACAGATTCATGAATTACAGCTAATCATTAACTTACAATAAATAATATACTAGGATACAGTAAATAGCCACAATCGTAATTACTATACAATTCCTCTAACTTCAAATAACCCTATTGGACTCCAAACTGTCGGGGTCATCACATACTATTCCCGACATACTACTATTGGACTCCAAACTGTCGGGGTCATCACATACTATTCCCGACATACTACTATTGGACTCCAAACTGTCGGGGTCATCACATACTATTCCCGACATACTACTATTGGACTCCAAACTGTCGGGGTCATCACATACTATTCCCGACATACTACTATTGGACTCCAAACTGTCGGGGTCATCACATACTATTCCCGACATACTACTTGCAATAAATTGCTGCAGCAAATGTTTCCCTTATATTATACAACTTCCAATGTTATTTTGCACAAGCGCAAAAACCAAACCATGAAAATAAAAACTTGACCAAGGATATAATGATCAACGCAGGGTGTCAATATCTCGCGCTTTTATCTGTGACTTTGTTTACATTGGCGCCACGGTAGCCGAAAACATATACATCTGAAGGGTAAATACTGGCGAACGTGACTGGAGATTTGAGAAGCCACTTGGTATTCTTGAAGGAGTTTGTGTAGCTCGTGTCCTACTCAGCGAAGTTCGTTTTAATGTTCACGATCGCCACACGCTACACTCTTCGCTAAACTGGACATCTGGCACAATAATGCAAAACATAAACTATCATTTAAGAACAAGATTTTAGTGTACACATAGATTCGGTTATTCAAATTTGGAGATGCATACAGATTATATAAATTATAAGATCAGTTTTCAGGCTATCGAAAATGCTATGTCAGTATGATATGCTGTTAAGTTTCAAAATGGCGTCATCTTCAATGCTGACCGATCTTAGTATTGTGAATGATCTCTACCCCCTGGAAGGTAGTGCTTACGACGACACACAGCTTGTGTTGTGTATTGACAAACACAGATTGGAGTTCAAAAGATGTCTCCAAAAACGTGCCTAAGAATTGAAAGTCGACGATTCAACGCTCACTGTTCATTCATTGTGTTGAATGACACAAGGAAATGTCAACGTCTCGTGATACCTGAATGGAATTAATTCTACAGTTAGATGAAGGAGAAAAACACATACTTTTGATGGCTATGTGAATATACTTTCACAATTAGACTATTCATTGTGAATGTACCCGTGAACCAAAGTTTCGGCACCCCCTGAACAGGCAGTAAGACGAAGTCAAGGTTGAAGACAGGCTGGACGATCGAAAAGACTCGTAGCGAAGCTGAAGTGAGGTTCACATTCCACTAACTGAAGTCTCAGCAACAATGAATAAATATGAATCCCCACCACCATATATACAGCCGCTGGTCGGTCAGTTGATGTAGTAGGAAATTCATCTGTGCTTGAGGTGAGTGGCTTGGAATTTTTCGTATGAAAAGTTGTCTGCCTGTGTCACATAACTGCACTTGCATAAAATTGTCTACTGTTTTTGGACACATTAAAGATAGTAATTATTTAATTATTTCCAGGGGAATTCCCTCCCTTTTTTGTGTTTGCGTGATTTGGATGGCTACTTATTCCTCCAAACAGTGCCACAAAACTGATCCTCGGTTAATAAGTGTTGTCACTTGTTGCTTAACACCCAAAGAGACAGATCTCCGTTAATAAACACTCTGTGTTCTCTTATCAGAAATGGACGTTCGCCAAGGCCGTGCGTGGCAACGCCCACCAAACACTCAAGCCAATCGCCCGGAGGTGATAACAAGAAGATCCCTGATAGTGGGCCACTATCAAGCTGGAACCACAATTAGTGAAATAGGCCGGCTCATGGGGATCAGTAAGAACACTGTCAGGCGATGGGTAAGGAGGTTCGAAGGTGAGCATGATTCGAGTAATAGCACGTAATATTATTTAATGAGAAATTAGTTAAATGTCATTTCAGTGACAACTAAAATTGTCATTTCAATGGAATTCGGAAATAGCTGAATGCTGGATTATCCAATAAATACCTTAAGAGACTTCTCAGTGTAAAATATAATATACAGTATTAGCATGAATGCACAGCTTAGCCTAGGTAGAGTGTAGGCACTCAAACCACTATTGTAAGGTGCAATAAGTCTGTTATAGTTTGAATATCTTTCGTAATTCTTTGTGTTCCATTCCTTCCGGCTTCTAAACCCCCTCCCGTCTCCCATACACCCCTCCCCCCTCTCATCCTCCCTTCCACCCCCCACCCCCTCTCTTCCACCCTTTCACCCCCCCCCCCTCCCCCCTCCCGCTCCTGTCTCTCCTACACCCCCTTCTCCCTTACTTCCCCCTCCCTTCTCCCCTTCCCCCTCTCCCCTTCCCCTTCTCCCCTTCCCCCTCTCCCATTCCCCTTCTACGAATCTTGGCTAACCTTTCTACTCGCGTGAACTGGGGAAAATAAAATTGTTTTATTAATGTTGTTTAATGTTCTGTTTTTACATCTAGATGATTAATTAGGTTTAAACTTCCCCAGGAACCTGCTGATTCCATAACAAATTATTGTTTGGGGAATATTTCCACTTCGTTAAGTGGGAGAGGAATAGTCTCAAACGACCGTCGACGTGGGCACTCCACCAAGAGTGTTCCTTTGTTTTCTATACAAGATGACTGTTCGATAACATTAGATTAGGATGGTTTGATTTATTAGGCAAAATTTACTGGAAAACCGAATGCGATTAATTTTAAGGAGTATCCTATATCCCAGCCTAACCTCGCCAAGCTGTAGGTGGGGACGTGTCAGGCAGCCTCTGTACATTTCTGTGACAGACTGTAAAAACGGCACTTCCCGCTAAATCCTCTTTACATATTAACCCTTTCACGATCCTGACGCCATTTGACGATGTCTTCTGGCTGTCATTAGCCGTTTTTATTGGAAGTATCTGAGGGACTTGAAGGGGTAAAGAGTATCACCATCCACCATCTGACTCCCACATCCCCTTTCTAATCTGAATAAAATAGTCCAATACTACCCAGCATAGAGAAGAGAAAGGCGTCCTCGGAACGTAAAAGGGTTAACTAACCAAAGCTAGCTATCCTTTTCTACAGTCACGAACAATTTTTATCAAAGTGTAAAGCGATTGTTAACGCTCTTAGGATCCGAGGACGCCTTTCTGGTTTTCTTTCCTGGTTATTATTTGACTATTTTATTCGGATTAGGGATGGGATACGGAGGTCAGAGTGAATGGTGATACGCTTTACCCGTATAATTCCCTCAGATCCTTCCTTAACTGTATAAAAACGTCAAACAATTGGCAGAAGAAGATGCCAAAAGGCGTCAGGATCCTGAGGGTCATTCTACAACTATAATACAATATTACTTATTATATTTAAACTGATTAATAATTTTTTAATCCCTGCAGGTGAGGGGCATGTTAAAACAAGATCGAGATCTGACCGCCCTCGTGTCACTTCCCAAGAAGACTGTGAGCGCATCCTCACTGCTGTCATCCAGGCACCCAAATCATCATCGGTAGCTCTGACAAGAGACCTGGGCCTCAACTGTCACCCTATAACGGCGAGACGCCGGATGCGTGAGGCGGGACTGAACTGCCATGTTCCAGCCATAAAGGAGGTGCTGACAGAAGCCAACAGGAGAGCAAGACTACGATTCGCTCAACAGCATATTCAGCGTGGCTGTGGCTTCTGGCAAAATGTTATTTTCACGGATGAAAAATACTTCTCCTCTGTGACACGGAACGGGTGGCAGTGTTGGCGAGCACGAAACACTCGGTATGAGGCCAGGCATATAAATGAGAAGGGAAGGAGTGGCAGAGTCACCGTGTCGTTTCATGGTTGGATGTGGTGGGGAGGTCCTGGAGAACTGGTTAAAATTGATGGTAACCTTAACAGCGAGGAATACATTAATATATTGGAAACCTCTTTACTGCCATCTATTCGCGCATACGCCCTTCCAGAGCCCGATATCATCACATTGGTGCAGGATCGGTCTCCCATTCACACCAGCCGAGCAGTCACACAGTGGTTCGCACAGCACCCGGAAATCCAGTTGGTAGATTGGCCTCCAAAGGGATGTGACTGCAACCCCATCGAAAATCTTTGGGGGATAATGGTTCCGGAATGGAATGTTCCAGAGATGACCAAGGAATGTGTAGAAGCAAAGGCCAGAGAAGTATGGGAGGGCGTGAGACGACGCCCAGACATTTGCAGCAAGCTAGTAGACTCGTTACCGGCTCGTCTGCAGGAGGTTATTGATGCAGAAGGGGGATGGACAAGTTATTAAGCTGCGGAGACATTGTATGTTACAACCTAAATGCATATGTTGCCATATTAAAAAGACACTGTATTCCATTATCTCTCTGCACAAATAAACTTTATAACAATGTATTTGGTAATATGTATAGCAGATGCTTTAAACAAGGGCTTGATAAAATAAAAAATGAACCACATATGAAATAGAATATGTTTCTAACACCTACTTGTTCCATTATATTTAGTGCCCAAGATATAGTTAACGGCTTATTATGTCTTATTTTAATATTAATAAATTATGCGTTACAGTCTATGACCATGAAATAGATCGCTCTATCACATGCATAAAAAGAAAACTAAAACAATCTTTCGCTCAGATAATTATAATCCGTTTGTGAGACTTATTATTGATTATAATAGAACAAGCACCATGTTAACTAGGACTTTATGGCACTGTGAAGCATGGTTAAAATGGAACATGGGAGCTTAGCATAAAAAACTATATGAAAGCAGTCTTTTAACCCTTTAGGATCTAGATGCCTTTCAGCAGCTTCTCCTGACTATCACCATACGAATTTTTACAGCTTGAGAAGGATCTGGGGATCTTAAAAGGCTACAGACTAACTCAATTAACCCTCTGACTGTCATAAACCTTTCCTAATCTGAATAAAATCATGTAAAAATAGCCAGAAAACAGATGTAAAGTGTGATGCCGGAGCATGAAATGGTTAAATAAGGGACAGAAGACAGGTATGGCAAAGAAAATGCATAAGCCTGTCGGTGGAAAACGTAGGTGACTCACAAATGTTTTGAGACTTGGAGCTCATGAAAAGCGAACCTCGGTCTCGTTGCCAAGCCTGGTACACCAGTTTGTCCGAACGTCTGTTGTATCTGCAACCTTGACTTAGCCTTAATACCTGTCCAAGGGGTGCCGAAACTTTGGTTCACGGGTGTACGCACGATAACACACCAGTATAACATATTCAAAGTCTCCTCGAAATGATACATACATACAGTATATACTGTATATATTATATATATATATATATATATATATATATATATATATATATATATCATATATACAGTATATACAGTATATATTATATATATATATATATACAGTATATATATATATATATATATATATATATATATATATATATATATATATACCCGGTATATATATATACTGTATATATATATATATATAGTGTTCACAATAGAGGTGCCCACGGGGTAATGTACAGTGTAGAGCCAGCTCAGGATCTATCTATCTATCTATTGCCTGACGCCATGATCCCTGAAGGGGTGGCCACGAACGAACCGCCCCCTTGCACCTCTGTCCCCAGTCATTCGATGCCCCTCCTCCCAACCAGCACCGCCTTCATTCATATACTTCCTCACTCCATCCTTCCACCTCTCCCTCTCTGTCCACCTCGCCCTCGTACACCCTCTTAGTCATTCTCTCGCTTCCCATACGTTCCACATGGCCGAACCATCTCAAGTTGTTCCTTTTCACACTTTCCAGCACATCTACCTCCACACCACACCTCCTTCTTACTTCCTCATTCGTCTGTCTATCCCTCCATGTAACTCCGCACACACTTCTCAAGTAACTCATTTCCACCGCTCTCACTCTTGGTCTGAGTCTCTCCACGAATGTCCATGCTTCGCTGCTTCCGTGAATTAGTGTCGGGATTACCACACTGTCATGCAGGACTTCTTCACTTCCATACTGACCACTCTATTTCATGTTACTGCTTTCAACGTTCCTACAACCTTCTTCCCCTGTTGCACCCTCTCCCGCACTTCTTCATCCACAGTCCCATCTTTATTCAACACACTGCCCAGATACTTAAAAGAGCTGACGATCTCCATAGCCTGACCGTTCAACTTCACCTCACACTCTGTGACTTCACCCCTTTCGAAGACCATAACCTTGCTCTTCCCCGCATTTACCTTCAAATTCCGTTTTTCGCACACTGTTCCAAACTCATTTACCAGACCCTGCAACTCCCATTCCTTATCGCTCATCAGAACTTTAGACGCCCAGAGCTGCGTGTTAGGAATATCTTCAACTGAGAAATTCTTTAAGAATCTTAACGATACAGCCCATTTTCTGATGTCATGTGCACGCCCCACTACGCCGGGTGCCCAACCCCGAAAAGGGTTGAAATAGGGGAGCTATCCCCCCGCCAAAGGCGGCTTTCTAGGGCCTTTCCTAGCTGATGCTGAGAGGATTGGGTTCTAGTCATGTGGTGATGGGCTGGTCTATCAGAGTGAGAACTGAGCGATCTCTGCCATACCCATAGCTTACTCTGACTGTTCCTTTTACTTATACATTTTCTAGATCTCAAGTGACGGCGTCTCTTCCGTGGATTGGCCTCCCAATCTACAAAGATTGGAAGCCAAAGCGTCACATTTTTCCTTTGCCCCTCAACTTTCTCTTCATAATTGCTGAGGGGCACAGGGCCCTGGGTGGGGCTTTGGTTTCCCGGGAGTTTCCGCGCCCTCCTCAGCTCCCCGCCATGGAGTGGCTTCGGTCACCCAGGCTTTATTGTGGTCGGTAGGGAGGGTTCTGTGGGGGCGCTCGGTTATGTCCTTGGCCTTGCTCGGGGCCTTGGGGCTGTTCAGCCAGGCAGCTTGGGGAACAGCAACAACAAGCAACAACAACAACCAGACCCTGCAACTCCCATTCATTATCGCTCATCAGAACTGTGTCATCCGCAAACAGCAGTATAGGCAGCTTCCATTCATTTCCCTCCCTTATCAGCGATACACCAACATCCCCTGCTCTTCCTAGTATTTCTTTCATGACTCCATCCATATATACAGTAAACAACCATGGGGACATCACACACCCCTGTTTCAATCCAACACTCAGGTCAAAGAACTCGCTCTGCCGCCTTTGCACCGTCATACATGCTCTTCACTGCTTTCAGCAACTTGCCATCTACTCCGTATATTCTAAGTAATTTCCACAAGCCTTCTCTATCCACTCTGTCATAGGCCTTCTCCAAGTCCATAAAGGCAACATACACCTTTTGTTGCTTCTCCAGATATTTCTCCACAACACAATTCAGGGTAAAAATCTGATCTACACATCCTCTTCCCTTCCTAAAATCTCCCTGCTCGTCGCCTATCCATTTCTCTGTTCTCAATCTCACTCTCTCAATCACTACCCTACTGTACACCTTCCCTACTACGCTTAAAAGACATATTCCTCGGTGGTTACCACACATTCCTCTCTTCCCTTTGCCCTTATATAGGGGGACTATTATGCCAGTCTTCCAGTCATCGGGTGCAGCTCAGGATAAAGACTAATATATTCCACTTCATCATCTTTATTGGTGACTAGTTTCGGGAACATTTCCCATCATCACACAAACATGAAGAAACTCTAGATCCAGGGTAGCCTTCTGGGAATGTAGGTGAAAACTTTCCAATATTCGGTAACAACTGAGTGCTGGTCGGCCATATCTTCTTAATATAGAGTTCACAATATAGGTGCCCACGGGGTAACGTACAGTGTAAAGCCAGCTCAGCATAAAGACTAATATATTCCACTTCATCATCTTTATTTGTGACTAGTTTCGGGAACATTCCCATCATCAGACAAACATGAAGAAACTCTAGATCCAGGGTAGCCTTCCGGGAACGTAGGTGAAAACATTCCAATCTTCGGTAACAAGTGAGTGCTGGTCGGCCATATCTTCTTAATAAAGAGTTCACAATAGAGGTGCCCACGGGGTAACGTACAGTGTAGAGCCAGCTCAGGATAAAGACTAATATATTCCACTTCATCATCTTTATCTTTATCCTGAGCTGGGAGGGTTCGAATCTCACCGCTGCCACCGGGATTTTCGGAAGGGTTAAATTCCCTTCGTATACCCAGCATTTCACTGGTGGCAGCGGTGGGATGCGAACCCTGGTTAGCGACCTCAGTAGGTGACTGAGGTTACCCCAGGTCCGCGCGCTAACCCACTGTACTACCACGGACGTACAATAGAAGAGCAACCTTAGTTCTCCTTGAAAGAACCAGGTGATAGTCTCAGGGTGATCAGGGCCGGATTTAGGGCAGGGCACAAAGGGCCAGTGCCCAGGGCCCCGCACATATAGGGGCCCCGCAGGCCTGCACGTTTTTTTTTTTTTTTTTTTTGAGGGATGATTTTGGTATTGAAATTTGAATCCATGTTCAGATCTGGCAACTAATGTACCGATATTACCGAACGATCCAAAGTTCCGAACCTGTCTCAGTCTTGTCAAAAACGCCAAGTAGTGAGTACTTCTGGTCCTCTCCTCTCCCGTTTTTACCACTGCATTTTATCGGTAAGTGTTGTGCATATCACACCATACCAAATGAATACATTATAACATTAGAAATTCAGAACTATGAATACTTACAGAATGGCGTGAGGATTGTAAATTGTAAATAATTTTCGAAACCTAGCCTAAGTATAGAGTAGGCTAAGTGTATACGTTGTGTTTAATGTTTATTGTCTAATCATCATGCCAGTGTCATTTCAAGCGAGATTTTGTACACGATTTATGGCTTCGTAATTATTATTGAGGTGACAGGTCAGGTTGACAAGTAGTAGGCTATAGTCCATTTTGTTCAGCTGATGGTAGGCCTAAATTGACATGCTCCCATCTTGACCTTGTTTAATCAGTTATTACGAAAATTGTGTAGCTACTTATGCTGTTAATTATGAAAAACTTTGTATATATAGGCCTACAGTATGAATGATGCAAAGTAGTTGCATATATTTCCATTAAGTATCGATAAATCAGTTGGTAAGAGATTCAATTTACCGTCAGCTGGAAGTTCTATAGTAGGCTACTGTGCCCTCCCCACATTTGTACCCCCTAGTGAGTACTCGGACAGACTGCGCCACACTCCACAGGCTGTAAAATCTGCTGTGACCCACAACAGGTTTTACAGCTGCTGGCCTAACTTTAACTACAGTGCTTCTGTAGTTAAAGTTTTCATATTTCATAAATTTGATTTTAGTAAGCCTTTTTTCCACATAGCGATTTTGATAAGCTAATTTGACTTTATATTATCTTTGTCCCAGTTTTGGTTTGTTTAGTTTGCAAGTTTTACATTTTAAATTATAGGTAGGGCAGAAATCATGAACCCTAGGGCCATAACCTATGTAACTAAAAAAGCACTATTCCTTATTCCCTGGCTGACCCTTCCTAAATGGTAACGATTTGGATTCTTGTCAGAAATAATGGTTATACAGACAGATAAGTTCCTTGAGTCTGCTGCCAACCTGGTCAAAACTTATCCAAATGATCAGGAACATTGTCTGATCTCAGAAATGGTACATTTCCAAGCATTTCTCCAAACTATGGACACAAAAGAGTGGACTGAAACAAGCATGTATTCTACAATACATAATTGTGATGTGGCATCAGCCTTACCCAATGTGGAGATAGCACTCCGAATATACCTAGCTATGTTTGTGACAAACTGCACAGGCGAAAGATAATTTTCAAATTTCAAAACTCAAAAGGCTCAAGAGTTCTCTGCAAACTACAATCAGTCAAAATCGCCTGGCATCACTGGCCATACTGAGTGCCGAGCACCAAATCTTCAGGAGAGTCAGTACACGTCAGGTTATTGATCAAATCCAGGCGGAAGATATAAGTTTAGTATTGATGATCATGCTGCTAGTTATAATTATGCATTTAGCTCTATTTTCTTTGCTTTATACTTTCTTATCTCACATCACCTGCATTATATTTAGTAAATTGTAGCAATACTTTCACAATTTTTAACTAATTTTGCGGAAGAGATAAGTTTATGATTGATGATCATGTTATCTATCTCTATCTATTGCCTGACGCCGTGATCCCCGAAGGGGTGGCCACGAACGAACCGCCCCCATGCACCTCTGTCCCCAGTCAGTCGACGCCCCTCCTCTCAACCAGCACCGCCTTCATTCATATACTTCCTCACTCCATCCTTCCACCTCTCCCTCGGTGCACCTCTCCCTCTCTGTCCTTCCACCTCGCTCTCGTACACCCTCTTAGTCAATCTCTCGCTTTCCATACGTTCCATATGGCCGAACCATCTCAAGTTGTTCCTTTTCACACTTTCCAGCACATCTACCTCCACACCACACCTCCTTCTTACTTCCTCATTCATCTGTCTATCCCTCCATGTAACTCCGCACGCACTTCTCAAGTAACTCATTTCCACCGCTCTCACTCTTGGTCTGAGTCTCTTCCCGAACGTCCATGCTTCGCTTCCGTAAGTTAGTGTCGGGATTACCACAATGTCATGCAAGGACGTCTTCACTTCCATACTGACCACTCTATTTCTTGTTACTGCTGTCACCATTCTTACAACCCTCTTCCCCTGTTGCACCCTCTCCCACACTTCTTCATCCATAGTCCCATCTTTACTCAACACACTGTCCAGATACTTAAAAGAGCTGACAATCTCAATAGCCTGACCGTTCAACTTCACCTCACCTGTAACTGTGACTTGTGACTTCACCCCTTTCGAAGATCATAACCTTGCTCTTCCCCGCATTTACCTTCAAATTCCGTTTTTCGCACACTGTTCCAAACTCATTTACCAGACCCTGCAACTCCCATTCCTTATCGCTCATCAGAACTGTATCATCCGCAAACAGCAGTATAGGCAGCTTCCACTCATTTCCTTCCCTTTTCAGCGATACACCAACATCCACTGCTCTTCCTAGTATTTCTTTTCTGACTCCATCCATATATACTGTACAGTAAACAACCACGGGGACATCACACACCCCTGTTTCAACCCAACACTCAGGTCAAAGAACTCGCTCTGCTCGTTCTCCACACGTACTGCCGCCTTTGCACCCTCATGCATGCTCTTCACTGCTTTCAGCAATTTGCCATCTACTCCGCATATTCTAAGTACTTTCCACATGCCTTATCTATCCACTCTGTCATAGACCTTCTCCAAGTCCATAAAGGCAAAATACACCTTTTGTTTCTTCTCCAGATATTTCTCCACAACACAATTCAGGGTAAAAATCTGTTCTACACATCCTCTTCCCTTCCTAAAATCTCCCTGCTCATCGCCTATCCATTTCTGCGTTCTCACTCTCACTCTCTCAATCACTACCCTACTGTACACCTTCCCTACTACGCTTAAAAGACATATTCCTCGGTGGTTACCACACACTCCTCTTTCCCCTTTTCCCTTATATAGGGAGACTATTATGCCAGTCTTCCAGTCATCGGGAGCATTCTCCTTCTCCCATGCTAGTTTTCACATTTTCCATACCCATTCGATCACTATCTCACCACCATACCTCAACATTTCCCCACACACTCCATCTTTTCCTGGTGCTTTCCCCAACTTCACTGTTTTCATGGCTTCCCACACTTCTGACCTCCTGATCCCCACCTCCTCCTCCACTACTTCTCCTCTTCTCCCTCCCATACCCCATCCAACTATGTTTGCTGACTCTTCATTCCTTACATTTAGCAACTCGTTGAAGTACTCCCTCCATCTTTCGACTCTCTCTTGCTTATCGGCTAGCATTTTCCCATTCTTATCTTTCACAATCTTACTGTTTCCCTTGCTACCTTCCCTAACTTTCTTGACTTCTTTCCAGAACAGTTTCTTACACTCCCTCCATTTTACACTCAGATTCCTTCCAAATTCCTTATCTACTCTTCTCTTACTTTCCTTCACTACTCTCTTCACCACTCTCTTTCTCTCCACATACCTCACTCATTTCTGCCTCTCCAAATCTTCATTCCCTCTACTACCCAACCACTCTCTATACGCTTTCTTCTTATCTTCCACAGCTATTTTCACCTCTTCTGTCCACCATGCTGTACCTTTCATGCTGCTAGTTATAATTATGTATTTAGCTCTATTTGCTTTGCTTTATATTTTCTTATCTCACATCACCTGCATTATATTTAATAAATTGTAGCTATACAGTGTATACTTTCACAATTCTTAACTAATTTTTACATTATAAAATTCCTATCAGTATTCCAAAAAGTTAACCATTTATTTATACTTTCTACAACATTAAGAATTATGAAAGAAAATATATGCGAAAGAAGTAACTATATATCAAATACTGTGCATAGGATCACTGATTCACTGCCGTATACAATAGTTATGGCATAAAGCACAAACTCACGTGCACAGCACTCACATATACACACACTACACTCTACATTACAATACTCTAATGTCAATGTCTTAATGGGTGTGTGACTGTGTGTGCATTTTGATTTCTGAAATATATGTTTTATCGCAAATTACACAATGTCTTGCTCTTGCCATGCCTATGATGCCTAATTAGGTACAGTTACATGTGTATAACATTATATTATAAATTACAGGATTTCACTCCATAGCCCTCAAAATAAAAGTGCTTATTTTTCAAAAAAAATCTCGGGGGAGGGGGGGCTGTACCCCCCCCCCCCCCCCCCGACCACCCAGCGGCAAAGGCTTACTTCGCTGCCCCCCCCCCCCCCCCTCTGCTCAGGGGTTGCCGGATTTTTGCTGGTACAGGGTATTACACAAACGTATATATATATATATATATATATATATATATATATATATATATATATTATATATATACAGTATATATATATATATATATATATATATATATATATATATATATATATATATATATATATATATATATATATATATATATATATATATATATATACAGTATATACTGTATATATATATATATATATATTTATATATATACACTCGGAGTCAAAATTTGTGGCACGAGAGGGACCACGCCACCTAATTTGGCTAAAATCGTTTAGCTCCGGTTATCCCATTATAATTTGCCAGGATCCCGGATTTTTTTCTGGCTGGCAATATCTGGCACCCTTCCTTAGGCCTGCGAGCGTAATAAATCATCCTTCAGTGCCCGTGTGACTCCCTTAGGTGGAGGCTGTGTCGCACTTCTTTCTGACCCATGCGGCCCTCTACTGCCTTACCGCCGCCTACATTTTGCCCTCTTACACCACCATGCCTGGGACTAGCTGGCTCTCTGAATACAAGATTGCAGCCATAGCTGAGCTAAGTAAGGCAGGCTTAAGCAACAATGCTATCTCACAGCAGACCGGAGTAGCACTGAGAAGTATGCAGCGGTGGGCCAAGAAAGTTTGCGATACCGGTACAGCTGATCTCCAACTTCAAAAGAAGAGCTCTGGCCGCCCACTCAAGATCAGCAAGCGCACTTTGAATCTTATCAAGCGTCAAGTGGAGGCTAACCCTAGGTTGACAGCAAGGGAAATCAAGCAAAACAACCCTGCTTTGCTACGAGACGTCTCTGTTAGAACCATATCCCGGGCCCTGCTCAAGCGTTTGAAGTACAGGTGAAGAAGAGCTTAGTGAACTGCGGTAAAGTCGGACAGAAAAAGAGTGTAGATCTATATTGTGGCCATATGCAAGAAAAAGAAGAGATTGACCCATAAAGAGAGGGAGGGGGGGGGGGGGGGGGGCAGATGCAGATAGATAAATATGCGTCAATTCAAGCACACATTGATTAGATAGATAGATAAAGAGAGAGAGAGAGAGATATTCAGATAGATAAATATGCGTCAATTCAAGAGAGAGAGAGTTACATATAGTTATATAGATATACAGACTCCTTTGAAGTACGGGTGGGCCCCCCTGGGGGGCCCAGGGGGAGCCCCACAAATTTTGACTCCGAGTGTATATATATATATATATATATATAGCGGTATATATATTAATTATATATATATATATATATATATATTCTGACATACGGAGCCCTGTATGTTAATTTAAAAGTTAGAATTAGAGTTGAAGGAGTGTCAAACTACCCAAGCGGCGAAGCAGACTAGCGAGCGAACCAGCGAGTGGGAAACCAGCTCGCCCGCATACCAGCAAACAAGCCTTCACACCTGCGTGCGTCATAGGGGACCCTGCAAACTACTTTGATGACCCGACGCTATGACGTATGATCGACGCCAGGAGAATCCATTGGTCCACGCACCAGCTATGCAACTCGAGGAGCTATGATAGGGGCGCGCACCATCACTCGCCTCCTGATTCGTTCCTACACCATCATTGTTTAGTATATAAGAACCGAGTAGTGGGCATTCAAATCAGTCTCATTTGGAGTTGGGGAAGGTGAACTTGCAGCTGGAGGAAGATGGGGTGAAGTATTATAATGGGTTTGTGACTGTCAGTCAGATTATATAAGTGTGTGTTAAGTGTGTTCGGTGTAAACACTTACGTTATGTTGGTTAGTGAGATATGTGATTGGGAATTAACGTTAACGCTATTATTATGTACTTAACTATTTTAGTTGACTAACTTGTGGACTAAAGCAACTCTTAAGTAATTGGGTTATGATGAAAGTAATACTATTGTTTTATATTAATACTTACGAGTTCTTTCATTTTCTTTTAATTAAGCTTACATTGCTTAACCTGACAAGCGCAATATAGACGTAGGTGCTAGGGTAGTTATTTGTGCATTTCTAGCCCTGGATTCTGACAGAATTCGTTATATTTACAATATAAACCATTATTTGTTTTCGGTATGCTTTTATTTTACATATATGATGTATATATGAACCTTCAAGAGTGCTAAAATAAGTGGGAAAAGCATTTGGGTGGTGAAAAACGAAGATATTGGCCACCCGGTCATAATCTCAGGCGAGAGAGAGAGACAGGCAGCCTTCCCCTCTCGCTGTCTGGGAGTCAACTGAGGAGAGCGGGGCGGTGTGTGCCGGTGTCTGGGTGTTGCATAACGATCTTTTATGCAACCCACTTGTGCTACATTATCGCGGGAGAGAAAAATAACCGATAAATGATGATAATAAGAGGAAAAATAGGTGATAATTGAGGAGGGGAGGGAGGGGGGAATAAGGTGGGGAAGGAGGGGAGGGGGGTGGGTGAGATTTACATGGATGAGTACTGGAGGGGAATTATCTCACCTAGAGACAAATTCCTTTGTTTTGATAGGCCCTTTTTTTTTATGGAAGGCTTTTTTTATGGTCCTGCTTCCGTGAGGCCTATCGCGTTCCCTATAGGAAGCCTTCCGTGAGGCCTATCGCGCTTGCCGGGTTAACGGTGCTTAGTACGGTGATGCTATTGTCTCATATTAGTAATATCGCCTTAGACTAACATGGCTGTGTTAATATTACTTCTAGTGATTTCCTAAGCTGAAGAAAATTCTTTTAGCTTCAAAATATTTTTTTTGCTTTTCATATTATTTGAGTGAGACCTGAATCGAATCTATGGAGCGATCCTGTAACCTAATTTACTCATAATCAAACCTCAATGTTACGTGGTTAAGAAATACATTTAACTAATTATTAAATATATATCTAACTTTTTATGTGACTTTGATATAAATCCTGATGATAATAATAATATAATACTGTTAACGTAAGACAAGAACCAAGAATAATTACATTAAATATAAATACAAGGACATATAAGAAAACTATCTATTCATTTCAAAAAGGGTAAGAGACAGTAATATTCTTACTTTAATGTTTATCTTTCAAGACTTTTTATAGAATTAATAGTCCTTCTTTAGATTACTTCTTCGGTTCATAACCATAGCCTACTAAGCTTCGGTTAAATAATAATTCTTTATAAATACTACATGACTTTAATTAGTTTCAGTCTTTTTCATAATTAAAGAGTATCAGTCAATAAAGGATACTAAGTCCTAAGATCCAAAAGGAAAGGAAGCAACAACAGGAAATAATTTTATTAGATTTTACTTTTGTTTTGCCTTCAGCTGACTGATACCTTAATATATATCTCTGTGCTATCTAGATTCATCAAGTTAACCACTTGAGGATCAAGATACGTAACAGAAGAGTGGCGACCTTGCCAGAATTCGTTTCATACAGTTTCACTCAGTTTCATTAACGTTTCACTACTTAAAAACCAAAAATTAATCATGCCTCATCTAATTAATGACGAAGATGCTCGAGTTTTCATAGAATCAGACCCCACAGCCCCTGATATTGACTGTCTGTCAAAATCCGAACTGAAAGTGCTTGCCTCGCATCTCCAGTTAACTGTCTCAAACATGTCCAAAGTAGAGGTGGCTCAGACCATAAAAACCCACCTGTTCCCTGTAGAAGGCGGGGAGGGTGACGGAGCAGTTGGTGGGATCCCGAGTAAACCTAGCCAACTTAATGTACAATTGCCACCTGGTTTGACCGGTGATCAAATATTCGAACTAGAACAAGCCAAACTAAAAATAGAAGAAGCCAGAATAAAAGCAAATACTGAAGAAGCCAGAATAAAAGCAAATATCGAAGAAGCCAGCATAAAAGCCAGAGCAACTACCGAACAAGCCGGACTAAATATAGAACTAGCCAGAATAAATGCCGAACAAGCCAGAGCAAATATCGAAGCCAGAATAAAGACCGAACATTATCAATATCAATATCAAACGGCTCAACTAAATGTCAATACAAATGCTCCCGTAATTGCTCCCCCTCTGGGATTGACTATGACTAGTGTCATTCCACCTTTCACTGAGGATAATGTGCAGGATTTCTTTGTTTTGTTTGAGCAAGTTGCTGGAGGTATGAAGTGGACAAGAGATCAATGGCCTTTTATGTTACAAACCGTTTTGACAGGGCAGGCTCGAGCCACGTATTTGTCAGAAGTAGCAGAAGTTAGGCAGGATTATGACAATCTCAAAGAAGCTATCCTAAAAACCTATCAATTACAGCCTGAGGCTTACAGGCAATCTTTCCGTAAAAACCAGAAGAAAGTAGAAGAAACCCATAAGGTATTTGCCAGGACCATGACTAAAACTTTCAATCATTGGGTCAAGAGTAAGAAAGTCACAAGCTACAACGATCTGAAGGAGTTGGTCCTGTTAGAAAATTTCCTATGGAAAATTGATTCTTCTGTATCCTATCATTTAAAGGGGAAAAAGGTAGATTGTGTTGCCGACGCCGCTGACATGGCTGACACATACGTGCTCAACAACAAATTTCGTGGAAAGAAGCCCTACGATAATTCTAGTTCTAATTTTGAGTATCCCAATCATAAGTCTGACAGACCCAGCCACAAGCCTATAACGTCTTCCCCAGCTAGCCAAAATAGAATTGTTCCCCCAACTAAAAATGCGACTCAGGGCAATGGTAACAGAGGTGGGCCCCAAATTAATAGTAATGCTCAAAGAGGGAACGTTCCCGTATCTCCTAAAGTATGTACTTTTTGTGGCATGAGAGGCCACCTAGCTTACCAGTGCTGGGCCAAGGAGAAAACCGAGAGATCGGGGCAGACAGTTGCCGCCGTATCTCAAACTCCATATTTTCCCTTAATGCAGGACTCCCGACAGAAGGAGTACCTAGCACCAAAAAGTTCCTTTAACCCGGCAAGCGCGATAGGCCTCACGGAAGGCTTCCTATAGGGAATGCGATAGGCCTCACGGAAGCAGGACCATAAAAAAAGCCTTCCATAAAAAAAAAGGGCCTATCAAAACAAAGGAATTTGTCTCTAGGTGAGATAATTCCCCTCCAGTACTCATCCATGTAAATCTCACCCACCCCTCTCCCCTCCTTCCCCACCTTATTCCCCCCTCCCTCCCCTCCTCAATTATCACCTATTTTTCCTCTTATTATCATCATTTATCGGTTATTTTTCTCTCCCGCGATAATGTAGCACAAGTGGGTTGCATAAAAGATCGTTATGCAACACCCAGACACCGGCACACACCGCCCCGCTCTCCTCAGTTGACTCCCAGACAGCGAGAGGGGAAGGCTGCCTGTCTCTCTCTCTCTCGCCTGAGATTATGACCGGGTGGCCAATATCTTCGTTTTTCACCACCCAAATGCTTTTCCCACTTATTTTAGCACTCTTGAAGGTTCATATATACATCATATATGTAAAATAAAAGCATACCGAAAACAAATAATGGTTTATATTGTAAATATAACGAATTCTGTCAGAATCCAGGGCTAGAAATGCACAAATAACTACCCTAGCACCTACATCTATATCGCGCTTGTCAGGTTAATGCAGGACTCCCGACAGAAGGAGTACCTAGCACCAAAAGTTCCTTTAATACAGGACTCCCGACAGAAGGAGTACCTAGCAGCTAACGTAAATCATCTAGACAAGGGTGTAGTAGCATGTGTGGTGCAACCCACTAGGGTTAAGCCAATAATAATTTCACCATCAGTGCAGGACAGTTACCGTCCCTTTATTTCATCTGGCAACGTGAGATTAAATGGTTGTATGCATGAGGTAAAAATTCTGAGAGACACAGGTTCTACTAGCACCCTCATGGTGAATCCTTACACTGAGTGCCCACCTGGCGAACCAGTTGTAATGAGAGGTGCTGGAGGCCAATTTTATGCACACTTGGTAAAAGGCGAAATTGAATGTGAGTTACTAAAGGGTGAGGCCACCATAGCTTTGTGTAGGTCCCAAGATATCCCTGTGCCTGGGGTAACACTCCTTTTGGGGAATGATGTAGCAGGTGAGAAGGTCCGACCAGACCCCATTTGGTCACTTTCCCCTGTTAACGAGCCACTAACCAGTGAGCTCGAAAAGGAGATGCCAACAGTTTTCCCTGTGTGTGCTGTCACACGTTCAATGTCTCAAGTAGCAGTTCCCTCAGACAGAAATGTACCGAATGTAAGAGTTGATGAAAGGGATGATGAGAGTGTGAATGACGCTCCAACTGTGCCTGATGATGTGACTGAGGTGGATTTATCTGACACCTTTATGGCTCATCTTGACCCTAACGATGACCATGAAACCACTCCAAATTGTCCTAGTGGCCTGGTAGAGTTACAGAGAGATGATAGTGAATGCAAGGAGTTAGCTGCCAGGTCCGTGAGTGAAGAGGAATGTGAGAAGGAGGGTGGTGAATGTTTCTACCTCAAAGGAGGAGTATTGTGGCGTAGATGGAGACAGCCACACAGACCAATCGATGACGGGGCTTGGGACGTCCATCAAGTAGTAGTCCCCAAACCTTGTCGTAGAGATATCTTGGAAATGGCACATTGTATACCATTGGCAGGACACCTAGGTGTGAGAAAACTCTAGACAGAATCAGAGCCCACTTTTACTGGCCAGGAATGCGTGCAGATGTAGTGGAGTTTTGTAGAGTGTGTCACACTTGCCAGATGACAGGAAAACCCAATCAGAAGGTGCCTGTACATCCTCTGGTGCCCTTGCCCGTTTTCGAGAATCCTTTTACTCGGGTGGTAGTGGACATTGTAGGCCCATTGCCTAAGGCTTCCCAAGGTAACATTTATTTATTAACTATCATGGACATGGCAACTCGCTACCCAGAGGCTATACCCTGGAAAGGAAGGCAAGGCAAGCCAAAGCTTGCATAAACACTATACTTCCATTCGCCCTTCTTTCTCCAAGCTGCATCACCACCATGAGAGGGAAATCCGGAGGAGTTACCCCAGCCACCCGAGGGCCTCCTCCCAGCACAGCTACCCTTCTTACCCGGAGAAGGGACACCGGGAGAAATGCCAGAAGAGGTAAGACTATGACAGGCAAATTTAAGATCTATAGCAGTTGGAAAGCTCTTAAAACATACTTCACTGGAAGATATTTTAAGAGTGGGAAGATTTGGGCTCTACTGAATAAACTATTAAAGCACTGCATATAAAGGTTTATTCAGGATTTTCAGATGTTGGCTCATCAAAGGAATTATTTACTGGATCACCATGGTGGCAACCCAATATTGATTCCTCCGCCTTGATTGCTAGGAATTACTGTCGATAAAGAAGGCTGTACTGACGTGCGCTTTATCGATTACTAGGAATTACTGTCAATAAAGAAGGCTGTACTGACGTGCATTGTATTGGTAGTAAACCGACCCCATTCTGGACCCTTTTAAAAAGTTCATGCACAGGCAATTGGCTTTTTAAAAGGTAGGGCTTGTGAGATACCGTAGCTTAAAGCATAACAGCACTCTGCATAGAGTCCATACGGTACGTTGTCCCAGGCACTGGCATTAAGACACGTATGCGTAAAAGGCCCAAATAAACCCTTCCACCAGTCCCTGAAAGACTCTTATAATGGTCAGGACAGTTAAGAGATGTTGCAAAACAACCCTCTTATGTTAGTCCGATGATATGATATACATAGCACTGGCATAGCAAATTCATGTTCATTGAAGACCCTACACCCAAGAGTGCTGGAAGGTTCTCATCAAACCTCTTATAAAGGTCAGAATAGTTGAGTGAGACAGTACAACACTGGTATAACTTCTCACGTTAGTTCGATAATATGTATACGTATAACACTGGTATAACGGAACATATTCATTCAAGACCCAAAACCCAAGAGTTCTCCATCCATTGAGTACAACAGGATGAACAACATCCGGACCGCACGCTTTCTTAGTATTAAGCCCAGAGAGGGTAGAAAGTATATCTTTAGAAGAGATTAGGATATTAGGCATAAGTAGGAGAGAGGGGGTCGGAGAGGGCGAAATAGCACCGGAATCATCCAAGGTGGAGTTTCTAGTAAAAATTTGAGCGAAGAGTTCAGCTTTGTCAGAGGAAGAAGTGATGTTTTTGCCATCAGAGTGGAAAAGGGGAGGGAAAGACGAGGAAGAAAAATTGTTGGAGAGGTTTTTGGCTAGATGCTAGAAAGCTTGGGAAGAGCTAGAGTTGGATAGTTCAGTGCATTTATTATTGATGAAAGAGTGCTTAACAAGTCGAAGAACAGATTTGGCTTGATTCCGGGCAGAATCATAGGAAGAATGAGATTCTTGAGTTTTAAGGCGTCGGTACCGTTTGAATGCTTCCTCCTGGTTGCGGACAGCAGTAGAACAAGCGTGAGTAAACCAATTTTTTTTTTGCATTAGTCTGAGAGAAAGAAAATGGAATGTACGCTTCCATGCCCGAGAGGATTACCTCGGTAATGCGTTCTGTACTCTCTGAGGGTCCTCGGCCATGGAAGCAGAAGTCATTCCATGGGAAATCAAAGAAGTACTGCCGAAGAGCCTCCCAGTCGGCAGCGCCGAAGTGCCACAAGCGCCGCCGGCTGGGAGGATCGGGTGGCCGTACTGGAGAGATAGGACAAGTAACAGAGATATGTTTATGGTCGGAGGAGCCCAAAGTGTTACACGAAACCCAACCTTACTATGATAGTCAAATGGAAGTACTAAAACACGTAGATATAATATTATGAAAGAAATGTCAATTAACAAGACATTATTTAATATCATTATATTCTACAAACGTCCTTAACATCTAACCACTTACACAATGTAATGTTTAGGGTTAATAAATAATGAATGCATGCAACTGCCGGGAATCGAACGCGGGACTGTCGTCCTTTTTGTGGGTCCGGAGTTCGATTCCCGGCAGTTGCAAGCATTCATTATTTATTAGCCCTACTCATTACATTGTGTAAGTGGTTAGATGTTAAGGACATTAGCCCTACTCATTACATTGTGTAAGTGGTTAGATGTTAAGGACATTAGCCCTACTCATTACATTGTGTAAGTGGTTAGATGTTAAGGACATTAGCCCTACTCATTACATTGTGTAAGTGGTTAGATGTTAAGGACATTAGCCGTACTCATTACATTGTGTAAGTGGTTAGATGTTAAGGACATTAGCCCTACTCATTACATTGTGTAAGTGGTTAGATGTTAAGGACATTTGTATAATATAATGATATTAAATAATGTCGTGTTAATTGACATTTCTTTCATAATACTATATCTACGTGTTTCAGTACTTCCACTTGACTATCATAGTGAGATTGGGTTTAGTGTAACACTCAGTGCATGTTCCTATATATCGACAAGGTATATGTACGAACAAGGGCGTCCCCAGGATTTTGTTCAGGGGGGGGGGGGAAGGCAAAGCCAATATTTTTTAGATCCCTGGCTATACAATTTTTCCCATGTAGCCTATGCCTATAACATTTCCGGTGGTGGTCATGTAGGCTACCGATCATAAAAATGCGTTTCCCCATTCATTTAATCGAATCTAATGCAAGGATAATAATATAATCCGGGGAAGTTCTAAAATATTTAGATTGTGGACTTAGGATTACATATGTCTGTACATGATATGCATGTGTAAATTAGTTTTGGATGATAAATCACTGTATTAGGCTATCTGCAAATATAATATTTAACGCATTGTATAAATTTTTCCTTGCCTCGATAAAAATTTGTTTTTCACATTTTGTATTGATATGGGCATCAATTCATAATAACAAAAACAAAATTACGAATTAGGTAATAGGACAGTGGACTATTAAGTTTACTTGTACTGTAATACTAAGTAATACTTGAACTCCTTAAATTTTTGACAATAGGCCTACACGATATATCAAATAATGTTTTTAATCAAAGATATAATTGAAATATATTGTGAATTGCAGCCAAGAAATATATTTTGCCCTATAACGGATAATAAAGGAATAAAATAAAATGTGAAATTCCAAGCACATTGAATATCCAGGGGGGGGGGGGTAACTGCCCCCCATTGCGGACGCCCATGTTTACGAAGAGTGTGTGCTAAACCTTTAACCTTCTTGATAGTACAATGGTAGAGCACTGTCGTCCTGTTTGTGGGTCCCGAGTTCGATTCCCGGCAGTTGCAAGCATTCATTATTTATTAACCCTACTATAGGTTTGAGTCCCGAAGGGAAGAAGGAAAACCTAATATTTAGTAGTGAACCCGGAATCATTGACGATGCGCCTTAACATTGTTTATGGCCGATCTTTGAACTCAAGGTTGCTTTTCAAACTTCCCGCCCAGGAGAGAACAAAATACGATTGCCACACATCGTGAGCGAAACGCTCTAAAAAAACACTCACGGACTCGTCCTATATAATGTGGGTACCACTACTAGAAAACACTCACGGACTCGTCCTATATAATGTGGGTACCACTACTAGAAAACACTCACGGACTCGTCCTATATAATGTGGGTACCACTACTAGAAAACACTCACGGACTCGTCCTATATAATGTGGGTACCACTACTAGAAAACACTCACGGACTCGTCCTATATAATGTGGGTACCACTACTAGAAAACACTCACGGACTCGTCCTATATAATGTGGGTACCACTACTAGAAAACACTCACGGACTCGTCCTATAATGTGGGTACCACTACTAGAAAACACTCACGGACTCGTCCTATATAATGTGGGTACCACTACTAGAAAACACTCACGGACTCGTCCTATAATGTGGGTACCACTACTAGAAAACACTCACGGACTCGTCCTATATAATGTGGGTACCACTACTAGAAAACACTCACGGACTCGTCCTATATAATGTGGGTACCACTACTAGAAAACACTCACGGACTCGTCCTATATAATGTGGGTACCACTACTAGAAAACACTCACGGACTCGTCCTATATAATGTGGGTACCACTACTAGAAAAAACTAGCAAAAAATAATAGACAAATTTAAATTAAACTTGATTTCGCAATGTGCTTCTCATGCGTCTGCTGTCTCCCGCACGCTCCGCATCGGTCCTCGAAGCGATCTCTCGTTCTTCATTGATATATCAAGACTTTCAAAATACAGCAGATGAATGGGAAGGGGATGGAAGGGAGGGCCAAAATCGTCAATGATTCCGGGGCCACTACTAAATATTAGGTTTTCCTTCTTCCATTCGGGACTAAAACCTATAATTTATTAGTGGCCCCTTCATCATTGACGATGCGCCTGATATCTCAAGTCTGGAGGGGACATTCATCAGGAATATCATAACCACTAACAAATTACTAAGGTTTAAAGAGAAACACGTACGAAAAAGGTCATCGTTTAATAATATAAAAGCAAGAAAAAGTGTACAGGCGGCGTTTATTAAAGGTTTGCCTGTTGTTTAGCACCTTTACATTTGATAGGACAGTTGGAGATACACACATAAACTATACATTTAGCTTATGACTAAATAAAAAAATCAATATCTTGTCTCTTAGAAAATACTGATAAACTTTGGTGGCATATACAAATATATTTCCTAACAGGTCTATCTATCTATCTATTGCCTGACGCCGTGATCCCCGAAGGGGTGGCCACGAACGAACCGCCCCCATGCACCTCTGTCCCCAGTCAGTCGACGCCCCTCCCCCCAACCAGCACTGCCTTCGTTCATGTACTTCCTCACTCCATCCTTCCACCTCTCATTCGGTCTACCTCTCCCTCTCTGTCCCTCCACCTCGCTCTCGTACACCCTCTTAGTCATTCTCTCGCTTTCCATACGTTCCATATGGCCGAACCATCTCAAGTTGTTCCTTTTCACACTTTCCAGCACATCTACTTCCACACCACACCTCCTTCTTACTTCCTCATTAGTCTGTCTATCCCTCCATGTAACTCCGCATGCACTCCTTAAGTCATTCATTTCCACTGCTCTCACTCTTGGTCTGAGTCTCTCAACCAACGTCCATGCTTCGCTTCCGTAAGTCAGTGTCGGGATTACCACACTGTCATGCAAGGACTTCTTCACTTCCATACTGACCACCCTATTTCTTGTTACTGCTTTTAGCGTTCCTACAACCCTCTTCCCCTGTTGTACCCTCTCCCGCACTTCTTCATCCATAGTCCCATCTTTACTCAACACACTGCCCAGATATTTAAAAGAGTTGACGATCTCCATAGCCTGACCGTTCAGCTTCACCTCACACTCTGTGATTTCACCCCTTTTGAAGACCATAACCTTGCTCTTCCCCGCATTTACCTTCAAATTCCGTTTTTCGCACACCTAACAGATACTCTATTACAAATAGATTTGTACAATGCCCTTATAAATAACCTTAAGATTATTGAGCATAAATTAATACTCTATTGCCATACATAAAGTATAAAAAAAAAAAAAGGTTTCCTGACTAGACTTACTTTAGTCTAAGGAATGGGTTATCCCATGACCCTAATTCTCATTATCATGTTGTATCACATAGGAGGCAGGTAGGAGGCCCTAGTAAGAACACTCCCCCCCCCTTTCTTTGTACAAAAATAGCTTATAACTAGACTCTCTGCCTTAATGCTACACATGTGCGAGAAGGTTTCATGAGATTAACGGACAGGTAATGTGTTAGAAATGTATTATTGGAAGACCATAATTTGCTCTGTTTAATGTCATCTAGGGAATAGTTATGTACTACACTTCCGTATAGTATTTCGTGTGATCTTGCAAGAACGCCCGGATTACTCTCCCTGATAACTTCTACTAACAAAGCTGCCAGCTGACGCTATTGAAGACGTTTACCTGTCCGTGAAACCCAGAGAGACCCTGCCTGAATTGGCTGAGACTCACGCATATATAAAATTAGCTATTGCACCAGGCAAAGTAAATGGTGATTATCGCCCTGTTTCAGAGCTGGTACTTCAAACTCTGTAAATACATGATTACTATGTTCATTCTTTGCGATAAAATTAGGAGCAGGTGCAATATGGACACTCATGTTGCGCCTCGAGAACCTTAAGCAAGATGGCTCCGAACTCATCGCCGCCAACTCAGACACCCTGTCACCCTTGGCCAGTGCCATAAGAACAATGGCTTTCTTAAGTCTTAACTCATAAGGAGGATTTCGACAATATTTACGGGAATGAAACATTTCAATGGTTAAATCAAGAGACCAGGTGGGTGTGAGTTGACGTGGTGGAGGGCGAAGCCGTAAACAAGACCGCATGAACCCCTTCTCCTCCGCCTCTGGTACGGACAGACCAGTTAAGTCGAAAAAAGGCGTCCGAATAGCCGTGAGGTGATTCCTTAATGTGATTACTGACAACTTACGCATTTCAGAAAGATAATTTAAATATTTAAATATCAGTGCCACCGAGGACTGCTGTTGGTCAGTTTCTACGATCCAGGTAGTAAAGGCTTTCCAATGGGATTGATACTGCCTTTGTGTTGATAATGTATACTGATTGATCAACTTTTGAGTCACGCTTTCCCCAAACGTGCCTAGCCACTTGGCCTTCTGAATATCCACAAGGCAAAAGTCAGCGAGATCTTGAGGTTTCCAATTGCGTCTAAATGGAAGCACGAGATCGGGAGCGACACCGGGTTCTCGCACCACGTCTTCAGTTGATTGTACCAAACTTGGGCCGGCCACATCGGCGCGATCATCGAGACCATGCCACCGATAATCCCGTAGTTTGTGAACTACTTTGCACATTAAGGATGCGTCTGGAGGTGGAAATAGATAAATGGAGATCCATTTGTTTCAGTCTACCAGAAATGCGTCTGGACCTCCCGCCGGAGTCTGACTCCGGTGTGTGAGGTACTGAGGCAACTTGTGATTTGCCTCTGATGCGAACAAGTCCACTTGTGGAAGGTATGGCTCCGCAATCATCTCTTGAAAGATGGTTTGCTTGAGAGCCCATTCTACTAGAGTGCTCTGTCTCCGAGACAGAGCATCTGCCCATACGTTCGCCACGCCGGACAGATCTGTTGCGTGAAGATAAATCTCTAGCCTTGCAGCCAGATGAAAGATCTTTTCCGACAACCCTTGTAACACTCGAGATCTCGCTGACCCTTGCTTCTGAATGCATGTGACTGCAGTCAGATTGTCCATCCTGAAGGCTAAGGACTTTCCCGCCAAGTTTAAGCCGTGCTCCTGTAGAAATAATAGGGGGACTAACAACTCCTTGGCATTGATGTGAAGATGATTTAACCTGGACCATAGACCCTGACCTTGATGTCCTAGGTTCGACTGATACACCCAACCAGGGTACCTGACGCGTCCGTATCTATCCAGACCGTCGGAGGAGGAGCTGTCCATGTCAAGGAGGAGTGAATTACTTCTGGCTTCGCCCAAGCCGCCAGTAGGTTGTGGATTAACTTTGGAATTTTCCGCAGTGTTTCCGCTGGCAACAGCGGTAGGCACCTGTTTCCTTCCAAAATAATTTGTTTGACCTTCAGACAACCTAACGGGACCGTCAGCTGTATCCAATTGAGTGAACCCACCAGAGACTCCCAGATTCTCCTCGTGGTAGTCAGAGCATGAAGAAGCCGAAAGAGTTTCCTCCGAAACCTCTGACTGTTGTCCTCGCTCTGACTCAGAGTGAGTAACTCAGTATCCCAGATAAGGCCCACCCATTGGATCATTCTCGTGGGGTTCAAGGTTGACTTTGCCAAGTTCACTTTGAATCCCAAGGCAGCTACATGAGTTAATACCTGATTTACATGTTGGAGGCAAATTATTTTGGATTGAGCTATCAACCAGTCGTCGAGATACCATAACACCACGATTCCCTGATTTAGCAATGGTACCAAAGCCTGTCGGACCAATTTTGTGAAAATTCGGGGTGCTAGATTTAAACCAAAGGGCATTCTTTGAAAGACAAACGTTTGATCCCCGTTGCGCAAAGCTAGGTATTTTTGAAAACGCTTGTTTATAGGAACATGCCAATAGGCATCTGTGAGATCGATGGAACACATCCAACCCTGCGGCGGGAGTGTCAATCTGATCTGATTCACAGTCAGCATCCTGAACGACTGATTGTGAATGTGAGTGTTCAGATAGGACAGGTCGATCACTGGCCTCATCTGAACACTGTCCCTCTTTGGCACCAGGAATATCCGGGATGTGAACACGGGTTGATGTAAAGGACTGGGGACAATGATCTGTTTGAGGGCCATCTCTCTGACGACGGATCCCACCTCTAAAGAAACATGATTGAACTCTTTGGGGATACGTAAACAAGGTCGCCGGGACCACCGCCACGAGAGACCCTTCCGGACCACTGTCCTTACCCATATTCGCCGGGGCCATGCCCGGTGACAATCCCGGAAACTGACAGTCACATGACTGGTATTGTCCGGCAGAACTACCCTCGGATCCGTCGCGCCTTGCCTTGGCACTGGGAGTGAGAGAGTTGCGTGGTGTCTCACTTTTTTGGATTGGAGGGTTGTGACTCTGACTTAGGATTGGGGGGATGAGAGGCCTTGCTATCATTGCTAACGGGTTTACCCCTAGACTGCCCCCTGAACCATTTCCCTCTACCCCTGGGCTGACCGTGTCCTCGAGACGTACCGCTGCTTCCAGGGGTTGTGTGAGTCCTTGGTGACTGAAATGACTGTGACTGACCACGAAATGAACTCCTATTAGATTTAGTCTTAAATGATGGCTCACCCTTCGGCTTGGAAGCAGTGGCATTCTGAGAGTCTAACAGGAAGTTAACGGTGCGCCAGGCATCCTCAGAGGCAAGGGTTTTAGTGAAGATATTTGATAAAATCAATCTCCTACCAATCTCTACAGGGAGTCTCTGTACCAGGTAAACCCTCAGATCTTGACGAACCTGCACCGCCTCAAAGAGAGCCGTGCGAATATCGCCAAGGGACTGAATGGAATTCTGGAGTAAGAGGCACCTAGTAAGAGAGAGAGCCTTATGGGTGCCAGTATCCGTGACCGACTCAGTCGTCCTGACCAGAGAGGCCGCAAGCTGGCGGCTGAGCAGGTATTGGGACGCTAACCTCCAGGCCTTCTGCCTCATTTTATAATCTTTATATATCTGTACCTGCGTGGGGTAACAAAAGGGTTCAGACAACTGACAAATAGATAACTTAGTGTAGGAATTGGTTTTTACACCATACACGAAAGAGGATTTATGGAGCTCCGATCTTACTCTCAACCATCTGAACAATTTTACCAGCACACCTAAACTTCGTTAGATGCGGGAATAGCCTCCCGAAAATATCAAGCCCTGGTGGAGGCTTGAACCCTCGACCCTTGGGTTGTGAGGCAGACACCTTACCAGTTTCACCAAGAAAGATATCTCACTTGGCATGGTCGGCTCAAGTTATTTCCGCATCCGGTCTGTTTTAGGCTAACCTATTTTCACTGACTTTACACTACTTCACCTTCCAGGAAGCGAAGGCTCCGAACAGAGAGGAATGAACAGAGAGGAACAATCCTGAGCCGAACGACCGGAGTCCGTCAGAGAGGTGAACGGGAATGGTGAGTCAACTTCACTGAGCGGTGCACATACAAGGCACCGTGTGCTACACAGACACACTAACGGCCCAGTTGGCAACTGGGCCGTTATTGTGTCTGTGTAGCACACGGTGCGTGTTGTGCACCGCTTAGTGAAGTTGACTCACCATTCCCGTTCATCTCTCTGACAGACTCTCGGTCGATTTGGCTCAGGCTTGTTCCTCTCTGTTCGTTCCTCTCTGTTCGGAGCCTTCGCTTCCCGGAAGGTGAAGAAGTGTAAAGTCAGTTAAAATAGGCTAGCCTAAACAGTAATCGGATGCGGAAATACCCTGAGCCGACCAGGCCAAGTGGGATATCTCTATTGGTCTAACTGGTAACGTGTCTGCCTCACAACCCAAGGGTCGAGGGTTCAAGCCTCCACCAGGGCTTGATATTTCGGGAGGCTATTCCCGCATCTAACGAAGTTTAGGTGTGCTGGTAAAATTGTTCAGATGGTTGAGAGTAAGATCGGAGCTCCATAAATCCTCTTTCGGGTATGGTGTAAAAACCAATTCCTACATTAGGGGCCCCCAAAAAATCAAGTTTATGTTGTGGGATCCCTTCCGCCATGCCTACCGGCATAGAGAACCAATGATTATCCTCTTGCGGGAGCTGATGAATGCTCTTATTAGAAATAGTGCTGGCAAACAGCTGGGCCTCCTGCCCCGATGCCGCCCACTGACCCGACTCCCCGCCACTAATATGAACTACGGACGTACCTGCGCCTGGGGGTCATTCCCTGCAAAAGTTTAATATCATTCAACCCATCTGATTTAGCCCAATCTGAAAATAATTTTCCAGAGGACGTGGGAGGCAGGGCAGGGGACGGCATGTAGACAAAATAATCAGGATGATAAATGGTGGGGATAGCCTTAACAATGACATCTAACACCTCACCTAGCTGGTTCTTGGCCCTCAATATCTTAGCTTCACTCACCTCAATAACCCAATGTTCTAGCACAGGTGTCTCACCCGTGGGCTGTGCGACCTCGGGGCAAATGGCTGTAAGAACAGACCAGGACGTATCAGGTCCGTATAAAAGGGGCATAGGGCCCTTCTTAAAAGGAAGTGAACGATCAAGGGGAGGTGGAATAAGACCTGAGAACAACTTCAGATTGGAAGATAAAATTGCTGCGGCTCCCGAAGTGGTAGCCGCTGAAGTGACTGTGGGAGGAGGAAAATTAACATCAACTTGAGTCTGAACAGGCGCCTGGCCTAGAGGTCGCACCGCCGGGGCCACAGGTGCCGTTACTTTAACCTGTCGCTCGTCCTTCACTTGTCTCATAAAGTCAAACCACTCCTGCAACTTCTCATTAGACACGTAAACCCCACTTTCCTGTTCTGACTGGGATGCAGACTGAGACACATCTGAGCCCTGCGTTCCGGAATGCCGAGAAGATGATCGCTGGCCAGGCGGCAACTCCTCGGTGTCTATTCCTTGTTGGCGTATGGTGAATCCCGGTGACCGGGCTGGGGGTGCTGGTGAAGCCTCCAACCGAGACTCGCTAGCCCGGGCAGCAGTATCACGTCTTTCTGTCTGTGTGAAGGGAATGCCGGGCTGAGATATATCTCCCAGGTTTAGGTCCGGGATATCATAGTCCATGGGTTCCTGAAACGAGTCAAGCTGGTCAGAGGAGCACTCAACATCCTGACGGCTGGACACAACACTACTGCCACGCTCCGATCCTAATACCGGAATAGCTTTGGGTTCAGACTGCACTCGGTGCGGGATCATGAACCGGTGTGATTGGCCGGAGACTTTGCTTGCTGTGTCTCTAGGGGCCTCCTGTTGCGACGAAGAAGAGGTATGTTCCGGCTTGGGTGGCAGTAGCTGAGCCTTTTTCTTCGAGGAGGAGGATCTTTTGGAGTGCTTCCTTCTGTCTTTTCTATCATCGCCCGATGAGAGTGTGGCGGAAAAATCAGAGCGGCGTCTCTTTGACTCTTGTTGAACTAGAGGCGAAGAGGACCTGGGAGCTGCTACGGGAGAGCTGGACCGATCTCGCCTAGAAAATGACGAAGGCACTTCCGGCGGATTCTTGGTGGTCCGGGGTCGCTTGGTTTGGCGGGAGGGAGCATCGCGAGTTTCTGCCGAAGCCGGCGAAGTAACTGTTTGCTTTACATTAGAACTACCGGAAACATAGGCGGAAGTCTCTGGTTTAAGGAAATCATCTAACAAAGGGTCATCCAACTACAAAGATTTATGAGCAACTGTCTTACAGTATGTTACAAATACTGACTTAAGGTGGAGTAGAATTGTCTTACACTGTCCATCAGAATGAGTGAGATAACCATTACGTAGCACAGAACACTTGGGGGATGACTTGGATAACCACCGGCCACGAGACCTGTCCAAACAAGGTACACATTTAACGCACAAAAGATGACCAATGACCGCTAAACTTTTGCACCCGAAGGCGGCGCAAAACGCAAAGCTACTCTTATCCATGGCTCCCTCCCGCCGGGTAGATGCAGATCCTCCTAGGTGTCCAGACTGCAAACCTGAGGGTGAGAAAATTTCAAGAATCAATGCTCATAAGGACACGCTAGGTTGGAAAAGCTAAAATATAAAATATCTCCAACAATAATGAGAAAAAAGACTTGAATAACACTTATACAATCTTATTTCCCCTTACGTTATCTACATTCCCAAAAAATGTAATTGAGTAGTGAGTAGCCTCCCATGTGCTACTGGTGTATATAACTTCTTACCTAAGTGACCAACACTGACCTAATCCCATCTTATGAAAGAACCTGATCCGGCGACCAACGCTACTTGAATCTATTGTCTTTAACTCGCGGCGGACCAACGCCCTGATATAAGCTACACAGATTACTGAGATGCTCAAGATAGGAATGGGTGAGTTCGTTTCTCAGCTCAGCCGTTTATTCCTTGCGGAAGTGGCTCCCCACTGTTTAACCACCAGGAGAACGTTCTGACAGTACCAAGCAATGAACGTTTCTCTGTTAAGTTTGTGAGGCGGAAAGGTTTTAAGGGAGGCAGGTAGCCGGACTCTCCCAAAAGACATGTGTAGTAAAATGTCGGTCAACCAAAATTAAACTAACGCCAGTAAACAAAACAGACAAAATCCAACCTATCCAGTTCCAAACAAGGATAATCTGAATTTTAACATAGCTCTAGATGTTTCCGGAAGTTTCCCGGCGGGGAAACCGCTTGAAGCAACTAGAGGCACGTTGACTAAGTCTCACTTTAACAAATCCCGCCGGATGGTCCATACCTCCCAGAATAGATAACCCAACGTGCACATTTTATGGCATAGTTGTACATTAATAAATACAATCAATAAATAACACTTCCTAGCCATAAGAATACAACCTACATGAGGCCAGCTAGATGGGGGCAGGCGTCGATGATATCAATAATAATAGAACAAACCTGCACTCCAGCGAAGACCAATCTCAACACGTAGCGATCAAGAAGCGTAGGCTGAATAGTGTCATGGCTCCGTGCTAGATCCCTCAGCTAAGTGACAAAATCTAAAACGCACTATCCCTCGTGGTGTAGAGCATACTGTTGAACACCCAAATGGACCGAACAACAGGCCCCGGTTCACTAAAAGAAGCCTCATGACTAACAAGCGAACTAAATATGAGCTAGGGTAATGAAACAAGCACGTGGGAGCCTCGCCTTACCACAACGAGGACTCCGTCTAACACACTCGCCTTTACTAAGTACCCGGAAAACAGTCTCCTAGGGCCAGAGAAAGGACGTAAACAGCCTACTCCTAGTCTATAAGCTATCCTGACCTCAGCACTTAGCATGTACATATGAACAAAAGACTCACAATGTCCGAGGGCAGGAGAAGAATGAAGGAGGGCTGGCACAATCACGAGGCACGTCCGCCACGTCTGGGCCCAGGAGAAGTGAGAACGAGAGATTGCTTCGAAGACCGATGCGAAGCGTGCGGGAGACAGCAGACGCATGAGAAGCGCATTGCTAGCTAAAGTTTAATTTTTATTTTTCTATTATTTTTTGCTAGTTCTTTCTAGTAGTGGTACCCACATCATATAGGACGAGTCCGTGAGTGTTTTTTTAGAGCGTTTCGCTCACGGTGTGTGGCAATCATATTTTGTTCTCTCCTGGGCGGGAAGTTTAAAAAGCAAGCTTGAGTTCAAAGAATGGCCATAAACAATGTTAAGGCGTGTAGTACTTATTTCTCCAATTATAAGTATTCTACTATGGTGGGAATAATTCGACAGTTGTTCAGAAGTTCGTATCCTTTATTTAACAAAACTTCCTGGTAGCATGTATCCTCGTAGCAATCGATTCTCTGTTCGGGCCGGAATGAGTTCAATCCATAAATTGAATATTACCGTCGACCCAATATAGATTGTACGTTGGAACTCTTTAGTTCCCGTTACCACCTATTTGGATACCCGTTATTCAGGCATTGATTCACTCCGACTTCGATCCAAAGGCACGTCACTATTTCCAAAAGAATTAACAAAACTTTACTACGCCTCAATATGTCCAATTGTAGGACCAAGGCTTTAATCAATTTAGTCTAGACGTTCCTAAAATTACAACCTAACTATATATATCACAAATATTTTACTACATTTACTACATTATAACCTCGTTCGGGTACCTGATTGGTGGACGGCTAACTCTACCACTTCGTGTAACTGTTTCAGCAGGGCCTATTGATTTAGGTAACTTTACTGGGCTCTTCCCCGGGAAGTCAGTCGCTCTGTTTTCCTGTGAATTATTTATTTTAGTCGAAGAAGAACTAATATATTTTTAGCCTCAGTAAATACCCCCTTTTCGACCATTTCTTCTCTGGGAGATTCTACCTCACTACTTAAAGTCTCATTTAAATCTCTCTCGGGATCTGAAACTTCGCTTTCGGGATCCGTAGAGTTATCGCATTGGTATACTCTCGGAATTCTCCCTCCTCGCTCGTTATAATTTCCTCGGTTTCTTCACTTCTGTCTCATTCTGACCTAGAATAACTCTCGTTTTGGTTCCTACTGTACGACCGCCGGAACGGAAAGACCCCAGTATAATCCCCTCTCAGAAGGTGATCTTCTGCCTTATAACGAGTTGATAAGTCATGAAAATTATCGGCCCCGGATTCTATATCCTCCTCACTTTCCTCCTCGCTACTCCACTCGCTCATATCTGTGGGTAAAATTCCCTCGTACCGTTGAGTATGGCGAATATGCGTAGCCGAAACAATACTTCAATGATGCACATATAGGACTTGGTATGGTCCATTTAATTCCACGACCGGAAACGGACCCTCATATTTCTTTTCCAGTTTACCGGTCCATGTGGGATCATGTCTCTTGACCAGAATATATTTCCCCCCGGTAATATGGATTATTCAAGGTAGGTTTCTCGGGCTGCCGTTGCGTAACATACAAAGGAGTACAAAGGAAATCAAGCAACAACATATCTAGTGACCCTTCTAGGTTGCTTGTCCTCCAAAACACTGAGGATCAAGTGTCCAAACAGTGGTTTAGAGTGGGTAAGGGAACATTGGAAAGCGAATTACTGACCTGGAACTAATGTCCGTGGCAGGATTAGGAAGTTAGTAGGGGACAGATGGGTTAGTAACTGAGGGGGGGATAAAATAAAGTTATTCATTTACAAACGCAGTCAGTCGCGGGTTTGATGAGAGATATTTGTCTAGGCGGAGTTTAAATGAATCAACGGTGATGCAGTCTATAACGTTTCGGGGAAGCCCATTCCACAAGTTGACAACTCGATTGAAGAAGAAATTCTTAGATTCGTGTGAGTTAAAAGATTTACCAATAATTTTGCAACCGTTTCCCCGCGTGTAATTAGCTTGGTCGATAGTGAAGTACTTACTACAGTTCATATTGTCGATGCCTTTGATGATTTTGAACACTTGAATTAAGTCACCTCTTAATCTGCGCTGGGTTAAAGGAAATAGATTTAATTCTCTAAGACGCTCTTCGTATGGTTTGTTCTTTAGGCTAGGTATCATTTTGGTAACTCCACGTTGAACTCGTTCTAGCTTGTTTATATCTTTTTGGTAATAAGGGCACCAGGATTGAACGCAGTATTCCAGAAGAGGGCAGACTAAGGAATTGTAAAGGGTTAGGATAACTTCTTTGGATTTATGCTCAAATGACCTGCCTATAAAGCCAATTATTTTGTTTGCCTTCTTAACAACTTCTGAACATTGTTGACTCGGTTTTAGGTTACTCGATATTGTTACTCCCAGATCAGTTTCTCTGTTTACATTCTTAAGCTGAGTGCCATTCATCGAATAGTTTGCTTTCTCATTTAGGTATCCGATATGTAGTACTTTACATTTATCCGCATTGAAACTCATTTGCCAAATTTGGGCCCAACATGACAATTTATCTAGATTGTGTTGCATTACGTCAACTTGTTCTTTTGAGAGTACGCTATTTGCAATTTTTGTATCGTCAGCAAATTTTGAGATTGTACAGGTGAGACCCTCATCTATGTCGTTGATGTAAATTAGAAAGATAATTGGTCCTAGTACCGATCCCTGGGGTACCCCGCTACTTACATTGGTCCATTTAGATGCCTTACCGTTTATGACTACTCTTTGCTTTCTGTCGCTGAGCCAATTTTCTATCCATTTCAACACACCGTCTTGTATTCCATGCGCTTTTAGATTTAGCAGTAAACGTTTGTGGGGAACTTTGTCAAAGGCCTTTTGAAAATCAAGGTATATAATATCTACAGCTTTACTCTCATCGTAGAGGTTGAGGATATCGTGGAAGAAGTCTAAGAGGTTTGTTAACACCTTATTGGCGGGCTAGGCGGTATTTTACACCGAGCCGCCCAGCGGGCACAATCCCGAAATATTCGCTCACTTTCACTCGTCCTAGCGCCGTAACTATGGCTCCAATCGGAACGAAACGATGATTTTTGGAACGAACAACTCTTCGTCTCCCCATAGAAGTCTATTCTGAATGAATTGAGCGAGTGTGGAGGGTGGGAGGAGGTGAGGAAGGGAGGCTATTTTTTTGGTGTATTTCCCAGGCGCGTTCGGATGCGTTCGCTTTGTCCTGACTTCGGCCTCACGCGCGTCTATTATTCCTTCGGTAAGCCCTCTTATTTTATCTTGTTTCTCCTTATTTCTGTATTCTCTGTATTCTCGCTCTTTCTCTCTCTCTCTCTCTCTCTTTCTGTCTCTCTCACTCCTCTCGTCTGTCTGTCTGACTCTCTCTCTCTCTCTCTGGCTAGCTCGCTTTCTTTCTCTCTCTCTCCTCCCTTCTCCTTCGTACGCGCTGTCTCCCTTCCTCCCTGTCTCTCTTCTCTATATTTCTCCCTTTCGTATATGTAATTCTCATTATTCTTTTCTCTAATCCCTCTTTCTTTATTTGCTTGTAATATTTCTGTATTATTATATCTTTTTCACTCTATTTTCAGTTCAGTTTCTGTATTCTCTTTCATTTATCACTAATAAATTTCATTCCTTACAAGCTACCGTACAAATACGGTATATATATATGATTATATATATATATATAATATATATATATATATACTGTATATCGGTGTATATCACGGTATACGGTATATTTCTCTCCTTACGAAAGGAGAGAAGAGTCATAGCAATTTCAAGGTCACCTTCGTAAGGAAACAAATATACCGTACATGGTGATATATATACGCCTATCAAATGATTGATATCAATATACGGTATATATATATATATACTGTATATTGGTGAATATTGATATCAATCATTTGATAGGCGTATATATATCACCATGTACGGTATATTTGTTTCCTTACGAAGGTGACCTTGAAATTGCTATCACTCTTCTCTCTCCTTTCGTAAGGAGAGAAATATACCGTATACCGTGATATATACGCCTATCAAATGATTGATATCAATATATATATACTGTATATTGGTGTATATTGATTTCAATCATTTGATAGGCGTATATATCACGGTATACGGTAGATTTCTGTCCCTACAATTAGACCAGTCAAAGTAGGGCTGGACTTGGAACAAATTGCAATAGAAGGTTTTTTGGCTTTAACTTGTTTATTAGGTCCCTCTGATGAACATATAAAAAGTCTCCAACTTTTGGACACCGGGAAAGTGGTTAATTTGCATAAATTCAAGATGGCCGCCGTCCAAAGCTTCAATTTACAGATAACTTTTTTCTGGTTGCTCCTAGACCCTATAAATGTATTACAAACAACGTTTTTTGGCTTTAACTTGTTTATTAGGTCCCTCTGATGAACATATAAAAAGTCTCCAACTTTTGGACACCTGGAAAGTGGTTAATTTACAGCCAAAAAACCTTACAGCCAAAAAACCTTCTATTGCAATTTGTTCTAGGTCAAGCCCTACCTTTACTGCACATTATTGTCTATTACATTTTGCCTAGGCCTATACTAATCCCATCATCTTGTTTCTTGTTTCAACAGATTGGTGCGACATCTACCGAAGCCATGGAAGAAGAGGTGGTGCATAATCCCTGCGGCATTTGCTCAAACACGTTAGACGAAGGAGAAACAGTCAAGCTGAGGGCGAAGGGAGCAGATACTATCAACAAGGCCAGTACTGAACGTGGAACGCCATCAATTACCGTGTCCGAGGGCCAAACGGTGCACATTGATTGCCGAAAGAAGCATGTCAATACGAAGCCAAATAGAATTCCTGGGAAGCAGAAGAAACGTCCTGAAAAACCTGCTCTTCGTTCTCAGACACCAGACTTTTGTTTTACAGAGAACTGCTTTTTTTGTGGTACAAAAATCTATTTGGACACAAAGCATGATTCAGAAGAAGTGTATCCAGTACGCACCTTAAACTTTCAAAGGACAATACTTTCTGCATGTGATGCCAGGGCTGATGAGTGGGCTGACACTGTTAGAGGCCGAATTAACTTTGCACGCGATCTTCCAGCAGCTGACGCAATATATCACAAGCAGTGCAGCTCAAATTTCCAGACACATAGGCAGATCCCCTCCAAATATCGTGATTCCGCAGACAGTGAACCTCCTCGCAAGGGTCGCAAAGTAGATGCCTCACGAGAGGAAGCATTTCTACTCGCAATCGAGGACCTAGTCAGTGGCAATGATGATGAACAGACTACAGTGGTTGATCTCGTTGATAGAATGTCCCAGTTGTGCCCTGATGTTGAAGCGTATAGTGTAAAATACATGAAACTACCCCATGAAAATACCCCAAACGTGCCTAGCCACTTGGCCTTCTGAATATCCACAAGGCAAAAGTCAGCGAGATCTTGAGGTTTCCAATTGCGTCTAAATGGAAGCACGAGATCGGGAGCGACACCGGGTTCTCGCACCACGTCTTCAGTTGATTGTACCAAACTTGGGCCGGCCACATCGGCGCGATCATCGAGACCATGCCACCGATAATCCCGTAGTTTGTGAACTACTTTGCACATTAAGGATGCGTCTGGAGGTGGAAATAGATAAATGGAGATCCATTTGTTTCAGTCTACCAGAAATGCGTCTGGACCTCCCGCCGGAGTCTGACTCCGGTGTGTGAGATACTGAGGCAACTTGTGATTTGCCTCTGATGCGAACAAGTCCACTTGTGGAAGGTATGGCTCCGCAATCATCTCTTGAAAGATGGTTTGCTTGAGAGCCCATTCTACTAGAGTGCTCTGTCTCCGAGACAGAGCATCTGCCCATACGTTCGCCACGCCGGACAGATCTGTTGCGTGAAGATAAATCTCTAGCCTTGCAGCCAGATGAAAGATCTTTTCCGACAACCCTTGTAACACTCGAGATCTCGCTGACCCTTGCTTCTGAATGCATGTGACTGCAGTCAGATTGTCCATCCTGAAGGCTAAGGACTTTCCCGCCAAGTTTAAGCCGTGCTCCTGTAGAAATAATAGGGGGACTAACAACTCCTTGGCATTGATGTGAAGATGATTTAACCTGGACCATAGACCCTGACCTTGATGTCCTAGGTTCGACTGATACACCCAACCAGGGTACCTGACGCGTCCGTATCTATCCAGACCGTCGGAGGAGGAGCTGTCCATGTCAAGGAGGAGTGAATTACTTCTGGCTTCGCCCAAGCCGCCAGTAGGTTGTGGATTAACTTTGGAATTTTCCGCAGTGTTTCCGCTGGCAACAGCGGTAGGCACCTGTTTCCTTCCAAAATAATTTGTTTGACCTTCAGACAACCTAACGGGACCGTCAGCTGTATCCAATTGAGTGAACCCACCAGAGACTCCCAGATTCTCCTCGTGGTAGTCAGAGCATGAAGAAGCCGAAAGAGTTTCCTCCGAAACCTCTGACTGTTGTCCTCGCTCTGACTCAGAGTGAGTAACTCAGTATCCCAGATAAGGCCCACCCATTGGATCATTCTCGTGGGGTTCAAGGTTGACTTTGCCAAGTTCACTTTGAATCCCAAGGCAGCTACATGAGTTAATACCTGATTTACATGTTGGAGGCAAATTATTTTGGATTGAGCTATCAACCAGTCGTCGAGATACCATAACACCACGATTCCCTGATTTAGCAATGGTACCAAAGCCTGTCGGACCAATTTTGTGAAAATTCGGGGTGCTAGATTTAAACCAAAGGGCATTCTTTGAAAGACAAACGTTTGATCCCCGTTGCGCAAAGCTAGGTATTTTTGAAAACGCTTGTTTATAGGAACATGCCAATAGGCATCTGTGAGATCGATGGAACACATCCAACCCTGCGGCGGGAGTGTCAATCTGATCTGATTCACAGTCAGCATCCTGAACGACTGATTGTGAATGTGAGTGTTCAGATAGGACAGGTCGATCACTGGCCTCATCTGAACACTGTCCCTCTTTGGCACCAGGAATATCCGGGATGTGAACACGGGTTGATGTAAAGGACTGGGGACAATGATCTGTTTGAGGGCCATCTCTCTGACGACGGATCCCACCTCTAAAGAAACATGATTGAACTCTGTGGGGATACGTAAACAAGGTCGCCGGGACCACCGCCACGAGAGACCCTTCCGGACCACTGTCCTTACCCATATTCGCCGGGGCCATGCCCGGTGACAATCCCGGAAACTGACAGTCACATGACTGGTATTGTCCGGCAGAACTACCCTCGGATCCGTCGCGCCTTGCCTTGGCACTGGGAGTGAGAGAGTTGCGTGGTGTCTCATTTTTTTGGATTGGAGGGTTGTGACTCTGACTTAGGATTGGGGGGATGAGAGGCCTTGCTATCATTGCTAACGGGTTTACCCCTAGACTGCCCCCTGAACCATTTCCCTCTACCCCTGGGCTGACCGTGTCCTCGAGACGTACCGCTGCTTCCAGGGGTTGTGTGAGTCCTTGGTGACTGAAATGACTGTGACTGACCACGAAATGAACTCCTATTAGATTTAGTCTTAAATGATGGCTCACCCTTCGGCTTGGAAGCAGTGGCATTCTGAGAGTCTAACAGGAAGTTAACGGTGCGCCAGGCATCCTCAGAGGCAAGGGTTTTAGTGAAGATATTTGATAAAATCAATCTCCTACCAATCTCTACAGGGAGTCTCTGTACCAGGTAAACCCTCAGATCTTGACGAACCTGCACCGCCTCAAAGAGAGCCGTGCGAATATCGCCAAGGGACTGAATGGAATTCTGGAGTAAGAGGCACCTAGTAAGAGAGAGAGCCTTATGGGTGCCAGTATCCGTGACCGACTCAGTCGTCCTGACCAGAGAGGCCGCAAGCTGGCGGCTGAGCAGGTATTGGGACGCTAACCTCCAGGCCTTCTGCCTCATTTTATAATCTTTATATATCTGTACCTGCGTGGGGTAACAAAAGGGTTCAGACAACTGACAAATAGATAACTTAGTGTAGGAATTGGTTTTTACACCATACACGAAAGAGGATTTATGGAGCTCCGATCTTACTCTCAACCATCTGAACAATTTTACCAGCACACCTAAACTTCGTTAGATGCGGGAATAGCCTCCCGAAAATATCAAGCCCTGGTGGAGGCTTGAACCCTCGACCCTTGGGTTGTGAGGCAGACACCTTACCAGTTTCACCAAGAAAGATATCTCACTTGGCATGGTCGGCTCAAGTTATTTCCGCATCCGGTCTGTTTTAGGCTAACCTATTTTCACTGACTTTACACTACTTCACCTTCCAGGAAGCGAAGGCTCCGAACAGAGAGGAATGAACAGAGAGGAACAATCCTGAGCCGAACGACCGGAGTCCGTCAGAGAGGTGAACGGGAATGGTGAGTCAACTTCACTGAGCGGTGCACATACAAGGCACCGTGTGCTACACAGACACACTAACGGCCCAGTTGGCAACTGGGCCGTTATTGTGTCTGTGTAGCACACGGTGCGTGTTGTGCACCGCTTAGTGAAGTTGACTCACCATTCCCGTTCATCTCTCTGACAGACTCTCGGTCGATTTGGCTCAGGCTTGTTCCTCTCTGTTCGTTCCTCTCTGTTCGGAGCCTTCGCTTCCCGGAAGGTGAAGAAGTGTAAAGTCAGTTAAAATAGGCTAGCCTAAACAGTAATCGGATGCGGAAATACCCTGAGCCGACCAGGCCAAGTGGGATATCTCTATTGGTCTAACTGGTAACGTGTCTGCCTCACAACCCAAGGGTCGAGGGTTCAAGCCTCCACCAGGGCTTGATATTTCGGGAGGCTATTCCCGCATCTAACGAAGTTTAGGTGTGCTGGTAAAATTGTTCAGATGGTTGAGAGTAAGATCGGAGCTCCATAAATCCTCTTTCGGGTATGGTGTAAAAACCAATTCCTACATTAGGGGCCCCCAAAAAATCAAGTTTATGTTGTGGGATCCCTTCCGCCATGCCTACCGGCATAGAGAACCAATGATTATCCTCTTGCGGGAGCTGATGAATGCTCTTATTAGAAATAGTGCTGGCAAACAGCTGGGCCTCCTGCCCCGATGCCGCCCACTGACCCGACTCCCCGCCACTAATATGAACTACGGACGTACCTGCGCCTGGGGGTCATTCCCTGCAAAAGTTTAATATCATTCAACCCATCTGATTTAGCCCAATCTGAAAATAATTTTCCAGAGGACGTGGGAGGCAGGGCAGGGGACGGCATGTAGACAAAATAATCAGGATGATAAATGGTGGGGATAGCCTTAACAATGACATCTAACACCTCACCTAGCTGGTTCTTGGCCCTCAATATCTTAGCTTCACTCACCTCAATAACCCAATGTTCTAGCACAGGTGTCTCACCCGTGGGCTGTGCGACCTCGGGGCAAATGGCTGTAAGAACAGACCAGGACGTATCAGGTCCGTATAAAAGGGGCATAGGGCCCTTCTTAAAAGGAAGTGAACGATCAAGGGGAGGTGGAATAAGACCTGAGAACAACTTCAGATTGGAAGATAAAATTGCTGCGGCTCCCGAAGTGGTAGCCGCTGAAGTGACTGTGGAGGAGGAAAATTAACATCAACTTGAGTCTGAACAGGCGCCTGGCCTAGAGGTCGCACCGCCGGGGCCACAGGTGCCGTTACTTTAACCTGTCGCTCGTCCTTCACTTGTCTCATAAAGTCAAACCACTCCTGCAACTTCTCATTAGACACGTAAACCCCACTTTCCTGTTCTGACTGGGATGCAGACTGAGACACATCTGAGCCCTGCGTTCCGGAATGCCGAGAAGATGATCGCTGGCCAGGCGGCAACTCCTCGGTGTCTATTCCTTGTTGGCGTATGGTGAATCCCGGTGACCGGGCTGGGGGTGCTGGTGAAGCCTCCAACCGAGACTCGCTAGCCCGGGCAGCAGTATCACGTCTTTCTGTCTGTGTGAAGGGAATGCCGGGCTGAGATATATCTCCCAGGTTTAGGTCCGGGATATCATAGTCCATGGGTTCCTGAAACGAGTCAAGCTGGTCAGAGGAGCACTCAACATCCTGACGGCTGGACACAACACTACTGCCACGCTCCGATCCTAATACCGGAATAGCTTTGGGTTCAGACTGCACTCGGTGCGGGATCATGAACCGGTGTGATTGGCCGGAGACTTTGCTTGCTGTGTCTCTAGGGGCCTCCTGTTGCGACGAAGAAGAGGTATGTTCCGGCTTGGGTGGCAGTAGCTGAGCCTTTTTCTTCGAGGAGGAGGATCTTTTGGAGTGCTTCCTTCTGTCTTTTCTATCATCGCCCGATGAGAGTGTGGCGGAAAAATCAGAGCGGCGTCTCTTTGACTCTTGTTGAACTAGAGGCGAAGAGGACCTGGGAGCTGCTACGGGAGAGCTGGACCGATCTCGCCTAGAAAATGACGAAGGCACTTCCGGCGGATTCTTGGTGGTCCGGGGTCGCTTGGTTTGGCGGGAGGGAGCATCGCGAGTTTCTGCCGAAGCCGGCGAAGTAACTGTTTGCTTTACATTAGAACTACCGGAAACATAGGCGGAAGTCTCTGGTTTAAGGAAATCATCTAACAAAGGGTCATCCAACTACAAAGATTTATGAGCAACTGTCTTACAGTATGTTACAAATACTGACTTAAGGTGGAGTAGAATTGTCTTACACTGTCCATCAGAATGAGTGAGATAACCATTACGTAGCACAGAACACTTGGGGGATGACTTGGATAACCACCGGCCACGAGACCTGTCCAAACAAGGTACACATTTAACGCACAAAAGATGACCAATGACCGCTAAACTTTTGCACCCGAAGGCGGCGCAAAACGCAAAGCTACTCTTATCCATGGCTCCCTCCCGCCGGGTAGATGCAGATCCTCCTAGGTGTCCAGACTGCAAACCTGAGGGTGAGAAAATTTCAAGAATCAATGCTCATAAGGACACGCTAGGTTGGAAAAGCTAAAATATAAAATATCTCCAACAATAATGAGAAAAAAGACTTGAATAACACTTATACAATCTTATTTCCCCTTACGTTATCTACATTCCCAAAAAATGTAATTGAGTAGTGAGTAGCCTCCCATGTGCTACTGGTGTATATAACTTCTTACCTAAGTGACCAACACTGACCTAATCCCATCTTATGAAAGAACCTGATCCGGCGACCAACGCTACTTGAATCTATTGTCTTTAACTCGCGGCGGACCAACGCCCTGATATAAGCTACACAGATTACTGAGATGCTCAAGATAGGAATGGGTGAGTTCGTTTCTCAGCTCAGCCGTTTATTCCTTGCGGAAGTGGCTCCCCACTGTTTAACCACCAGGAGAACGTTCTGACAGTACCAAGCAATGAACGTTTCTCTGTTAAGTTTGTGAGGCGGAAAGGTTTTAAGGGAGGCAGGTAGCCGGACTCTCCCAAAAGACATGTGTAGTAAAATGTCGGTCAACCAAAATTAAACTAACGCCAGTAAACAAAACAGACAAAATCCAACCTATCCAGTTCCAAACAAGGATAATCTGAATTTTAACATAGCTCTAGATGTTTCCGGAAGTTTCCCGGCGGGGAAACCGCTTGAAGCAACTAGAGGCACGTTGACTAAGTCTCACTTTAACAAATCCCGCCGGATGGTCCATACCTCCCAGAATAGATAACCCAACGTGCACATTTTATGGCATAGTTGTACATTAATAAATACAATCAATAAATAACACTTCCTAGCCATAAGAATACAACCTACATGAGGCCAGCTAGATGGGGGCAGGCGTCGATGATATCAATAATAATAGAACAAACCTGCACTCCAGCGAAGACCAATCTCAACACGTAGCGATCAAGAAGCGTAGGCTGAATAGTGTCACGGCTCCGTGCTAGATCCCTCAGCTAAGTGACAAAATCTAAAACGCACTATCCCTCGTGGTGTAGAGCATACTGTTGAACACCCAAATGGACCGAACAACAGGCCCCGGTTCACTAAAAGAAGCCTCATGACTAACAAGCGAACTAAATATGAGCTAGGGTAATGAAACAAGCACGTGGGAGCCTCGCCTTACCACAACGAGGACTCCGTCTAACACACTCGCCTTTACTAAGTACCCGGAAAACAGTCTCCTAGGGCCAGAGAAAGGACGTAAACAGCCTACTCCTAGTCTATAAGCTATCCTGACCTCAGCACTTAGCATGTACATATGAACAAAAGACTCACAATGTCCGAGGGCAGGAGAAGAATGAAGGAGGGCTGGTACAATTACGAGGCACGTCCGCCACGTCTGGGCCCAGGAGAAGTGAGAACGAGAGATTGCTTCGAAGACCGATGCGAAGCGTGCGGGAGACAGCAGACGCATGAGAAGCGCATTGCTAGCTAAAGTTTAATTTTTATTTTTCTATTATTTTTTGCTAGTTCTTTCTAGTAGTGGTACCCACATCATATAGGACGAGTCCGTGAGTGTTTTTTTAGAGCGTTTCGCTCACGGTGTGTGGCAATCATATTTTGTTCTCTCCTGGGCGGGAAGTTTAAAAAGCAAGCTTGAGTTCAAAGAATGGCCATAAACAATGTTAAGGCGTGTAGTACTTATTTCTCCAATTATAAGTATTCTACTATGGTGGGAATAATTCGACAGTTGTTCAGAAGTTCGTATCCTTTATTTAACAAAACTTCCTGGTAGCATGTATCCTCGTAGCAATCGATTCTCTGTTCGGGCCGGAATGAGTTCAATCCATAAATTGAATATTACCGTCGACCCAATATAGATTGTACGTTGGAACTCTTTAGTTCCCGTTACCACCTATTTGGATACCCGTTATTCAGGCATTGATTCACTCCGACTTCGATCCAAAGGCACGTCACTATTTCCAAAAGAATTAACAAAACTTTACTACGCCTCAATATGTCCAATTGTAGGACCAAGGCTTTAATCAATTTAGTCTAGACGTTCCTAAAATTACAACCTAACTATATATATCACAAATATTTTACTACATTTACTACATTATAACCTCGTTCGGGTACCTGATTGGTGGACGGCTAACTCTACCACTTCGTGTAACTGTTTCAGCAGGGCCTATTGATTTAGGTAACTTTACTGGGCTCTTCCCCGGGAAGTCAGTCGCTCTGTTTTCCTGTGAATTATTTATTTTAGTCGAAGAAGAACTAAATATATTTTTAGCCTCAGTAAATACCCCCTTTTCGACCATTTCTTCTCTGGGAGATTCTACCTCACTACTTAAAGTCTCATTTAAATCTCTCTCGGGATCTGAAACTTCGCTTTCGGGATCCGTAGAGTTATCGCATTGGTATACTCTCGGAATTCTCCCTCCTCGCTCGTTATAATTTCCTCGGTTTCTTCACTTCTGTCTCATTCTGACCTAGAATAACTCTCGTTTTGGTTCCTACTGTACGACCGCCGGAACGGAAAGACCCCAGTATAATCCCCTCTCAGAAGGTGATCTTCTGCCTTATAACGAGTTGATAAGTCATGAAAATTATCGGCCCCGGATTCTATATCCTCCTCACTTTCCTCCTCGCTACTCCACTCGCTCATATCTGTGGGTAAAATTCCCTCGTACCGTTGAGTATGGCGAATATGCGTAGCCGAAACAATACTTCAATGATGCACATATAGGACTTGGTATGGTCCATTTAATTCCACGACCGGAAACGGACCCTCATATTTCTTTTCCAGTTTACCGGTCCATGTGGGATCATGTCTCTTGACCAGAATATATTTCCCCCCGGTAATATGGATTATTCAAGGTAGGTTTCTCGGGCTGCCGTTGCGTAACATACAAAGGAGTACAAAGGAAATCAAGCAACAACATATCTAGTGACCCTTCTAGGTTGCTTGTCCTCCAAAACACTGAGGATCAAGTGTCCAAACAGTGGTTTAGAGTGGGTAAGGGAACATTGGAAAGCGAATTACTGACCTGGAACTAATGTCCGTGGCAGGATTAGGAAGTTAGTAGGGGACAGATGGGTTAGTAACTGAGGGGGGGATAAAATAAAGTTATTCATTTACAAACGCAGTCAGTCGCGGGTTTGATGAGAGATATTTGTCTAGGCGGAGTTTAAATGAATCAACGGTGATGCAGTCTATAACGTTTCGGGGAAGCCCATTCCACAAGTTGACAACTCGATTGAAGAAGAAATTCTTAGATTCGTGTGAGTTAAAAGATTTACCAATAATTTTGCAACCGTTTCCCCGCGTGTAATTAGCTTGGTCGATAGTGAAGTACTTACTACAGTTCATATTGTCGATGCCTTTGATGATTTTGAACACTTGAATTAAGTCACCTCTTAATCTGCGCTGGGTTAAAGGAAATAGATTTAATTCTCTAAGACGCTCTTCGTATGGTTTGTTCTTTAGGCTAGGTATCATTTTGGTAACTCCACGTTGAACTCGTTCTAGCTTGTTTATATCTTTTTGGTAATAAGGGCACCAGGATTGAACGCAGTATTCCAGAAGAGGGCAGACTAAGGAATTGTAAAGGGTTAGGATAACTTCTTTGGATTTATGCTCAAATGACCTGCCTATAAAGCCAATTATTTTGTTTGCCTTCTTAACAACTTCTGAACATTGTTGACTCGGTTTTAGGTTACTCGATATTGTTACTCCCAGATCGGTTTCTCTGTTTACATTCTTAAGCTGAGTGCCATTCATCGAATAGTTTGCTTTCTCATTTAGGTATCCGATATGTAGTACTTTACATTTATCCGCATTGAAACTCATTTGCCAAATTTGGGCCCAACATGACAATTTATCTAGATTGTGTTGCATTACGTCAACTTGTTCTTTTGAGAGTACGCTATTTGCAATTTTTGTATCGTCAGCAAATTTTGAGATTGTACAGGTGAGACCCTCATCTATGTCGTTGATGTAAATTAGAAAGATAATTGGTCCTAGTACCGATCCCTGGGGTACCCCGCTACTTACATTGGTCCATTTAGATGCCTTACCGTTTATGACTACTCTTTGCTTTCTGTCGCTGAGCCAATTTTCTATCCATTTCAACACACCGTCTTGTATTCCATGCGCTTTTAGATTTAGCAGTAAACGTTTGTGGGGAACTTTGTCAAAGGCCTTTTGAAAATCAAGGTATATAATATATAATACGATTTCTCTCATCGTAGAGGTTGAGGATATCGTGGAAGAAGTCTAAGAGGTTTGTTAACACCTTATTGGCGGGCTAGGCGGTATTTTACACCGAGCCGCCCAGCGGGCACAATTCCGAAATATTCGCTCACTTTCACTCGTCCTAGCGCCGTAACTATGGCTCCAATCGGAACGAAACGATGATTTTTGGAACGAACAACTCTTCGTCTCCCCATAGAAGTCTATTCTGAATGAATTGAGCGAGTGTGGAGGGTGGGAGGAGGTGAGGAAGAGAGGCTATTTTTTGGTGTATTTCCCAGGCGGGTTCGGATGCGTTCGCTTTGTCCTGACTTCGGCCTCACGCACGTCTATTATTCCTTTGGTAAGCCCTCTTATTTTATCTTGTTTCTCCTTATTTCTGTATTCTCTGTATTCTCGCTCTTTCTCTCTCTCTCTCTCTCTCTTTCTGTCTCTCTCACTCCTCTCGTCTGTCTGTCTGACTCTCTCTCTCTCTCTCTGGCTAGCTCGCTTTCTTTCTCTCTCTCTCCTCCCTTCTCCTTCGTACGCGCTGTCTCCCTTCCTCCCTGTCTCTCTTCTCTATATTTCTCCCTTTCGTATATGTAATTCTCATTATTCTTTTCTCTAATCCTTCTTTCTTTATTTGCTTGTAATATTTCTGTATTATTATATCTTTTTCACTCTATTTTCAGTTCAGTTTCTGTATTCTCTTTCATTTATCACTAATAAATTTCATTCCTTACAAGCTACCGTACAAATACGGTATATATATATGATTATATATATATATATAATATATATATATATATATATATATACTGTATATCGGTGTATATCACGGTATACGGTATATTTCTCTCCTTACGAAAGGAGAGAAGAGTCATAGCAATTTCAAGGTCACCTTCGTAAGGAAACAAATATACCGTACATGGTGATATATATACGCCTATCAAATGATTGATATCAATATACGGTATATATATATATATACTGTATATTGGTGAATATTGATATCAATCATTTGATAGGCGTATATATATCACCATGTACGGTATATTTGTTTCCTTACGAAGGTGACCTTGAAATTGCTATCACTCTTCTCTCTCCTTTCGTAAGGAGAGAAATATACCGTATACCGTGATATATACGCCTATCAAATGATTGATATCAATATATATATATACTGTATATTGGTGTATATTGATTTCAATCATTTGATAGGCGTATATATCACGGTATACGGTAGATTTCTGTCCCTACAATTAGACCAGTCAAAGTAGGGCTGGACTTAGAACAAATTGCAATAGAAGGTTTTTTGGCTTTAACTTGTTTATTAGGTCCCTCTGATGAACATATAAAAAGTCTCCAACTTTTGGACACCGGGAAAGTGGTTAATTTGCATAAATTCAAGATGGCCGCCGTCCAAAGCTTCAATTTACAGATAACTTTTTTCTGGTTGCTCCTAGACCCTATAAATGTATTACAAACAACGTTTTTTGGCTTTAACTTGTTTATTAGGTCCCTCTGATGAACATATAAAAAGTCTCCAACTTTTGGACACCTGGAAAGTGGTTAATTTACAGCCAAAAAACCTTACAGCCAAAAAACCTTCTATTGCAATTTGTTCTAGGTCAAGCCCTACCTTTACTGCACATTATTGTCTATTACATTTTGCCTAGGCCTATACTAATCCCATCATCTTGTTTCTTGTTTCAACAGATTGGTGCGACATCTACCGAAGCCATGGAAGAAGAGGTGGTGCATAATCCCTGCGGCATTTGCTCAAACACGTTAGACGAAGGAGAAACAGTCAAGCTGAGGGCGAAGGGAGCAGATACTATCAACAAGGCCAGTACTGAACGTGGAACGCCATCAATTACCGTGTCCGAGGGCCAAACGGTGCACATTGATTGCCGAAAGAAGCATGTCAATACGAAGCCAAATAGAATTCCTGGGAAGCAGAAGAAACGTCCTGAAAAACCTGCTCTTCGTTCTCAGACACCAGACTTTTGTTTTACAGAGAACTGCTTTTTTTGTGGTACAAAAATCTATTTGGACACAAAGCATGATTCAGAAGAAGTGTATCCAGTACGCACCTTCAACTTTCAAAGGACAATACTTTCTGCATGTGATGCCAGGGCTGATGAGTGGGCTGACACTGTTAGAGGCCGAATTAACTTTGCACGCGATCTTCCAGCAGCTGACGCAATATATCACAAGCAGTGCAGCTCAAATTTCCAGACACATAGGCAGATCCCCTCCAAATATCGTGATTCCGCAGACAGTGAACCTCCTCGCAAGGGTCGCAAAGTAGATGCCTCACGAGAGGAAGCATTTCTACTCGCAATCGAGGACCTAGTCAGTGGCAATGATGATGAACAGACTACAGTGGTTGATCTCGTTGATAGAATGTCCCAGTTGTGCCCTGATGTTGAAGCGTATAGTGTAAAATACATGAAACAGAAACTTATTTCATATTTTGGGGATGAACTGGTTATTAGTAACGTGCATGGACGCAGCGATGTTGTAACTGTCAAAGAAAGTGCTGCAAAGATTTTGCAACAATTCAAAGACTCACCACAGACTGATGATGAGGAAGCAGAACAAAGAAAGATAGTCAGGGCTGCGGCACGGTTGATCAAAGCAGATATAAAGAACATTGATACTTGTAGAGATTTCTATCCAGATCCTTCTGAACTCCGGTCGCTGGAAAAGAATGTGGCGTACGTTCCGCAGTCCCTTCGTATATTGCTGCAAGAGACGTTCAGTGGCAAGTCATGTGATCTTGAAGTTGCATCAATTGGACAAAGTATCGTGCAACTTACCAGACCAAGGGCCATTGTAGCACCCATTCAGTATGGATTGGCGGTTCAAATGCACCAGCACTTTGGTTCCCGCTTTCTTGTGGACAGTTTACACAGCCACGGCTTCTGTCTGCCTTACGCAGAAGTTTTGAGGTTTTCGAAGTGTGCTGCCAATTTCAGGGGCACCAACATATCCACTGCAGGCAGGTTTGGACAGTTCGTTGCAGACAATGTTGATCACAACTTGCGTACGCTTGATGGGCGAGGAACATACCATGGTATGGGTATAATTGTTGCTGTCACCCCTGAAGTAAGAGACACAACATCAATACCAAGATTGCAGTCACCTGAAAACAACTTCACGGCAGCTCAAATTGAAATCAAATACTACCGCAGTGTTCGCAAGAAGGGTGGGCCTCTCGAATTTAGAAAGCTTGACCCCATTTCAGCATCTGACAAGCTTGAAAATCTGGACATACTGTGGAAAACGTCATGGTTGCTTCGACCAAAACGACCAGGCTGGTCCGGCTTAATGCAGAGTGTGTGCCATGGACCACACCCAGGGAAATCATCCGTCCATTTCTTGCCCATGATTGACATGGACCCTACGGACATGAGTTGTATTTACTCAACACTTCACTTCGTTGCTGCGGAAAGCCATCGCCAGGGAACGACGCCAATGCTGACATTCGACCAACCGCTTTATTGGAAAGCGAAGACGATCATTGTTCATGAGAAGGAAGGAAGCGAACTGAAACCCATTGTTTTGAACCTTGGTGGCTTTCACTCTGTGATGAGCTTTTTGGGATGCATGGGCCATGTTATGGAAGCATCTGGGCTTAAGGAGGTTTTGGAACTTATATACGCTGAAAATGCTGTGACCCAAATGCTGAGTGGGAAAGCCTATGCACGAGCAATCAGAGGCCACTTCTTGGTTGACACAGCCTTGAGTTCGATTGTGTTAGGCAGGGCATACGGTGTCAACCTCTCAATGGTAGATGAGGAAAGTGACGCATGCAAGGACTTCCAGGAGGCTGCAGATCTTTTGGATAAGCTGTTGCGTGAAGACGTTTCACCGGATGAAGTCTGCAGTAAAGACGTTTTCAACAGAATTTCTGAAAAACTTAAAGCTGAGAAGAGCTCCTTAGCAGAGCATAAGATGGGAAAGCTATGGATTCAATACATGGACATGATTGACCTGCTGCGTCGCTTCCTGAGGGCACTGAGAATGGGCGATTTCCTACTGTACCTCGGAACACTCCAGGAGATGTTGCCGTACTTTGCAGCGTGTGGTCATAACAATTATGCCAAGTCAGCCCATGTGTACATTCAAGACATGATTGAACTTGAGCAGCTCAACCCAGACATGTTCTGTCAATTGAACTCCGGTCTATTTGTGATCCGCCGAAGTGATCGGCTGTGGGCAGGACTGCCAAGCGACTTGGTTATAGAGCAGGTTTTGATGCGCTCTTTGAAAACGAATGGTGGATTGACACGTGGTAGGGGCATGGAGGAAACGCAACGCCTGCGCTGGTTACTTGCTATGCCAGCCTGCGCTGAGGTGAGTGAAGTTATGCAAGAACTGACAGGGAAGCATTTCCACACCTCTGAGCAGCACAAAGAAATGACTGAAGCAAGGCGTGAATGAGATAGGAAGGACACAGAGAAGGTTCTCGCATTCTTCAAGGATTATGATCCATTTCAAGAATCAAATGAACTCAGGAATATTGCCAACGGTGTGACAGGACCAGCCTCGGCCAATCCTCATTTACTGTATGAGGTTGGTATGAACATTGTGCAGAAGATGGAAGGTAGCAATGCTTTTGACTTTTCATTTAGGAAGAAAGATCAAGTTGAGTCGTTGGGTGCAAAGGTTACAATCAGTGCTGAAAAAGTACCAATCGACCCACAGCTCCTTTTCCAGAGGCTCCTCATCTTTGCTAATAACAGGGACTTAGGTGTTGAAGAGGTCTTTGCGTATGAGTTGTCTAGCTACCCTACTGCTCTGTTCGATAAGTGGGGGAGGCTCAGGGAAGCCAATAAACCACAGCTAGGAGATGAGATAGCTGCTGTTGTTCCCAAGTCGTCATTGGAATCATTTGAGGAAGAAAGGACTGTGACCCATGTTCTGGATGGTGGTTCCTTATTGCAAAGGATTCCATGGAAGAAGGGTGACACATTTGAGGACATTGCAAGCATGTACATGAAGCATGTTTCCAAAAACTTTCTCAACCCGGTGGTTGTATTCGACGGTTATAAATCAGGACCTACTACCAAGGACATGACACACAATCGACGATCAAAAGGAGTCTTTGGTCAAAAGGTGATGTTCACTCCAACCATGCCCCTTCGGTCAAAAAAGGAAAACTTCTTGTCAAACTCGGACAATAAGCAAAACTTCATTGACTTATTGTGTGAAACATTCAAGGCAAATGGAATTGACTGTGTCAATGCGCCAGCAGATGCAGATGTCATGATTGCGAAGAAGGGAATTGAGCATGCAAGGGAAACCGTGACATATGTGATAGGTGAGGACACAGACTTGTTGGTGCTGTTGTGTCATTATGCGGAACGAGGGATGAATGATTTGTACTTCAAGTCGAGCAAGGAAGGTGGGAAATGTTGGCATATTAACTCAGTAGCAGAAGCTCTCGGTGAAAGCATCTGTCGTGTCCTGCCAGTTGTCCATGCACTCTGTGGATGTGACACAACCTCACGACTGTATGGTATTGGTAAAGGGGCTGCCTTGAGGAAAGTGAGGGAAGACAACGGTTTCTTGAAATGTATAGAAGCATTCTGTTGCCAAAGTGGAAGTAAAGACGCGATATCATCAGCTGGTGAAAAGGCCTTGGTTTATTTGTACGGGGGAAAAGGAAATGACACCCTTGACGGACTACGAAAGACAAAGTTTTGCAACAAGGTGGCAAAAAGTTCAACTACCGTTGAAGTTCACAGCCTTCCCCCAACAACCGATGCAGCCAAATACCACTCGTTCCGAGTTTATTGTCAGGTCCAGGAATGGATGGGGAACTGTGTGGACCCCGAGAAATGGGGCTGGTGTCTGCGGAAGGGACAGCTTGAACCGAAGACGATGGATTCGCCAGTGGCTCCTGATTCACTACTGAAATTGGTCAGATGTCAGTGTAAGGGCAACTGTGACACTCAACGCTGTAGTTGCAAACGGAATGAGCTTGAATGTTCCAGTGCATGTGGTCAATGTAAAGGACTCTGTCAAAATAGCAACTTTGATGCAAGCACCGATGATCCAAGTGAATACGAACTCCTATCATGAATTACATAATTGGCTCTGAATGACGTCATACTACGTCATGTTTTTTTTTTTTTTTTTTATAAAAAAGAGGGACAACAGGTCAAAAAACCCATACAAGCACAAAGTGCCTGTGTCACCCCTTGTGAAAGAGACAGTTCAGCCTGTCTGTTAGGTTTTTCGGCTGTAAATTAACCACTTTCCAGGTGTCCAAAAGTTGGAGACTTTTTATATGTTCATCAGAGGGACCTAATAAACAAGTTAAAGCCAAAAAACATTGTTTGTAATACATTTATAGGGTCTAGGAGCAACCAGAAAAAAGTTATCTGTAAATTGAAGCTTTGGACGGCGGCCATCTTGAATTTATGCAAATTAACCACTTTCCCAGTGTCCAAAAGTTGGAGACTTTTTATATGTTCATCAGAGGGACCTAATAAACAAGTTAAAGCCAAAAAACCTTCTATTGCAATTTGTTCTAGGTCCAGTTAAATGATTGCTAGATTTACTGGACTGTGTATATACTGTATGTGTTACCAAGGTATGAACGAGTACCGGTAACACATAAGGTATTGGAGTACACTAACCTACATTCACTAACACCTACTGTAACAGACCTGGCGATCCTAGCTAAGTATGTGTGTGTATATACTGTATGTGTTACCAAGGTATGAACGAGTACCGGTAACACATAAGGTATTGGAGTACACTAACCTACATTCACTAACACCTACTGTAACAGACCTGGCGATCCTAGCTAAGTAGTCCGACCTTGTTGATCATGAGTTTAGTGCACTGAACCCCCCAAATTAAAATGATAATAATAACATAAATAATACTAATAATAATAGTAATAATATGAAAACATAATAACAATACGAGAAACAAACTAAGATATTAATATAAAATAATAATATTCATTAATAACATTAAAAACGAAAACAGAAAAGAAACAAACTAAAATATTAATACTAACAATAATACTAATAATAATAATACTAATAATACTAATAATACTAATAATACTAATACTAATAATACTAATACTACTACTAATAATACTAATAATAATAATAATAATAATACTAATACTAATACTAATACCAATAATACTAATACTAATACTAATACCAATAATACTAATAATACTAATAATACTAATAATAATAATAATAATACCCGGTACTAATAATAATAATACTAATACTAATACTAATACTAATAATAATAATAATACTAATAATAATACTAATAATAATAATACTACTACTAATAATAATAATACTAATAATAATAATAATAATAATACTAATACTAATAATAATACTAATAATAATAATAATAATAATAATAAAAATAATAATAATAATACCCGGTACTAATAATAATAATACTAATACTAATACTAATACTAATAATAATAATAATACTAATAATAATACTAATACTAATACTAATAATAATAATAATACTAATAATAATGCTAATAATAATAATAATAATAATAATAATAATACCCGGTACTAATAATAATAATACTAATAATAATAATAATAATAATAATAATAATAATAATACCCGGTACTAATAATAATAATACTAATAATAATAATAATAATAATAATAATAATAATAATAATAATAATAATACCCGGTACTAATAATAATAATACTAATTATAATAATAATAATAATAATAATAATACAATATTGATAATAATAATTATAATAATAATGCATGTATGTATGTACTGTAAATACTCCGGCCCATACCCCAAAGCTGTGGGTGGCCGACTCGAGACAGAGCCCGAACAGGGACAGCACAACACAACATAAAATATATATATATACAGTACCGTACGGTATATACTGTATATCTAAATTCACACACATCTAGGTCACCCATGAGAAGACCCAGAGACCAAGGATCACTAGGGGCCTCCAGCACTCCCCCGGTCCCAGACCTCCCGGAGAGGTTCCAGTCTCAGCAGGCAGACATGCAGCGGAGCATACCACAATACCACACGTAATATATAAAAGTCATGTGCGTTCTCAGATGGATTACTGTTCACCTCTGTGGAGTGGAAGTGGAGTGGTTGCATTGAGGCAGTTGGACAAAATTCAAAATAAAGCTATTAGATTAATCAATAACCCTGCAATCACACAGGACCTTCCTACATTATCCATACGAAGAAACGTTGCATCCCTTGCATTATTCTACAGATATTTTCACAGCAATTGTTCCGAAGAACTTGCTTCAATTGTGCCGCCTCTCCACATCTTTCTCCGTAGAACTAGGGCGGCTGAGAGCGCACATGAATTTACACTTTCTCCTCCACAATGCAGAACTTCTGCTTATCAAAATTCATTTACCCCTAGAACTACTACTCTTTGGAATTCACTTCCCTCGAGTTGCTTTCCACAAACTTATAATCTACAACAGTTTAAATCCAGTTGTTACAAACATTTGATGAATGGAGGATGCCTTTAGGCACATGGACCTTTTTGTTTTATCTGTGTTTTTCCTTCCTCCGTTCATGGTCTCTTAAAAAAGAAAACAAAAAATGCCCGCCCACCTCACATCCAGACATGACCCTTCATATACACCAGCTCCCCGGGCCAGGCGCCTGACGGACTATTATCTAGCCCAACTGGCGTAAATACCATAAATAAAAGAAGCCTTTTTTTTTTTTTTTTTTTTTTTTTTTGCTGTGTGAGAGGATCCTCCCCACACATGTGAACAATACTCAATACAAGGACGCACTGTGCCCCTGTACACATCAAGGTTAAGAACCCCTTGAGGCGGTTGAGCACACCCAGTTTCTGGGAGGCCGCCTTAGCAAGATTGGTAATATGATCCTTCCAAGAGAGAGCAAAAGAAAAAGAGACACCAAGAATACTGAGAGAAGACGAAGGGTTGATTTTTCTATTGTTGAAGAAGAAGGGAAAGTCTGCTGGGAGTTCACAGCGGGTAGATAGATGGAGAAATTCGATTTTGGAAGCATTACAGGTAACAAGGTTTTCTCTGCCCCAATTGGAGATGGTACTGTAGTTAGATCAGAAGATAAAAGTGTTCTATGGCTTCATTACGTTTGTTTTTGAGCCCCATCTCTGGAGCTGTCTCACCCCCTAGAGTCGGACCCTCACTCTCAGAAATCCACCTATTGAGCAATTAACTCACTAGGCATTTAGAAAATGGGAATATTCATACAGTGCTATTTAATCAGGGAACAATGAGGGTATTTTTTGGCGTTTTGGTGGGCTTTGTGGTAATGCACTGATACTAGGTACAGCACAAACTCCATCCCAAAAATATCTTCCCATTGACATATCGGGATTCGAACTCGGGTCCATTGGATTACCAGTCCACTGGCAAGACCACTCCTCCACACCAGAAAACAGAAGAGAAATGAGTAATCGGGTCTTGAAAGGGTCAGCCCATACCCGAGTTGGACCGTATGCTGGTGAACGAGTGACAATTGACCACTTGCGAGTTTCAGGCTATAAGGAAGTTGGAGCTGTAGACATCGATATTGAACAGAATTATCACATAAATTGCGGTATTAGTACTTATATAAATACATAAACCCCAATTCAACACACCATTTATCCATCAGAAACTTAAATTATTATTGTATTTCTGTTTAATATATATGTTCACGGCTCCAACTTCCTTATAGCCTGAAACTCGCAAGTGGTCAATTGACAACCTCACTCAGTTATCCCTTTATTTCAGCTACATTTTATGAAGATTAGGAAGGATGTCGGGTAACTAAAAGGATTAATTGAGATAGTTTGTAGCCTTTTAATGGGTGGGTGTCCCCTTCAGTTTCCTAAAGGGCCTCCAGCAATTAAAGGGGCTTGGAACTATCATACTTAACCCTCTTTGCTACCACAGATCCTTCTTAAACTGCACAAAAACCTCTAAATCCAGCTAGAATAATATAAAAAAGACATCGCCGGTACAGAAAGGGTTAACCAACAACTAAGCTAATAATAATCCACAATATAAACAACACAAAATATTATTAATCATCTTCCTAATACAATAAACTAAACCAATCACCATTTTGGGTATAGGTTTCTAAAACACTTGTCTTCATATTTTAAACCTCAACATTATTAACACAGACGGAATCACCACCCCTGAACCTTCTTAACTCCATCCTTCCACCTATCTCTCTCTCTGTCCTTCCACCTCACTCTCGTATTTTAAACCTCAACATTAATATCGCCAACTGATTCTGTGGTGTAATTCGATTTACGTTGGGTAGATTTGATTTACGTTGGGTAGGTTAGTTAGTTTTAGGCACATTGGGCGAATGAAGGAGGGTCGCCAGAAAATACGGGCGTGAGGATGGAGGTGCAGAGGTCGCAGGGAGCTCCCGTCGTATTTACCAAGTGTAGTGTTGCTGTGGTAGGTAAGTAGATTCAGCCGAGGTCGGTGGTTCGTGTGGTCATCTCTGTAGCTGTAGGTCAGGTCGGATTGTGGTTTGAGGTCGCAGTTTCTGGAGCGTTGACAACGTTAGATGGGGAACTGCTTGGCCTAGGCCTAGGCTAGCCTATACTGTACAGTGCCGCACAAGGATATTCTCACCGTGAGGTAAGGGTGCTAACGTTTTTGTATTTCAACCACAAGCTATCGAGGCGCATACTAGTCACCATGTCTGGACAAGGGAAGGTGAGTAGTGAAATGATGAAGTCGTATGATGGTAAGGGCGACGTGGTGGCGTGGCGGCGTGGCTAAAGAAGGTAGAGTTGGTGGCGAAACTCTTGAAATTTGACGACTTGGCTAGTTTCATACCACTGTACTTGGAGGGAGATGCGTTAGCCTTGTACCTCGAAATGAGTGAGGATGATCAATTAGATGCTAAGAAGATAAGTGCTAGATTGAAGGAAGCTTTTACACAGGGAATGTTTGAGGCATATGGAAGGCTAAAGAGGGTGACATGGACAGGTGAGGGGGTGGATGTCTATGCTAACGAGATAAGGAGGGTGGCAGGGCTAGCTGGATGGAAGGGAGAGGGTTTGGAGAGGGCTGTGAAGCTAGCTTTTATAACTGGGTTTCCGGACAGGATATCGATGGAGCTGTAGCAGGTTAAGGACGTCGAGGTTCCGGAAATTAGGGAGAACTGGAGTAGGAGAGAGCTATTCTCAGCTTGTGGAAGGCTGGTGGGCCACTATCCCATTGCAGGATGGCTGCGGGTAGCATGTAGTTACGTTAAGAGGAGAGCGGAAGGTGCAAGATGGGAAGACAAGGTCGGAAAAGAGACAGTCACGATGATGTAAGATGTCATAGAAAGAGTGAGATGCGAAGACCCAGTGAGAGGAAGATGGTACACTCCGAAGTCGGAGAAGGGGGTCGTATGGTGTGACGCAAGTAGTATAGCGACAGGCGTGATATTGGAGATAGGTAATGTAGAAGTTGAGGATGCTGCGTGGTTGAGGAAGAAGCACGACTACAGTCATATCAACGTGGCCGAGTTGGACGCGGTATTGAAAGGTATCAATTTGGCCTTGAAGTGGGGTTTGCGAGAGATCGAGGTTCGAACGGATTCTGCTACAGTGTTTGGTTGGCTGAAATCAGTGGTGACGGAAGAGAAACGAGTTCGAACAAAGGGAGCTTCAGAACTGATTGTGAAGCGTCGTCTGGGAATTCTGAGGGAGTTGAAAGATGTGTGGGGTCTGCAGTTGTGTGTAGTTTTTGTGCCATCAGAGAAGAACAAGGCAGATGCCCTAACAAGAGTAAAGAAATCCTGGCTCAGGGTGCCAGAGGAGACAAAGGAGGCGGCTATGGTGTGTTGCATGGGAGCACCAAGTGTAAAGTAGCTACATCAAATGCACCACATGGGAGTCGACAGGACGCTGTTTATGGCAAGGAAGGTCGACCCTGCAGTCACGAGGGACAAAGTTCGAGAGGTGGTGAGACGTTGTGACAGATGTCAGTCGATCGACCCTGCACCGAGTGTACATGTGTCTGGGGAGATTAGAGTGGATAATGATTGGCAAAGGTTGGCGGTTGATGTGACACACTATCGGCAGGGGCTGTACCTATCTATGGTAGACTGCGGACCTGGGCGGGTGGCTATCTGGAGGGAATTAAGAGCAGAGAATGCGGAAGAGATTGCAGGTGTGCTGAATGAGATCTTCCTAGAGAGGGGCCCAGTTGATGAGGTGTTGATGGATAACGGTACTGCTTTTCGGTCACAGGCTTTGAAGGACATGCTTGATAGGTGGAATGTCCGACGTTTCTTTAGAGCTGCGTATCGGCCAAGTGGGAACGGAATTGTGGAAAGACATCATCGGACAATCAAGGCGATGGCAGAGAGGGGGCAGGTAGCGCCTATGGAAGCAGTATTTTGGTATAATATGTCCCCTAGGTCAGGTCAGGATGAGAGAACTGTACCACAAAGAGCAGTATTTCAGTATGAATGGCGACATCTATGTGCGGTGCCGATGGCCATTGGGGGGGAGGAAGGGCCTGCCTCTATCCAAATTGGGGAGGAGATTTGGGTGAAGCCCCCAAACGCAAAGTGTACATCCCAGTGGGGGAGGGGTACTGTGACAGACGTGCATTCCAGGAATAACCTCGGTGTCGACGGGATGCCACGTCACATCTTGGACGTTAGAAGAGTGGTAGAGTCTTCAACTGATGATGAGGTGGGGGATGACGAGCAAGAAGAGGTAGAAGAAAACGAAGTGGTACCACGACGGTCGCAGAGAGAGAGGCGACGGCCAGGGTGGATGGGAAATTATGAGACGGGAAGTGATTGTGAAATGGAGTAGGTGGGATAAAGGGACTGCGCGATGTCCAACGTACCTTAGTAGTACTAGGGCGGTATGCCATTAGGTACGGTGGAAAATTACTATAATTTGTTGTTGTTTTTTGTTAGATTGATCTTGAGATCAGGGGGGCGTGTGGTGTAATTCGATTTACGTTGGGTAGGTTAGTTAGTTTTAGGCACATTGGGCGAACGAAGGAGGGTCGCCAGAAAACACGGGCGTGAGGATGGGGGTGCAGAGGTCGCAGGGAGCTCTCGTCGTATTTACCGAGTGTAGTGTTGCTGTGGTAGGTGAATAGATTCAGCCGAGGTCGGTGGTTCATGTGGTCATCGCTGTAGCTGTAGGTCAGGTCGGATTGTGGTTTGAGGTCGCAGTTTCTGGAGCGTTGACAACGTTGGATGGGGAACTGCTTGGCCTAGGCCTAGGCTAGCCTATACTGTACAGCGCCGCACAAGGATATTCTCACCGTGAGGTAAGGGTGCTAACGTTTTTGTATTTCAACCACAGATTCATCATCCTTGAATTTCTTAACAATCCCTACCTCCTCGGTGTCCTCTAACACCCTCCTTCTCTTTTGTGCAACCCTGCGCTTGATCCCACAGACTGAATCATCACTATCTTCATACAATACCCCAGCCTTGATCATCGGTTCACTACAATTGGAATCAGACTCGTTGCTAGATTCCTCAGGCGGAGAACTATTCAAGACAGCTAGATGACCTTGCAGGATGTCAGCTAGTTTCACATGCACATCTAAAAGACTGGGGCGGCAAATGGCCTTTTTGCACATCATACCCCATACAAGTGGTTTAAGAGAACCAGTCATTTTAAACCTGTCAATGTCGGCGTTGAAGCGCATACACATTTTGGCAATTATAACGCCCAGTGACCAGGTGTCACTTTGAGTGGAACTTAGGCCACCGAGGTATAGTTCCGGCGCATAATGCTTAAATTTCTTATATCTTGCCTTGGTTCCAGTCGGAAAACATCTGTTTGGTCCAGACAAACTAGCCAAACCGAAATCTATTATAGACACATGGATATCGTCTGAAGTAATATCCACAATAACGTTATCTAATTTTAAGTCATTATGAATAAATCCTTTAGCATGGATTTCATCAACCGCAACGACGACACCATTTAGAATGTTTAGCCACTGCCAAATTGGTATGTCATCGGTATTTAACATACTCTTGAGAGTCTTTCCCGGGCACAGGGCCATCACAAGGATCGGCTTGTCTGTCGCCACAGCGAACAAGATCGGGGCCCCGCCAATGCCATCCAAACGGTTTAGAATTCGGGCTTCGCGGTGGAAAATAAATCGGTGGTGGAGCCTCTTTCCTTCCTTTAGGCAAGCTGGTTTGCCGTCAAAGTCAATCTTCGTAACCGTTCCATAGGACCCCTTGCCTAATACAGCACCAATGTTGGAAACCTTTGCCCAGATTTCACTGCTTGGTACTACTTTGTAGTCCATTGTATTTATTACAATGATATTGATCAAATATTTATGACAGGTATATTCTTTATATATGCTTCACAAAAATCACAAAGTGAAAATATACAAGGTAATATGCAATAAATAACCAACGCTTAATTGTACAGCTTACGCACGCAACAGACAATTTGTAATGAGTGTTCTCTCTCGAGCGATCTGATACCTTCAACAGTCTAAAATATCTACATAACTGCTTGTCGCTATTCTCGTCCACTATAAGTATACTTAACGTTCTTTATTGTATGTTAATTCATTCTCACATCTAAAACGCAAAAATTAGCTGGTTAAACTCTCATTTACTTGTTATATAGTGTATAATATTGAGGACATATATTGATTATCATTTAGTTATCCATTAAAAATATAAGTTTTCTAAAATAAGCGTATAAGAAAATGGAGTTTTTACCGATAACTAAAATATAAAATACGATAAACTGATACGTTCACTTGTTTGTTCGTGCCCCGCCATCTTGGTACCCTATTAACAGATTAGGGGGGGTAGTCAGAGGGCTAATTGACCACTTGCGAGTTTCAGGCTATAAGGAAGTTGGAGTTGCAGACCTTGATATTTAGCAGAATTACCAGCTAAAATGTGGTCGTAGTACATTTATAAATATATAAAACCCAATTCAACATCATTTCTGCTCACCAAGAAACCTACATTATTATTGCATTTCTATCGTATAAATACGATAGAATATGACTCTTTTGTGATCTTGTATGTCTCTGTGACGTCACGATCTCTCCTACAGCACGACGTAGGACGGGTAGATCGTATATTATAAGATTGTAAATAAGTTAAGTTATAAAAGGCCTAATATGCTATTAAGCAATATTGCCATGGTCTTATGTAGTATATATGAATTTATCGTATATATTAATATAATTTATCGTATAGAGCAACCTAAATGCGGTACGATAATTTGGGCTCCTGGCGGTTTGCCAAGGCAGCAAGGTGTGCTTTTGAGGTACGCCAGAGCCTTCACGAACACCAACCAGTTAACATCTAATTTTCCGCCCTCAGTTGATCGTGCTTTTGTGCCTCTAATCACAATACACATACAGCAATACACACAACTACACCATCACGACGCTCTCATCGACATCATGACTGACTGATAGATAAGCATAAATTATAATAATCATGTCCATTCCCATGTAATCATTTATTCTTTCTTTAACTTGACTCGTGTCTTGGGACCGAAGTCTCGTTCCCCATTGTCCACCACCATATTGGGTAAAACGTTCTCCCTTGCCTCATTGCCACGTGGAACTATTGGTGAGTTAATTCCTGGCTAATATTAACCCTTATAATACAGAGTGTGAGGTGAAGCTGAACGGTCAGGCTATGGAGATCGTCAACTCTTTTAAGTATCTGGGCAGTGTGTTGAGTAAAGATGGGACTATGGATGAAGAGGTGCGGGAGAGGGTACAACAGGGGAAGAGGGTTGTAGGAACGCTAAAAGCAGTAACAAGAAATAGGGTGGTCAGTATGGAAGTGAAGAAGTCCTTGCATGACAGTGTGGTAATCCCGACACTGACTTATGGAAGCGAAGCATGGACGTTGGTTGAGAGACTCAGACCAAGAGTGAGAGCAGTGGAAATGAATTACTTAAGGAGTGCGTGCGGAGTTACATGGAGGGATAGACAGACTAATGAGGAAGTAAGAAGGAGGTGTGGTGTGGAGGTAGATGTGCTGGAAAGTGTGAAAGGAACAACTTGAGATGGTTCGGCCATATGGAACGTATGGAAAGCGAGAGAATGACTAAGAGGGTGTACGAGAGCGAGGTGGAGGGACAGAGGGGGAGAGGTAGACCGAATATGAGGTGGAAGGATGGAGTGAGGAACTACATGAACGAAGGCGGTGCTGGTTGGGGGGAGGGGCGTCGACTGACTGGGGACAGAGGTGCATGGGGCGGTTCGTTCGTGGCCACCCCTTCGGGGATCACGGCGTCAGGCAATAGATAGATAGAGATAACCTTACCCTATATATACATTTATTATAAGAACATAAGAACATAAGAAAATGGGAGTCTGCAGAAAGCCGATTGGCCTAAGCAAGGCAGATCCCTGTCCCACACAACCCCAAATCAATTACAAAGCCCAATTATAGGCTCAACACTCTAATACCCTGAGGATCATCTTACCAAAACGGTTAGAGATTAACGCAGGATTATGGGGGTCTGCAGAGCGCTGATTGGCCCAACCCGGCTGATCCCCCTTCACACCCAACCCTTCTCGTCCATATGCTTATCCAATTTTATCTTAAAGCTCCCTACAGTTTTAGATCCCACTATAGCACTTGGTAGTCCATTCCACCCATCTACAACTCTGTTACCAAACCAATATTTGCCTATATCTTTTCTGAAACGAAATTTATCTAATTTGAAACCATTGGTACGAGTTCTTTCACCATCACTGAGCTTTAGTACATTTGTCATGTCCCCTTTGTTAATCCCACTAACCCACTTGAACACCTCTATCATATCCCCTCTAACTCTGCGTCTCTCTAACGAATGTAAACCTAATTTCTTCAACCTTTCTTCATACGAAAGATTTCTAATATTATGGATCATTTTTGTCATTCTACGCTGTACTCTCTCCAATGAATCTATGTCCATTCTGTAATAAGGACACCAAAATTGGACAGCATAATCCATATGCGGTCTCACTAATGACAAGTAAAGTTTTAAGATAACATCAGCAGTTCTGTTACTCACACTCCTAGAGATGAACCCGAGAATCCTGTTTGCCTTATTACGAACGCCTATACACTGTTTTCTAGGCTTCAAATCATTGCTAACAAACACACCTAGATCTTTCTCGCAGTCTGAATTTTCTAATTCTAAATTAGCTAGTTTATATTTAACATTTGTTTGCATCTTCCCTATCTTTAATACCTTGCATTTGTCAATGTTAAACTTCATCTGCCAATTTACTGACCATTCATGTAAGGTATCTAGATCCCTTTGGAGGCACTCTATATCGCTATCTGAATCAATTGATCTCCCCATTTTAGTATCGTCTGCGAATTTACTTATCCTACTAGTTATACCTAAATCTAGGTCATTTATGTATATAAGAAACAACAGGGGACCTAATACCGATCCCTGGGGGACACCACTTTTGACTGCTCCCCACTCTGACTTGCTACCATTTATGCTGACTCTCTGTTTCCTACCAATTAGCCATGACCTAATCCATCCCAACAACACCCCACCTATTCCATGTGCCTCAACCTTTCTCATCAATCTCTCATGAGGGACTCTGTCGAAAGCTTTACTGAAATCTAAATATATAATATCGTATGCCTTGTCATTATCTACTGCTTCATATACCTCTGAGAAAAACTAAGCAAATTAGTAAGGCAAGAACGTCCCTGTGTGAATCCATGCTGAGAAGAATTGATTAAGTTAAATGTTTCTAAGTGGTTTCTCATTTTCCTAGCAATAATTGACTCTAGTAGCTTTCCTATGATTGAAGTGAGACTAATGGGACGGTAATTGGATGCTATTGATTTATCACCTTTTTTGAAAATCGGAACTACATTTGCAAGCTTCCAAGCTTCTGGAACTATACCTGTTTCTAATGAATTGTTAAAAATAAATGTTAATGGGTAACTTAACTCATCTCTGCATTCTTTTAATACTCTGGCATATACCTCATCGGGACCAGGCGATTTCTGAGGTTTCAGTCTGTCAATTTCCTTAAGCACATCATTTTTACTTATAGTAACCGTACTTAACCTATTTTCTATACTATCTCTATATACCTTACGGACTTCTGGAATCTGTGCCAAATTGTCATTAGTGAAAACGGATAGAAACTGACTATTTAATGTACTGCACATTTCTAAATCATTTTCTGTCATTTCTCCTATCGAAGTTTTAAGGGGGCCTATTTTATCTCTAACTTTAGATTTATATAGCTGGTAAAAAGCCTTAGGGTTATTTTTTGAGTCATTGGCTATCCTGATTTCATAATTTCTTTTGTCTGTCCTTATACATTTTTTAACCTCTTGATAGATTCTGATAGTAAGCAAGTAGGTGAATTTCGCCTTTCTTTATTTTTCGATATATTCCTCTCTTTTTTCCTAGAAGGTCTAATAGTCTATTATTCATCCATTTGGGTTGGTTCTGTGTTGATCTAAATTTTCTTTTGGGGATATATTTATTTTGCGCATTGTGGAGTGAAGAAATAAAATTATTATATGTAGCTGTCAAATTATCCTGAGTTAAGACAGGTATCTGAGAGAGAGTATGTTCATTAGCGCACCTGGGTCCACTTAATAGTTTAACCATAGGATCGACTCTTAAGGCTCGTCTTAATCCACCATAATTGGCTTTTCTGAAATCTGGGATAAGTGTCGTATTCTCTTTAGCCTTTCCTGTCCATTGTATGTTAAAATAAATTGATTTATGATCACTATTTCCTAGTTGGTCTCCTATCTCTACATTATTTATCATTTGTTCATTATTACTGAGAACTAAATCGAGGATATTATTACCTCTAGTAGGCGAGTCTATGAATTGAAATAAAAAACTATCCTGTACCGCCTCAATAAACTCTTTTGAATCTGGGTCGCCGATTTGATGCTGCCAATCAATATTCGGAAAATTAAAATCCCCTATAATACACACATTGCTAAACCTTGATGCTATTTTCACTTCCTGCCATAAAGCTGTACCTTCGTTTCTACTCATATTTGGTGGTCTATAAATAACTCCAATAATTATGGTCTCACTACCTTCGCTAACCTCAACCCAAACATTCTAACTGAATTCCCATCTTCTGTTACACCTTTAATATTTCTACTAGCAGTACAATTAAAATCCTGTGACTGATATTTTCTATTCCTATCTGATGTACCAGTACGGCAATTTACCCTATCTAGACAATTATTCTTACTCATATTCTCAGGCTTTATTTTCAGCGAAACCCCGCGACAATCCTATCTATTGACCTAGCTAATGTGACCTATTATGTGAGACCTTTGGATATAAATTAGCTTGTTTCAGATTGAATTCAATTTAGATATAGAGTAGTTTTCATTTAGATTGATTTTATTTGATTCATTATAGCTTAGTAATATTTAACTTCCATTGATAGTTTACCACAATTTCTGTTCTATATCGATGTTTACAGCTCCAACTTCCTTATAGCCTGAAACTCGCAAGTGGTCAATTGATATATAATCTTTACCCTTTTGATGGCCCACAGATCCTTCCTAAGCTGTATAATATCGTCTACAGATAACCATAATATACTGTTAAAACTTTTCATGATCCTCAAAGGGGTTAAAAGTAGGTTAGCAATAGGCACCCCCCCCCCCCTAAACTCTGGGACTGAAAAAAAGGGCTGGAGCAAATGGGCTGTACATTTCCACACACCTATTCCGTGGCTGCCGACTCTTCCGAGATGGTAGAAATATTAGCTCTCTGACTGAAAAAGGGCTGGAGCAAATGGGCTGTAATTTTTCACACATCTATTCCCTGGCTGACTCTTCCCAAATGGTAGATACATTAGCTCGATTACTCTTGTTTTTTAGTTATACAGGTTAGGGGTCAAGATTTTTAGCCTATCTATAATTAACCCCTTGAAGCTCTGACGCGTTTTAGCAGTATATTTTGGCTATCATTAGACGGTTTTATGCAGCTTAGGAAGGATCTGTGGGTATTGAAAGGGTAAAGGCTATCTCAATCAACCCTCTGACTTCCGTACACCCTTCCGAATCTGAATAAAATCGTCTATAATTACCTTAAGGCTATCTTAATCAACTTCCGCACACCCTTCCTAATCTGAATAAACTAATCTGAATAAAATCGTCTAATAATTACCAGAAAGCAGAACAGAAACGTGCCTTGGAGCTTGAAAGGGTTAATAGACTATATCGTGGTCTCCCCATAGCATATATGTCTTGGTGGTGTAATGGTTAGAGTGTGTAAGTTCTGTATGGGATGTCCTAGGTTCGAATCCTGGGAGAATCACATGCTTTCATTAATTTCATTTGGGGGGTTATTGGTGTTAAGGGGAGATGGGTCGTTTTTCTGGTCCCCCTTCTCCCTCATGTTTAACCCCATTAGTTTTGAGGATTTAAGATGTTCATTCCATTAGTTTGGCAATTTCAAGACCTTTCACCCAATTTCTTTGTCAATATTAGGACATTTCACGCCAATTAGGTGTCGATTTTTCTTGGCGAGCGATAGCGAGCCTGTAATTCTCCCTACCAGTAAATGACTACAGTGGCCGATAGAGGCGCTGAACGCAAGGTTTACCGCGGTACATGGGCGACATCGCGGAGCTATCCACCCTCCCTCTACTTCAACAATTCTATAATATATGCAGTTAGTCGAAATTTCTGTAGCTGACTCATACTTTGGTCTATGCATACTTTTGATTTATATATTTTAAAATCACCCATATTCATAAATAACGTATATTTACAATAAAAAGTCAGCAGGTATTTTCCCGCCAATTTTGTTATGATAATTAATCAGCTTATAATTAGGGGTTCGTCCCCTACGGGGAACCCCTATTGTAATCATTAAACCTGGGATTTCATCCAAATTCTTCTTACGAGCCGGTTTCGACGCAATAATAATAGGGCACACCCTAGCCGTCAATCAAGGGAGTGCATGACATTGATGGCATTAAAAACTGCATTATCATCCATCATTCCATAATTATGCATCTTTAAAGCATTTAAACCAATTTGTACAGTTTACACACACACACACACACACACATACCGGTACGGTATATGTATACAGTGTATAATCTGTGTATGCATAATTTTAAAGATCAAGTGGTCCACACGAGGTGCGGTTTCTGTCTTATGTCCTAATGGCGGTGTAACTGGCAGCCTTGTTCAGGGCTGACCCGCTTGTCAGGTTTTTAGTTTTTGAGATCAGATCAAACTATTTCATCCCACATCTTTTTATGTATATATATACTGTATACCAGTACCAGTTTATATTTGTATAGTACAGTACTGTATATTATTTTCTATATACCGGTAAGCCATTTTGAGATATTATTCAGCATAGAACCGCATTCCCCTGTTAGCTGGATTACAGGATGTGTATTGTACTGGTATCGGTTTATGCAGTATATTTGAAAGAAATTTTCACTTTTAACCCTCAAAGAGCGGCTGAAGACTTAAGTAACGTTAGAGAGTCTAGGCCCAAAGAGCGGCTGACAACTTAAGTAGCAAGGGATGTTGCGCATATTATCGGCATTATGAGAGAGTCCACGGGGTGGCAGGACCGCAGGCGGGCTCTAACCGTTCAGTGTGGACCTAGTCCCGCCACTGATATCACCACAACATGTGTACATATTCCTCGTCTCGCTATATAGGGTGCTGTATTACTGTCTGTCAGATGTTGAATAGGGTGGGTAAGTGTAGGAACATGTTTGTATATTTCACTCGATATGAAGAAATGAGGCTTAGATATTGCTGATACCAATTATTGATCAAAACATACTTGGTGCCGAGACATCATTTATTAGCGCGATAGTACAGTACATGTATACGTAATATTGAATTATTTTTCTTTTCTCATTTCAATAAAATATATTATTAACAATCGTAGCCAAATCCTTATATAGCTTTTATGTTCAAGTTTATGAGAAAAACCATGGTAAGTTATATTTTCACATTTTTCAGAATGTATGGATATCAAGGCCAGATGCCTTCACTTTTGACCTTACTTGTACTAATGTATCAGCTTCAGGATCCAGCATATGAAGGACTTGGAATGCACACAAGAAGAAAATGGTTAGTTTAATTATTAAAAGTTTATTAGATTGAAATTTCATATAGTTTTAAAAGCTAGTTTGTCTTTTATTTGAATATGCCTTGGTTACTTGATGGTTGCTCTCAATGTTGTTTGATCCCCTACATCATCCCAAACCATGATATCTCCCCTCAGGACTTCAGTCTTAGTCTTCCTCGGCCTTACTTTCATTCTGTAAGCGTTCTTCACTTAATTACCGGTATCCTCATTCATTTTCTTCTCATGGCCAAAACATCACTGATACACTTTATACCAAGTCACTGTTTTAACTCTGCTCATGATGTGCTCTCATTGTCTTAATACTCATCTATGCAACCATACTCCTATCAGTGAGCCACAAGTTCATAGGAATTTCTATCTTTACCTGACCAAAACTAAATGTTGTTGTGGGCATAAATTCTAGATAGATGGAAATAAATGGCAAATTAACTCCTTATGGTTGAACAGAATGTATCTGGCCCATTGAGGTAGTTGTGCTGTTAAGATGAACAGAACATAACTGGCTAGCTTTTTGTCCCCATCAATTTCTGATGGCTCCACATGACTCACAAGCAGCCCCTCTCATTTTATCCTCTCCTCCACTCCCGTAGTGACTGTAATGCTCATACAGTATGTACCTATCGTGGATTCACGATAGTTAGTGGTATAACCTACATTTTCTATGTATCATACCCTAGATACAGTTTGTACAGTATGTAAGCTTAATAAGTTAGATAAGGCCTATTATACGAAAGTATAGTTGTAATGCCCTCGAAAATGTCCCGCACCCACAATAATACTAACCCGAGTTGACGTCAGGTATAGCGTAAAATAGTCGTAGATGGTAAGTCCAATAAACTCATCACGTGATAACACCACGAGACTATCACCTGGTTCTTAAAAATCGGACTAAGGTTGCTATACTTTTAGTACTTCCGTGGTAGTACAGTGGGTTAGCGCGCGGGCCTGGTGGTGATGGTTGGGTCACTAACCAGGGTTCGAACCCCACCCAAGGCATCTCAAAACCTGTGGGTTTTTAGGGGGTTAAATTCCCTTCAGAGGTTCGTACCCCGCGCCAGGTACCAGGAAAAGTTGATCCTAAAGGTAGCCTGGGGATATTTCAGGAGACCATGAATTCCCTTCACACCCAGCATTTCATTGGTGGCAGCTAGGGAACGTGACCAGGTAGCTACGTGGAGCACCCGTCACGCGAACCCTATACCAACAATATTGAGATTGCTGAGGTAATACAGCTACGATACCTTACGACCTTAAAATAGGCTAGGGACTAGCCTAGTTAAAGAAGGATGTAATGTAATGCCCTCGAAAATGTCCCGCACCCACAATAATACTAACCCGAGTTGACGTCAGGTATAGCGTAAAATAGTCGTAGATGGTAAGTCCAATAAACTCATCACGTGATAACACCACGAGACTATCACCTGGTTCTTAAAAATCGGACTAAGGTTGCTATACTTTTAGTACGTCCGTGGTAGTACAGTGGGTTAGCGCGCGGGCCTGGTGGTGATGGTAGGGTCACTAACCAGGGTTCGAACCCCACCCAAGGCATCTCAAAACCTGTGGATTTTTAGGGGGGTTAAATTCCCTTCAGAGGTTCGTACCCCGCGCCAGGTACCAGGAAAAGTTGATCCTAAAGGTAGCCTGGGGATATTTCAGGAGACCATGAATTCCCTTCACACCCAGCATTTCAATAGTATTTAAGTGTCTTTAGGAATGCATACATGATTTATCATATAAACCATGCTGTAATATTATGAAAGCGGTGCGATATTTACCGCTAGATATCCGCTAGATTCGTAGCGTAAGACGATGACGTCTTGGATTGTGGCGCACCGCGTCAGAGCACTTTTATACTTCATCCAAGCAACACCTCCACTCTTTAGTTCGCCGCGATCCTGGTTCCGGTTTCATCTAGCTCTCATCATAAACTTTAAACACAACTACATCCTACAGACAGACCGACTGACAGCTAAGCCTTATTATCATGATTTAACTTTCTTTAACCTCATTCATTTTTATTAGTTCAGGTGCATCCATGCGGTCACCTTAATGTAAACATCCAATGGTGTTTGAATAACAGCCATTTCCCTACCATCACCTCCATCAGCATTTCCACCTTGCCTAGCTGTATTTTATATTGATTTAATAAGTGAGTTACACTCCCGGCATTATTATTTATTTACATTATATGAGCGGACCTTTTCAGTCTTAGCTAGCCTAGAGTAAACTTATCTTCCTTAAATCCGCCATACTGGTCCCCAGACCCCGGGACTTTGGCCCACAGTTAAATTTCCTAAGTTAGGTATTATGAACAAGGGCTATATTGATGGAGGTTGTGGATCAAAGGATCCTAGTAGGGGTAGGTCTCGGCTATCACCATCATACCCTATATTTGTTTCCCAAATTTCATTATTATTTACAATTTTCTTTGACTCATGACTGACCTACCATCTCATATTTCCTTCATTGTTTACTCATATCCCAATCTCTTGTGGTACTGTATTGTGTAAGGTAAGCCTACGTCTTTTCTATCCTAAATGACCTAGAGCAGTTAGTTCAGCAACCCACCCGTATCCCGGATCGCATCGGAGATCGGCCCAACATTCTTGACCTGTTTCTAACTTCTAACCCTTCTTCTTATACTGTCGATCTTTTCTCTCCTTTGGGCTCCTCCGACCATAAACTTATCTCTGTCACCTGTCCTATCTCTCCAGTACAGCCACCCGATCCTCCTAGCCGGCGGCGCTTGTGGCACTTTGGCGCTGCCGACTGGGAGGCTCTTCGGCAGTACTTCTTTGATTTCCCATGGAATGATTTCTGCTTCCATGGCCGAGGACCCTCGGAGAGTGCTGAACGCATTACCGAGGTAATCCTATCGGGCATGGAAGCATACATTCCATTCTCTTTCTCTCAGACTAATGCTAAAAAATCTTGGTTTACTCACGCCTGTTCTACTGCTGTCCGCAATAAGGAGGAAGCATTCAAACGGTACCGACGCCTTAAAACTCAAGACTCTCATTCTTCATATGTTTCTGCCCGGAATCAAGCCAAATCTGTTCTTCGACTTGCCAAACACTCTTTCATCAATAATAAATGCACTGAACTATCCAACTTAGCTCTTCCCAAGCTTTCTGGCATCTAGCCAAAAACCTCTCCAACAATTTCTCTTCCTCGTCTTTCCCTCCCCTTTCCCACTCTGATGGCACAACCATCACTTCTTCCTCTGACAAAGCTAAACTCTTCGCTCAAACTTTTGCTAGAAACTCCACCTTGGATGATTCCGGTGCTATTCCTCCCTCTCCGCCCTCCTCTCTCTTACTTATGCCTAATATCCTAATCTCTTCTAAAGATGTACTTTCTACCCTCTCTGGGCTTAACACTAATAAGGCGTACGGTCCGGACGGTGTTCCTCCTGTTGTTCTCAAAAACTGTGCTTCCGTGCTGACTCCCTGCCTAGGCAAACTCTTTCGTCTCTGTCTATCCTCTAACGTCTTCCCTTCATGCTGGAAGTTTGCTCACATTCAACCTGTCCCAAAGAAGGGTGACCGCTCTCAACCCTCCAACTATCGTCCAATTGCTCTTATCTCTTGTCTTTCTAAAGTTTTTGAAACTATTCTTGCTTCCAAATTTCTTAAGCATTTCTCTTCTCATAATCTGCTCTCAGATCGCCAGTATGGCTTCCTTAAGGGTCGCTCTACTGGTGATCTTCTTTCATATCTTACTAACTCTTGGTCATCCTCCTTTCGGGACTTCGGTGAGACTTTTTCTATTGCACTAGACATATCGAAAGCCTTCGATAGAGTCTGGCATAAATCTTTAATTTCTAAACTACCCTCCTTCGGTTTCTATCCCTCCATCTGTGCCTTTGTCTCTAATTTCCTTTCCGGCCGTTCCATAGCCGCGGTTGTGGACGGCCATTGTTCACTTCCTCACTCTATAAACTCCGGTGTTCCTCAGGGCTCTGTCCTATCTCCTATTCTCTTTCTAATTTTTATAAATGATCTCCTTAACTGTACCTTAATTCCCATCCATTCATACGCAGACGACTCAACCTTGCACTACTCCATTAGTTTTTCAGAACGCCCCAGCCAGCAATCCCTCAACGACAAACGTAATGAAGCCATAGAACTCTTAAATTCTGATCTAAATACTATTTCCAATTGGGGCAGAGAAAACCTTGTTAACTTTAATGCTTCCAAAACCCAATTTCTCCATCTATCTACCCGTCAGGATCTCCCAGCGGACTATCCCTTATTCTTCAACAATACAAAAATCAACCCTTCATCTTCTCTCAATATTCTTGGTGTCTCTTTTTCTTCTGCTCTCATTTGGAAGGACCATATTACCAGTCTTGCTAAGGCAGCCTCCCAGAAGCTGGGTGTGCTCAACCGCCTTAGGGGGTTCTTTTCCCCTGTACAGCTTCTTGCTCTGTACAGGGGCATAGTGCGCCCTTGTATTGAGTATTGTTCACATGTGTGGGGAGGTTCCTCTCACACTGCTCTCCTAGACAAAGTTGAAAGGAAGGCCTTTCGTATCATTAACTCCCGTCCACTCACCAACTCTCTGCAATCTCTCTCTCTCTCCGCCGCAATGTTGCATCTCTCTCGCTATTCTATCGCTACTATAATAATCAGTGTTCCTCAGAGCTATCCCAGTGCATACCACCTCCTTTACGTAGGGCACGTGGTACCCGTCTTGCAACTCAATCCCACCCCTACTCTGTGCAACTCTCCAACCCAAGAGTGAAACGTTACTCTCAAACTTTCTTCTACTCAACAGCTGAGCTCTGGAACTCTCTCCCAGAATCAGTCTTTCCCTCTTCCTATGACTTAAATTGCTTCAAACTCCGTGTGTCCAGGCATTTTGGCTCGAACGTCCCTTGATTTTGGCCCTGTCACTCTTTCAACTATGGGGGAGGCACTTGCTATAGGCAGTTATGCCTTTTGCCTCCCTCAATCACATAGAAAAGAAAAAAAGCGGTTTATATAGTCATTTTACCTCTTTACTTTAATTACATTATTCTATAAAGGGTAGGCTAATGTGATGTAATATTGCGGATGAGGACTAAAATGTAATTTCATGACAATTAACAAAGGGGTAGGCCTATATTTCACGATCGAGACTTATTATAGAGGTCCGTATTGGCTGACGAAGGGTTAGGCTAATTCGTGTAATTAATTTAATGGCTAGTAAACCAGAAGATAAAAAAAAAAAACATAATTATGTCTATCGCAGTCTTGAAAAACCAGAGAGGGGGTTTGAGGGGTCTCATCACTAGGCTAACGTCCGATTTGGAAGACTTTGTAGCTAGTGCAACTCCTGAACAGCTGGAGGCTAAGTTGGAATATCTACAAACTACCTATGATCGGATAGCTACCCTGAATGAAAGTATAGTATCAGGTTTGGAGGAAGAGTCAGATATTCAGGCGAAGTACGAGCAGCGCGCTGTCCATGATATCGCCCATTTAGAGGCAATACATTTACTGCGAAGGGCGGTGAAGAAGGTAGAGATAACCTCGACTAGCAGCGCTGCCAGGCAGACAGACCCCCGTCGTGAAGTCAACTTGCCCAAATTAAATTTACCGAATTTACCGTTCAGGGGAAACTTGACCGAGTGGTTAGCATTTTGGGACGTCTTTAACACCTTACGAGCGGCCTATGCGGTTTATTTATGTGTACCGCACAGCGGGGTGTTTTTAGCCAAAATAGGGCTGTTTACGTGATCATTTTCATGCCTAAATAAGACCCAGAACGTAAAACAAGTACCTATCCCTGAAAGGGCATAAGCAGAGCTTTCGAATGACACCATAACGATCCTTGTATGATGGATAGTTTTCTTGCAAAAACCGTGCAACGCGAGTGCAAATAGCAGGTAATTCGGTACTTTCAGTACATAATTGAGTATGTAGCGAGTGAGAGAGGGAGGAGGGAGCTGAGATTTGTGTCAGTAGGTTCGCCGCGGTGGTCTGGAGCAGTCATACGCTCGCTAGTCTCCTGCCACCACTTGTCTCTCTCTCTCAGCCACATTACGTGCTGAAATTGCCACTCGAGTTATGTCGAGCGCCGCCACATAGTCCAGCTTTATTTAACTCGACTTATGTTGCTCGCCGCTAATTAAGGGTTAAATCCACAGTGCATGATTCAAAACTTGACGATGTACGAAAGTTCCATTATCTGAAAGGCCAACTCGAGGATGAAGCTTTACATTTGGTAGAAGGTTTTTCCATTGTAGGATGATAGTGTTGTGAGGTTATTACAGGCGACGTATGGAGACACTGACCAGCTCAAAGTAGCCCACGTGAACGCCCTGTTGAACCTAGCACAGCCTAAGTACAGGGTTGATGAACTGACAAAGTTTAGGGCAGATATGGAGTGTCATACAAGATCATTAGATGCGTTGGGGGTAACCTCACAAGAAATGCTGGTCATAATTTTAAGACAGAAATTACCTCTAGCTATTCTAGATAAGGTTCGTACCTTTAACTTGGAGGAGTTCAAAGAGGAATTTAGCAAGGAGATTAGCAACATACAATTGAACAATGGTAGGACGGTGGGAGGGTCAGAAGGGACAACAGCAAGGGGTTCAATTAATATGATGGTATAGGTTCTAAAGGGAAGGTTGAAGAATCACGAAAGAAACCACAAATGTCATGTAGGCTATGCAACAATCCCAAGCATAAATGGCTAAGCTGTACCAAATACCAAACCAATGAAGCCAAATTAGCTCAAGCAAGGAAGCTAAAATTGTGCAAGGGTTGCCTGAGTAAGGACCATTATATGCAGGGTAAATGTACTGCTTCCTATTTGAGGCCCTGTCGCAACTCTGAGGGTCATCACTTTGACAAGTTATGCCCCACAGGTAGTCCAGTCAGGGAGGAAAAAGTAGGGGGTACTGCAACATTAATGCTAGGCAGTAGGAAGGACACCACCATTTTACCCACAATCAAGATACCCATAGAGGGTTATGGCAGGACACAAGTCTGTCGGCTACTCCTAGACCAAGGCTCACAACGATCCTTTATAAAGAGATCGGTGCTGGACGGTCTAAAATACCGTGTAGTAGGTAGTGAGACCCTTAGGTTGCAAGGTTTTACAGGAGTGACCGACAGTAGAGACTACGAAGTTGTTGAAGTTGCTTACATCTACCGTAAGAAGAAACACTTCTTACAGTGTGTAGTGGTAGATGAACTCCAAGACTATCAATCTGTAGGAATTAACAAAGTAGAGCATGCACTTCGTAGGAAAGGTATTTACCTGTCTGATCCCGTAGGTGACTTGAAGGAGGAGCAGATTATTATTATGATGTAGTACACCCGGGTTTTAAAAGAGAGAGTGGAGTGATCTTGATCCCCACTAAGTTTGGCTACTGCATGAGCGGTACAGTCCAAACTACCCAGTCAAATGTTCTGGTTGACACGGTATCCGTGTTGAGGATGAGCACGACCGCGGCAGAAGAGTTCACCGCAGATGATACTCACATTGAGGACCCAAAGTTAGCTGCCGAGTTCAATCTAAAAAGACTGTGGAAACTAGACCACATAGGAATTCAACCTGTGGAGAACGACCAGGAATCAAATTTCGCGATCGAGAAGTTCTCGGAATCTGTGCGTTACTTGACCACGGAAAAGCAATACGAAGTTTGTCTACCCTGGAAACATGATAATATCAGTTTACCCACTAATTATGGTTTAGCGTTGGGTAGGTTACGCGCCTTGCAGCGTAAACTAACCCATGAACCTAGCACCTACAAGGCTTATGACGAGGTTTTTAAAAATTATCTCGACCGAGGGTTTATCGAGGCCGTCTATGTTGATGAACCAGGGAGTGCCGGAAAGGTCCATTACCTCGCACATCATGGGGTAAAGAAGGATAGTGTTACCACTCCCATCCGTGTGGTATATGACTGCTCAGCCCACCTAGGCCATAGTCCCAGTCTAAATGACTGTTTGTTGGCCGGCCCTTCAATGGTGTCGGATCTATCTCAGCAATTGCTGCGATTTAGACTGGGCCGATACGCATTCACCAGCGATATTGAAAAGGCCTTCTTGATGGTGAGACTACAGAAGGGAGATAGAGACGTCACCCGGTTCCTCTGGTTCAAGGACATTGACGACCCCGAGAGTCCCATACTAACTTATCGGTTTAGGGTAGTCTTGTTTGGCGCAACTAGTTAACAGTTTCTATTAAACTACCCCCCCAGGGGGTAAGGGGGCCTTCATCTAATGGTGGAGGAAAAAAATATATGCCTCACGCATCCTACTGCATGTCGTACAAGGCGACTAATAGGGGGGATGGTGATAGACTTGCGGACCAAGTAGCCATCACTATACAATGAAGCCTTGTTATTGGTGCTGGCTTTGTCTCTATATGATAGTGCTGTGACAGGGCTTCATTGTACTTGCTCCAAGTTGCCTAATGGCGGCACACTGGCAGTGGGTGTCGCTCCCTCTGGACCCGGCCCTGGTGCCCTGGGCCCAACCTGGACGAAATGGATCCAGAGGGTACAGTACGTAGTGTTTCCCCGGACTGGCACTTTCCGCCCAATAGTATAGGGGCTCGAACCTGGTGGTAGCGCTCCAGGAGGCTGCCCTGTCATTTGGCGAAAAATATCAGGCCAGTCGTAGTGCCGTGTACGCGCACGGGGTGCGTCCCTGCGGCTGGTTCTGGTGGGGCGTACCGAGGCCACTGGATCCTACCCCCTTGTAATCACTTGGGGGATGGTGCTGGGAATGGTCCCGGGGTAGACTGGAGCCGGAGTTCTGGGGGGGGTGATGCCCATCTGCCAGCCAAACCTACCTAACTATGACTAAAATCAAAGAAAATAAACGCAAGTCCGATGAAACAAAACCGCACAGGACAATGACAAATGCCCCCCACAAACTCAGACTTGCTAGTGTGAATGTTGGTAGTTTGAATCTGCATGCGAATGAAGTGGCTGAGATGTGTGAGAGGAGGCGAGTGGACGTCTGCTGTACCCAGGAAACACTCTGGAAGAGGCATGGGGTACAGTGGATTGTCGGAAGGAGGAAAAGATACAGGATATACTGGATGGGTGTGGAGACTGATAAAGCAAAAGGAGGAGTGGGTGTTCTGGTGGCTGAAGAGCTGGCGGAAAGTGTGCTTCAGATTACGAGAGTTAGTGAAAGGCTGATTGTTTTGAAGTTGAAAGTTGGTGAAAGAATTCTGAATGTGATATCTGCATATGCCCCACAGGCTGGTTTACAGAAAGAGATAAAAGAGGACTTCTGGAATGACACCGTCAGTGTCATTTCAGGCCTCTCGGAGAACGAAATAACTATCGTGGGGGGGACCTCAATGGTCACGTGGGAGCATCTGCAGATGGATACGAGGGGGTACATGGAGGAATTGGTTACGGAAGGAGAAATCTAGAAGGCGAATATATATTGGAGTCCTGCGTTGCACTCAACATGGTTGTGTGTAACACAAAGTTCAAGAAAAGACAGAGCCACCTGATCACATATAACTCTGGGGTCTCCAGTAGCCAGATAGATTACTTCTTGGTTAACAGGAAAGACTGGAAACTAGTTCGAGATGTAAAGGTCATCCCGAGCGAAGAATGTATCCCCCAGCATAAGCTACTTGTGTGCGACATGAGCTTATACAGAGATCCTAAGCGCAAGAAGGTTTACATACCCAAAAGGAAAGTGTAGCTGCTGAAGGACAAGGAAGTTAGGGATAGGTTTCATAATGAACTGGAGGAAATGAATAGAAATAAGGAAGCTAGGCCTAACGATGTAAATAGCCAATGGAACTTTCTTAAGCATAGCCTTATCGCTGCCACTGACAAAGTCTGTGGGAAAACAAAGGGGCACCCCAGGAATAAGACCTCTTGGTGGTGGAACGATGAGGTAGAACATGCTGTGAAAGAGAAAAGGAGATGTTTCAAAGCATGGAAGAAAGGAGGCAGCAGGGAGGAATACCAGGCAGCTAAACGAAGTGCCAAAAGAGTTATTTACAATGCTAAAAATCGCATTAACCTCTGAAGTGCGCATGGGGGTAATTGGAAACGTCCCCCTGTGCTGACGTATTTGAGGTGTTTCCGTCACTAAAATATTCATTGTGCCATTAATAGCATTAATATTTATCCATATGCGCCTATTATGGGTTGATTATAAAGGTATTAACCTGAAACAACAATAAAACGAGTGAAAACAGCGTTTGGATGGTCAAAATCGGAGATATAGCCCGCGAGTTGTATAATGTATGGGTGAGGCAATCTGCTTTCCCGCCAATTTCCCCCAAGGCCACTGAGACACAGTCGATCGATACTCTCTCTTGCACTCGCTTGCTATCAGTGATGACCACACCCTCCAATCGGATTTCTAATGTTAGCACGAAAATATACCTCAGAATAAGGGAATAACAGGGAAAATAGGTGATAACTGAAGGAGAGGAGGAAAGTGGGGAAGGAGGGGAGGTAGAGGACTGAGATTTTGCATGGCCCAGGGGCCAAAAAAAAAAAAAATAATAAATTTTTTTTTTTTTTTCGATGTCAAAAGTTGATTTTTTTTTTCTCTGACTCTTAAGAGTCTCCCCGCAGTGCGCCGGGGGAACTCTTAAGAGTCTCCCCGCAGCTCCCGGGTTAAGGACCTGGTCCTCGAACAAGTGTGTAACACTGACAATCCCAATGGGATCTTCAACCTAGCTAGGCGAGTTAAAAATGACAGTAGGGATATTATAGGTGAACAGTGTGTTAGAGATGATAATGGGAAGATTGTGTATGCAGAAAATGAAATCAGAGAAGCATGGAAGGTACACTATGAACGATTGCTAAATGTAGAGTTTGAATGGGATAAGGAACAGCTTAGTATCGAAAAACCAATATCTGGGCCCCCTCCTTTGATAGCACCAGCTGTAGTGAGCGACGCAATCAATAAAATAAAGGACGGTAAAGCTCCAGGTTGCTCCGACATTGTCGCTGAGATGATAAAAGCCTCAGGGGAGATTGGTGTAAACTTAGTCACTGAGTTGATAAACACCATTATTAAAGATGAGAAAATCCCAGAGGATTGGCTCAAAAGTGTAATAGTAAATATATACAAAGGAAAAGGGGATGCGCTAGATAGAGGAAATTATAGGGGCCTGAAAATGCTTGACCAAATCATGAAGGTCTGTGAGAGAGTCCTTGAGGGTTTGATCAGGCAAAGCATCTCTATTGATGATATGCAGTTTGGTTTTATGCCAGGACGTGGTACAACCGATGCTATCTTCATAGTCAGGCAGATACAGGAAAGATACCTACTAAAAGGCAGGGATCTTTACTTTGTGTTTGTGGACCTGGAGAAGGCCTTTGATAGGGTACCTAGAGATGTTGTACAGTGGGCTATGAGGAAACTTGGTGTGGAAGAGTGGCTGGTGCGTGTGATAATGAAGATGTATGAGGATTCGCGAAGTTCGGTGAGGGTGAAGGGTGTACTGAGTGATGAGTTCGCAGTCCGTGTTGGAGTCCATCAGGGTTCAGTGTTAAGCCCCCTCCTCTTTATTATGGTCTTGGAGGCGCTGTCTAGAGTTTTTAGAGGCGGACTCCCGTTGGAACTGTTTTATGCAGACGATTTAGTCCTAATAGCTGACAGTATGCAGGATGCTGAGGCCAAATTCAGAGAGTGGAGAGAGGGCATGGCGAGCAAGGGTTTAAGAGTCAATATTAACAAAACCAAGGTTATGCATTGTAGTTTGAGACGAGGCAATGTGGAAAAGAGCGGTGCATACCCATGTGCAGTGTGTGGAAAGGGAGTGGGCGTTAACTCAATTCAATGTAGCATCTCTCGATGTTGGGTACACCATGGGAGTAAGCGCTGTAGTAGAATAAAGGGCCCCTGCCGAAGGATAAGTCAGAAATAGAGAAATTTGAGTGCGTAGTGTGCAAAGGCGAGCTTGTGTTAAGTGATGATCTTGTGGCTGTGAATTTTGGAAATGAGTCTTTGGAGCTGGTGAACAAGTTTTGTTACCTAGGAGATACCATCTCTGCCGGTGGTGGGGCCGAGGCTGCCACTGTTGCTAGAATTAGGTGTAGCTGGGGGAAGTTCAGAGAATTGATGCCAATCCTGACCATGAAAAGAATGCCTCTCCCCCTGAAGGGAAAGGTGTATGCCTCATGTGTTAGAAGTGCAATGACGTATGCCTCAGAAACATGGGCCGTTAAAGTAGAGGATCTCAACAGAATGGAGCGTAATGAGATGAGAATGGTGAGATGGATGTGTGGGGCCAGGCTACAGGATAGAATAACAAATGTTGAGCTGAGGAGACGTTTAGGTATCAAGAGTATTAGCGAGGTGATGCGTACAAGTAGACTGGGATGGTATGGACATGTGGAGAGAATGGATGAACAAAATTGGGTGAAAAAATGCAGGTCTGTGATCGTGGAGGGAGCTGCACCAAGGGGTGGACCGAGGAAGACCTGGGATCGGACTATACGCGCCGATCTCAAATCCAAGAACTTGACAAGTGAAGCAGCCCTTAACAGGGTTGCCTGGAATGCCGCCATTAGGACAAGAGACTAAAACTGCACTTATGTGTGGAACACTCAGTCTTAAAATGTTATGTATGTATTAAATGCGACCATTAAGAAACATCTGGAGGATTCTGAAGAAGACACGACTGAACTCGCTCGCGGATTATATATAGACAATTTACAGGGGTCTAGTGATAGTGAAAAGGAACTAGTTGCAAGCTATAGGCAGGCTAGTAGGTTATTCACTGAGGCTCATCTGTTTCTCCGCGAGTGGGTTTCGAACTCTGTGTTGCTTCGGGATGGTCTCATAATAGATGGGGTAGCTTCTGATAACCAAGAATATGCCAGAATCTTGGGGATGATATGGCAACCAGGGAAAGACATACTGATGTACCGGAACAAAGATTATACTGTACAGGCAGGGACGCACACAAAACGTAGTCTGTTGAGTATGGTCGCGCAATTTTTTGATCCATTAGGTTTAGCATTACCTGTTACCATCAGAGCTAGGATTCTAATACAAGAAATATGGAGACGCAACGTAGGGTGGGACGAAATTTTACCCGATGATCTTAGTGAACATGGTAGATCCTTACTAGAAGATTATAACACCCTATGTACATTAGAGTTACCGCGCCAAGTGGCCGCATTTGGACCCATGTCTTTACATGCATTCTGTGATGCGAGTGCTACAGCGTATGGAGTAGCTATTTATTGTGTTACCTCGTTTGGGATTAATTTACTCATCGCCCGGGCTAAGGTTGCACCGGTAAAGGGGGTCACGATTCCCAAATTGGAACTAACTGCCATGATGCTATTGGGACGTTTGGTTAATCATGTACGCATTTCATACGATAAGGAATTGCAACTAAGGGCGGTACACGTATGGTGCGATAGCCAAATTGCACTAAGCTGGGTGCATAGTCAAAGGACATTTCCCGTCTATGTGCGCAATAGGGTGGATGAAATACGATCCCTACTACCAAACGCCTTCTATCATTATGTACCAACCAAAGACAACCCCAGTGACCTAATAAGTAGGGGAGTAACGGCGTCCAAACAGATTAAGTCCGACCTGTGGTGGCAAGGCCCAAAATGTCTGCTCCACGAAAGGGATTGGGCTGTATGGAATGCCGAGGTTGAGTAAGCTTTGCCATTAGAAACGGTGACAGCTGTCATTCAACCGACATCAACACCGAATCCTATGTTAGTGTGGGTAAGGATCGGTGGGTACAATAAATTAGCCAGAGTCGTAGCTTGGGTGTTGCGTTATATCACCAACATAAAGGCCAAGCTACAAGGACGACTCTGCAATCTGGGTTAAAGCTTAAATGCAGTAGAAATAAGAGCAGCTGAGGTTGTATGGTTGTCATGTGAAGCTACAACAACCTTGATAATCCTTTCTTGCACAAGGATGTAGAATAAAAGTCCAGAGATAAGTTTATAGGTTCTTATTAGCCAAAGATATACACAGCTGGGGTGGCACTGCTATGCTGAGTGCCGACCGGATGTTACTGATGAAAACATGTGCAGCGGTGCCGGATATATTTGGTGCAACGCTGCCGATACTACAGAGTACAGTATATTATCATGGGATATTAAACAATGATAGTATTGCCCTGAAAGTACATGTGTGTATGTTGCAATAGGATTAAGGCATGTGTACACTCTGTATATATGTGTGTGCACTTAACCTATATCAACACCTCCCTCCCCCTTCAAGCTCGCAAGACGTTGTCGAGCTGACTCTTTTTCTAGGAGCCTTTCAGACCTACGTGGGGCCATGGGGGAAGTGAAGGACTCTCTTTCTGGGTCCGTGCAAGACACAGGGATCTCAGGGTTATGGGGGAGGGGTTCAACACCAGGGGAATTCACTGGGCGGAGGAAGCGACGGTTCCGCCAATATATCTTACCACTGGGGAGACGAACCTCATAATCCCTGGACCTGCCGCAGCCCATGACGACCCCAACCTTGTCCCAGCGGTGAGAAGTCGGGTCTTGGATCCGCACTGTGGTGCCGACTCTCAACCTGGGAAGGGGCGTGCGTGCTGGTCATAGTTTCTCTGCACCAGCGCAGTGTGGGCGGCTGCACGGCGGTCACAGTCCTCGGCCTTGGCTTGCCACTCTGCTGCAAAGGACTGGGGATGAGCAGGGACACAAGACCGTAGTGGGTGGCCATACAAGATTTGTGCCGGGGAGCGGCCTGTGAAGTTCGGGGTGTTGCGGAGCTCCAACAGTCCACGGTCAAAATCCTCACAGTCGATGTTGCCTGAGGGAGCCGTCTTCAGTATGAGGTGTTTGACGGACTTGACGGCAGACTCGGCATGACCGTTGGATTGTGGGTAGTGTGGGGAAGAGACCAAGTGATTGACTCCCCAACGCTCCATGAAGTCCCGGAACTCACGGCTAGTAAACTGTGGGCCTCCATCTGTACGTAGGCGGAGGGGTACACCAACTTCCCTGAAGTAGCGGCAGAAGATCCTGATGGTGTTTGAAGCGGTAGTATCTCCTTTGCAGGGTACGACAACGGGCCAGCCTGAGAGTCGGTCTGTTACGACGAGGAAGGATTTCCCCGCCACAGCGAAGAAGTCGGCTGAAACAGACTCGAAAGGCCTAGTTGAGTTGTCGTCGTTGATCATGGGTTCCTGCTGCTGACTAGGCTGTAAGACCTGACACGGCTCACAAGCTTGAACTGTATTAGCGATGTCCGAGTTGATGCCAGGCCAAAAGACAGCCTGTCGCGCCCTACGCTTAGTGGCCTCCACGCCTCTGTGACTATCATGCAGGCGAGCCAAGGTGCGGCGGCGGAGGGCTTCAGGAACCACAACCCTCGCTCCATAAAGGACGAGTTCACCATCTGCTGACAGGTAGTCTCGGAGTTTCCAAAATGGGAGTAGAGAGTTGTGCAGCTCGTAGCGGTTGGTGGGGAAACCCGAAGTAACGCACTCACGCAGGCGGATGTACACAGTATCCGCTCTGGCTGCGTCTCGGAGTTCCTGGAGAATCCTGTCTGCGTCCTGTGAAGGAGAGTTGACGTCGGTGGCGGCGGCGTAGACAGTCACAAGGGACCTGAGGTGAACCGTGGCGTCGGCACATGCTAACTCATCCTCTGGCGTCGGGTGGCTGACAGGGGCCCGTGACAACGCATCAGGGATGCAGAGCAACCTGCCAGCGCGCCAGACGGCTGTGAAGAGGTAAGGTGCGACTTTCTCCTTCAGACTTTGGAGGCGGGGATTTTCAACCGCATCAAGGGTGTAGTTGTTGAAGATGGGGATGAGGGGGCGATGGTCCGTCATGAGGGTGAAGTGTTGCAGTCCGATGAGGTAGAACTTGCACTTGGACATGGCCCAGACCACGGCTAGCATCTCCAGCTCAATGGTGGCATAGCGGGACTCGGGGTCGCTTAGGAACCTCGAGCCACACTGAACTAAGCGGAGACGGTTGTTGCCATGATCCTGTAGGAGGGCGTATCCAATACCGTTGAGGCGGGATGCATCAGTTTGTAGAATCACTGGTAGGGAAGGGTCGAATGGGGCCAGGACGGGTGGACTGAGCAGGGCAGCCTTGACCCGGCGGAAAGCCTCATCATGGTCAGCGGTCCACATAAACGACCTCTTCGGGCTCATCAGGGGGCGCAGGGGCTGAGCGGCAGTGGCGATGTCGGGGGTGAACTTCGCCAGCTGGTTCACCAAACCCATGAAGGAGCGAAGGTCGGTGATGTTGGCTGGTGTCGGGAAGTCCTTGATCGCTCCGACTTTGCCAGGGTCAGCCGAGATGCCCTCACCTGAGAGCGTGTACCCACAGAAGTTCACACTGGGTGCGGCGACCACGAACTTGTCCTTGTTGAGTGTGATCCCACTGTCGCGGCACCGTATGAGCACTTCATGGATACGCTGAAGATGTGTGTTGAAGTCCTCGTCGTAGAGCAGCACGTCGTCGACAACCTTGGCACAATTTTGCACCCCTTGGAGGGCCCTATCACCGCGAAGGCAGAAGGCGTCACCTGTCACAGCAAAACCCATTGGACCTCTACAGTGTTGGAAACGGCCATAAGGAGTGATGAAAGTTGTGAGATGCTGGTCCTCCTCCGCAAGTTCCATTTGCCAATATCCACTCAGGGCGTCTGCCGTCGTGAAGAATTTCGCCTGCGGGGCCACACTGCGGATCGCTTCGAAAGGCGTCGGTGAGGGGTGGGCTGGGCGGGAAACTTGGCATTTTTTTTTTTTTTTTTTTTTTTTTAAGAGACAATGAACGGAGGAAGGAAAAACACAGATAAAACAAAAAGGTCCATGTGCCTAAAGGCATCCTCCATTCATAAAATGTTTGTAACAACTGGATTTAAACATTTGTTGATTGTAAGTTTGTGGAAAGCAATTCGAGGGAAGTGAATTCCAAAGAGTAGTAGCTCTGGGGATAAATGAATTCTGATAAGCAGAAGTTCTGCATTGTGGAGGAGAAAGTGTAAATTCATGGGCGCTCTCAGCTGCCCTAGTTCTACGGGGAAAGATGTGGAGAGGCGGCACAATTGAAGCAAGTTCCTCGGAACAATTGCTGTGAAAATATCTGTAGAATAATGCAAGGGATGCAACGTTTCTTCGTATGGCTAATGTAGGAAGGTCCTGTGTGATTGCAGGGTTATTGATTAATCTAATAGCTTTATTTTGAATTTTGTCCAACTGCCTCAATGCAACCACTCCACTTCCACCCCACAGAGGTGAACAGTAATCCATCTGAGAGCGCACATGACTTTTATATATTACGGCCAACTGCTCGTCAGTGAAGAATTCTCGAACTCTGTACAGGAGTCCCAGTTTTTTAGAGGCATTCTTAGCAATGCTTCTAACATAATGTGTCCAGCTCAAGTTAGTAGTTAATGTTACACCGAGAATGTCAATACTAGGGGAAGTGGGAATATTTACATCATTAAAAAATATATGGGAGTCAGTGAGATTCTGTCGGTTAGAAAATTGAATGTACTTGGTTTTCTGTGCATTAAAGGAAACTAGATTCTCTTGTCCCCATTCATTAATTCTAGAAAGGTCCCGGTTCAGAGAAATTGCAGTGTTTATTTTTGAATTTATAAGATCGGGTTGGGTGAAAGAATTGGTAAATGTGAAGGAACTGTGGAGTGTTGAGTCATCTGCGTAGGAATGTATTGGATTATGAGTGGTAGATATGAGATCATTGATATGAATGAGGAACAGAGTTGGGGCCAAAACTGATCCCTGGGGAACACCAGCATTTATTGAGTGAAATTGAGAATAAAGGCCATCTACCATTACACATATTTTTCTGTTATGAAGATAAGAAGAAATTAGTGGAACTAATGATGCAAGGCCGTAGTGTGACATCTTCGACAATAAGGATTGATGCCAGACTCTATCAAATGCCTTTGATATATCCAGTGCTATTGTATGTGTTTCACCATGTTGGTCTGTAGCTTGGTTGATTTGATGCGTAAGAAGGCAAAGAATGTCTGCAGTTGATCGACATCGTCTAAAACCATATTGCCTATCACTGATTAATTTATTATTCTCCAGATGCTTAATTATGTGATTATTTAATATAATTTCAAAAACTTTGCCAAGAGTGGAAGTTATAGCTATTGGTCTGTAGTTTGATGGATCTGAAGAGGCACCTTTTTTAGGAACTGGATGGATGTTTGCTTCTTTCCAGGGTACTGGGAAGCATGAGGTATGAGTACACAGACGGAAAAATTTTGCCAATACAGGAGCGAGCACCAAGGAGCAATTCTTAAGTACTATTGGAGGAATTTCATCTGGACCAGGAGCCTTATCTACTGAGAGATTCTGCAAAATAGTTTTGACATGTCTGGTGTGGATCTTAAGTGAGGGAATTTCAGGTGAATTAAAATTAAGTACAGGGACATCTTGATTTATTTCATCTAAGGTTGAGTTGGTGGAGAAAATATCTGCAAGAAGGTTAGCTTTACCTCGTGGGTCACTTACAAGATTGCCAGTCGGAGATTTTAATGGTGGAATGGATGAAGCAGTAGTGAAGTTGGATTTGAATGAGTTAAGAGTAGACCAAAATATTTTGTTATCATTTGGATTATTTAGAAGTTTATTTGCCTGCTCATGGAGAAAGTTTGATTTAGTTAGGTTTAATACAGTTTTGGCATGATTTCTGATGTTTCTAAAGTAATTAAAGGCTTCATGTGTTTTTGATCTTGTGTATGCATTGTAGGCTATTGCTTTTTGTTCAGTTACTCTAGCACAATTATGGTCAAACCATTTAGGTGAATTAGATCTTTTACTGTACTTTTGATGAGGAATAAAAGTTTCCATTCCAATTTTTACAAAATCTTGTATGTGGCTCAAGGTGGAGTGTGCATCATTAGAAAAGAAAGAGGTCCAGGGAATATCAATAAAGAAACCTTGAAGACCCTCCCAGTCTGCCCTATCGTAATGCCATTTAGTCACCAAAACAGGTTCAGAGTGGGAAGGTGTGGTAGGTGATAGACAGGTGGCCTGTATCAGACAGTGATCAGAAGATCCAAGTGGGGACCTCACTGTAACATCATAATTTTCTGAATTGGTTGTTAAAAATAAGTCCAGTAGGTGGGAATTATGATTAGGATTATCTGGTACACGGGTGGGTTGGTTGACTAGTTGAATGAGATTAAATGAGTCTGCAAATAGCTCACATTCAAGACCAGCATCATCAGTCCTGGCTGAATGAGTGAGCCATTCAACATTATGGACATTAAAATCACCCAACACAGTGATTTCAGAAGAAGCATTTAAGTTGAGGACACTGAGTTGTGAGGACAGAGAATCAAAAAGACTTTGCTCTGGAGGAGTATTTGGGGAACGGTAGATGCAACATATGTATTTAAATTTACCAGCAGAAATTAATTTGTATATAGAATAATCAAAATAGGGACAATTGAAACTAGTAACCTCCTCCAGGGCAATTTCAGATTTTGCGAAGCAACATACACCACCTTTAGGTCTGAAATTTTGGAGCAGTTGATAACCTGGAAAATTAAATCTAGATGTGTCAGATGTGGATGTTACTTGAGTCTCTGTCAAAAAAAGGAGAGTAGGGGATTCTGCTTGAAGAAATTGGTGTACAGAATTGATGTTAGAGTGAAGTCCCCTTATATTACTAAAGAAATAGCTGTACTGACAAGCAGCTTTGGGACGTTGCAATGCTCTTGACACAGTCGCATGATGACGACCGGGAGGGCCCTGTGTCAATAACCCAACCCTGAAGTTGAGCTTGGTGAGGTCTACGGTGAGGCGAACTTCAGCGTTGGGCTTGGCGACGACGACGAGGGGGTGGCACCACTCTGAAGGTTCATCGCCGGCCGGTTTAATGATACCTTGTGCCACTAGCGAGTCCAGCTCCTGCTTAACTTTGTCCCTGAAAGCAAAGGGGATCTGCCGCGGGGTGTAGATGGCAAAAGGCACGGCATCGTCCTTGAGGTGGATCCGCATTGGGGGACCCTTCATAGGCTTGAGTGGAGCTGTCTGGAGATCCTCCTTGGAGACCAAAACGTCCTTGAACTCTCGAAGAAAGAACTCCTTGGCTTGTGCAGGTGATGTGGTGGCTGTGAAGGGTAGCTCCTTACACCTGTAGATATGTTTAACCTGTAGAATTGGCTTGGGGAATTCTGCTGAGATGATGGCCAATGCTTGACAGTGGTGTTTGGACAGAAGCGGCGTCTGAACACCCTCGCGGACTTGGATTGTGGCCGAATAGGAGCGTTTGCTGATGGTGAGTTGTGCATGAAACGTCCCCAAAGCAGGAGCCATTGCAGAGCCATCCGCGTTGAGCGTTGTTGTCGGAGGCGGAGGTCGTAGGCTGCTGAGAGGAATCCGAAGTATGTCGAGGTGTCGTCGGCCGATCACTGTGATGTCTGCACCTGTGTCAGGAAGCATGTGGAGTTTTCTAGTGGTGCCGCTGTAGGTGAGACTCACGGATGTCAGTGTGGGTGCCTGAACAGGTGATCCCACACGTCGGCAACTTGTGGTCTTCTTTGCTGTAGACTTGTTGTGGGAGGAAGCGTCGTTGTCCTGTGTGGCGGGCGTCTTGGAAGATCTTCAGCATTTGTCGTAGTGGCCCATATGGTTGCAGCGACGACACTGGGCGGTGGCTGCAGGGCAAGCAGGAGTCCTAGGCTTATGACCACGACGGCCGCAGTTAGTGCAGGTGTAGTCTTCAGCCGGGCACTTGTTCTTGTCGTGCCGGCGAGCACAACGCTGGCAGGCGGCAGCCGACGCCAAGGACTGTTGCGATGTGGAGAACTTGTCGCGTTGCTTAACTTGCTTGTTCTGCTTGTACGCTGACACGGCGTTAACCTGGGACGGTGGGGCACGTATGGCTGACGTAGCGCTTCGAGTGGCCTCGTAGGAACGGCAAGTGTTGACAATGTCCTGTAATGAAGGGGTGGCGTCGAGGGAAGCAGCTTCTGTACAAGTTCTTCATCATGTATGCCCATCAGAATGACCATCTTGAGTTGGGTCTCCTTGCAGGCTGAAGAGTTCCCTGGGCAGACGTCAATTTCTTCGGCGATGTGGCAGAGGCGGACGTAGAAGTTGTTGAATGACTCGCCCTGTTTTTGCTTGTAACTGAACAGGAGGTCCCTGCGACGGAGAGCTTCATTGCGAGAATTCTTGATGTGCTCCTGAAGTGCATCGAGGACTGCATCAACGGTCTTGTCGGTGTCAGGGGGTATGCTTAAGGTGTGCTCCAAAAGCCGCTGTGTCTCCAGGGTTAAGCACATCCACATCTGGATCAGTTGTTTCTCCCTTGGTAATTTAGATAAGTCTACCATAATAGAGTAATCGTCCCACCGACGCCTCCATTCTCTGAAAACCTGGAAGGTGGCATCAGCACGAAGGGGCGGCGGGTTCTGGGTGATAGCCTTCTGTGGTGGAGGTGGAGCTGTAGGGGTGGAGGATGTTGTGGAATTGGGTGTTGTCCCCGTTGAGGTAGGTGTAGGTGCGGCGTCAGGTGGGGTAATTTGGGCCAGAGCCTGGACAAGGGTGGAGAACTTGGCATCGTCCATCTGTCTCCTGTAGTCCTCCTCCGTGCGTCGTCTTGTTTCCTCCTGTCTCCTGTAGTCCTCCTCCGTGCGTCGTCTTGTTTCCTCCTCCTGTCGTCGGTTTTCCTCTTCCCATCTTCTGCGGTCCTCCTCCTGTCTTCTGGTATAGTCGTTCCGTTGTCTGCATTGCTCCATATACTGTATGAGCTGAAGGAGGTCTGCACTTGTGGTAGGTTGTAGACTTGCAGGGTGTGGTGACAGGGGTGGCATCCCCCTATAGTGTAGGGGAGGTTGGGGAGGTGGAGTGAAATGATGGGTGGTGATTGGAGAGGTTGGAGTGGAATGAACTGACTGGTACCCCTTACCAGCAACTCCAACAGTATCTCCATCATTATCTCCACCACTATCTCCACCAGTAGCTCCACCATTATCTCCCTCCCCAGTATGGTCGTGTGGGGTGTCTCTGGGCTCCCCATGAATCTGCTCATCTCCCTCCATAATTGGTTGATAGCTGACACACTGTAGTCTTGCAGGAACGATGAAATTATCTGTGCTAGAGTGAGTGAGTGAGTGAGTGCGGTAGGCTTGGCAACACCGTGTTGACTTGGCAGCGATGTGCGTGTGTCCGTGCGCGCATGTACCGGCACAGCTGGAGGGCGTGAGGGGTGGTAGCTTAGCTGCAGAGTTCAGTGTGGCTGGAGCCGTCAGAGAGGGAGGGTATGCTGCTCCTAGCTCTTGTCCAGCTCTGTTTCGGCGGCTATAACCCTCACAGCAAGTTGGGAATGGGCACAAATGACATGGGACATATAATAAAGGCACTGCACTACACTCTTAAGTACTTCACTGCACTATAAAGCACTGCACAATAATATATCCAGGGCTGGAGAGGTGAGGTCTTGCAAGATGGCTGGCTGAGAATCCGGTCTTGGTTCGTATCTCCTGGCTGTATTAACACACTGCGCCATGTATGGTTGTCATGTGAAGCTACAACAACCTTGATAATCCTTTCTTGCACAAGGATGTAGAATAAAAGTCCAGAGATAAGTTTATAGGTTCTTATTAGCCAAAGATATACAGAGCTGGGGTGGCACTGCTATGCCGAGTGCCGACCGGATGTTACTGATGAAAACATGTGCAGCGGTGCCGGATATATTTGGTGCAACGCTGCCGATACTACAGAGTACGGTATATTATCATGGGATATTAAACAATGATAGTATTGCCCTGAACTTATCTCTGGACTTTTATTCTACATCCTTGTGCAAGAAAAGATTATCAAGGTTGTTGTAGCTTCACATGACAACCATACATGGCGCAGTGTGCAGGATATATTTGGTGCAACGCTGCCGATACTACAGAGTACGGTATATTATCATGGGATATTAAACAATGATAGTATTGCCCTGAAAGTACATGTGTGTATGTTGCAATATGATTAAGGCATGTGTACACTCTGTATATATGTTGTGTGTGCACTTAACCTATATCAACAGAGGTAACACTAATTAGATGGGTTCAAAGGGAATCCTTCAGTCAGGAATTAGAATCCATAAGAAGTTCTGGTAAGAATAAAATGCCTAACATTGTGCGTCAACTAAGGCTAGACCTGAAGAATGACTTAATTAGATGTGAGGGACGTCTTAAGTGGTCAGGTGTAGACGACTGTGCCAACAATCCTATCCTGATGCCTGCAACACACCATGTCACCGATCTACTGGTACAACGCACACACGAGGAAGTAATGCACTACGGGGTCCACCACGTTATTTCTAAATTGCGTCTCAACTGGTGGATACCCAGAGTTCGGCAGGTAGTTCGACGAGTAGTCAAAAGATATGTGGTGTGCCGTAGACTAAAAGGAAGACCATTTACGACTGGACCTGCTCCACCCTTGCCAGAATGTCGCGTTAATCATCTAGAACCCTTCAGAGTTACAGGACTAGACTATACCGGCGCACTGAGAACTAGGGAACTAGACAAGGTTTATGTGTTGCTATTTACTTGTGCCACTTCACGTGCAATACATTTAGAACTCTGTGACAATATGTCTTGTGAAGAGTTTATGCTGGCATTCAGGAGATTTTGTGCACGTCGTTCCTTCCCTCATTTGATTCTTAGCGAGAATGCTCCCACTTTTCTTCAAGCTTCCAGGTACTTGATAGATATGAGCGACGATCCAACGGTTGTTGCTTACTTGGGAGAGCGAAGGTGCGAGTGGAAGTTTATACCAGTCAAAGCGCCGTGGTTTGGTGGAATGTGGGAACGGTGTGTAGGCATCGTGAAGTCAGGCTTACGGGCGGTTGCAGGACGCGCCTTGTTAAAAAGGAGCGAACTAGTAACTGTGCTCACTGAAGTCGAGGCGGTTGTTAATGATCGTCCTCTCACTTACGTATATACCGACCTGCATGAACCACTGCCACTAACACCAGTGCATTTGCTCTACGGCAAGCCAATTACTGCCTTTCCTACTGATCTGCAGTCACAGGCAGAGTTAGAGGACCCTTCGATGTTCACCGAGGCTGCGGTGTCACGACGTTACCAGTATATTTCTAGGGTTATAGGTGATTTTAAAAAGAGATGGATGAATGACTACTTATTGGCATTACATGAGAGGGCAACTAAGACTACTGGTCAACCATCAGCACCCTCTGTAGGCGAGATAGTGTTCATCCATGATGATAGTCCTAGATTGTACTGGAAGTTGGGCCGCGTAGTGAAGATGTACGAGGGCGATACCTGGAGAAGCTCCACCTGATGATGCTGGATCCGAGGAGGCTGCCTTAGCCGATCCACCACAACCCGTTGGGGATCCGCCTCGGATCAGGACTAGACCCAGATGCGCAGTTCGTGGCGCCGTTGATATGTGGCGACACAAGATTGCTTCTGGGCAACTCTAGATATAAGGTGGGGTTCAGGTATTGTGTTTGGGGGGGGAGTGTATCGTGGATTCACGATAGTCAGTGGTATAACCTACATTTTCTATGTATCATACCCTAGATACAGTTTGTACAGTATGTAAGCTTAATAAGTTAGATAAGGCCTATTATACGAAAGTATAGTATTTAAGTGTCTTTAGGAATGCATATATGATTTATCATATAAACCATGCTGTAATATTATGAAAGCGGTGCGATATTTACCGCTAGATATCCGCTACTAAATTAGCAGTAGCCGCTAGATTCGTAGCGTAAGACGATGACGTCTTGGATTGTGGCGCGCCGCGCACCGCGTCAGAGCACTTTTATACTTCATCCAAGCAACACCTCCACTCTTTAGTTCGCCGCGATCCTGGTTCCCGTTTCATCTAGCTCTCATCATAAACTTAAACTCAACTACATCCTACAGACAGACCGACTGACAGCTAAGCATTATTATCATGATTTAACTTTCTTTAACCTCATTCATTCTTTATTAGTTCAGGTGCATCCATGCGGTCACCTTAATGTAAACATCCAATGGTGTTTGAATAACAGCCATTTTCCTACCATCTATCAGCACCTCCATCAGCATTTCCACCTTGCCTAGCTGTATTTTATGGTGATTTAATAAGTGAGTTACACTCCCGGCATTATTATTTATTTACATTAAATGAGCGGACCTTTTCAGTCTTAGGTAGCCTAGAGTAAACTTATCTTCCTTAAATCTGCCATAGTACCCTTTATGTAGCATACTACCCCCACTCCTTGTCTCTCTCATACTTGACATTGTAAAGTACAGTATGACAGTATCGGTACCATATTTTATGTTGTGGGATTGCCCTGTCATCAAAATATGTTACAGTGATTCTAAATTGTCCTATCAATTTACACCAGGTGCAATTCCAAAATGGTCCATAACTCTATATTGTGGGAGTGGGCATGTTAAACTATAACAAGAAAATGTTGGGAACAACTGGTCCCCACTTGACAGAACATTCATAAAGTGTACCGGTACCTTACTTATACAGTACCGGTACAGCACCAATATTTAACACTGAAACTCTTCCAGTTCCTCATTATTCTTTATGAAATGTCATATCAAATATAAATTGTACTTGTCACGGGTCAGACCGTGACTGTGATTATATACTATAGGGTTAGCTATATTTCTCGAGCGCGGGAAAAATTGGGGAGGCGGGAACAGCTGTAGAGAAATGGAGAGAAGAGGGGTGGAGGCACAGGCATAGGCCTGTGTACCGCTAGGCACCTCGCGTACATGTGTGCGTGTGTGCGTTCTTGCTTGTGAGCGTGGGTAGGCCGCCGTTACGCGTACATGTGTGTGTGCGTTCATGTTGTAGGCGTGGTCATAGGGAGTGTCCAGTCTTTTCATTGGCACCAAATTCAAAATGTGATGGGGGAGGGGAAAACCGAGGTTATAAAGGGGGCAGGGATGCCCAGGACAGGCCTTATTCTCCTCCTGCCCGACCCCAACGAGATAGTCCAATTTTGTTGTGCCCGCGATGAATGGGTCGGCAGGGCTGCGAGGGCACCTCGTGCCCTAATTCAACCATAATCAGGTGAGTCCAATTCAGTTAGACAAGTGTCAACGTTGATTGAGATATCCAGAGTGATGTGTGGTGGTGAGAGTGATGTGTGGTGGTGTGCTTGTGTGCGTTGGCCAGTCACCAGGACTGTGTCAGACCGTGCACATGGCCAAGGTTGTGACGCCGACCGAATTAGCTTATGCTATGGCCGAGAATGGCAGGTGTAAGCATGACCCCACAGAGGGCTTGCTAAAGGCTAGGGATGCCCAGGGCGACATAGTTCTCCTGCGGCGATATCCCACTGATTTAGCTATGCACGTGGCCAGGGGTGTGTGTGGATGTGTGCGGGTGTGGTGAGTGACGCCGTAACGCTTAACCCCACAGAGGGTGAGGTTACCACTAGAGGGTAGTCGGCTTGAAGGGCTTGTCGTACTGCCCGTTTTGGGACCCTTTGATTAGGCAACTCTCATTAGTCTAGCGAGTCACGTGTGTGTGGATGTGTGCGGATGTGTGAGTGACGCCGTAACGCTTAACCCCACAGAGGGTGAGGTTACCGCTAGAGGATAGTCGGCTTGAAGGGCTTGTCGTACTGCCCGTTTTGAGACCCTTTGATTAGGCAACTCTCATTAGTCTAGCGAGTCACGTGTGTGTGGATGTGTGCGGATGTGTGAGTGACGCCGTAGCATCTTAACCCCACAGAGGGTGATGGTTACCGCTAGAGGAGTGTCGGCTTGAAGGGCTTGTCGTACTGCCCGTTTTGAGACCCTTTGATTAGGCAACTCTCATTAGTCTAGCGAGTCACGTGTGTGTGGATGTGTGCGGATGTGTGAGTGACGCCGTAGCATCTTAACCCCACAGAGGGTGATGGCTACCGCTAGAGGAGTGTCGGCTTGAAGGACTTGTCGCACTGCCGTTTTGAGACCCTTTAATTAGGCAACTCTCATTAGTCTAGCGAGTCACGTAACTGAGGAGGTGAGAGAGAGAGAGAGTGATGAGTGTGATTGACGGGTACTGTGAGTGTGGGAAAATCTCGTACCTTATTCGATCATGCGGTCATTTGCTGGGCGACGATATCACAGTAGACTAAAGGGTTGGTTGATGTGAGATTTCGTGTGACAAGCAGTAATCAGTATAATGATTTGGGGTAATCTTAGGGGTAGTTATAATACTGGGTAATTGTATTTAGGTAAGTGGATTAGATAAGTGGGTTAGATTGAGTGGCTGAGTGTGTGAATGAAATTGTCTCTTTGATAAATGCAATTTCAGTGTCGCTATTCAATAAAACCATTTTAGTAGGAATGTTTGTTTCTTTAATTCTTACTAACTTTAAGAATATAATTATTATCAATATATACCTATCATTACAATAAATCCGTGTACTCTATTATCCCGCAAGCTGGGAACTGCAATTTTCTTTTCAAATATATTACTGCATCGAGTCAGTATAGATATAAATGTATAGCATGTTCTGGGACTTTTGTTGCCATAATTTCACAAGGGATATTTGTCTATTTTTGATCTAAAGTAACGACACTATCAATTATAGGTTTATTTCCTAGATAATGGGCAAGTGTTACAGTAACCTATTAGTCTTATGATCTATTACAATTGGCGATCTGGACAGGATTACTATTACAATTGGCACCGGGCATGATCTATTACAAGTGGCGACCGTGATACAGGACCAGTTTCTGATGTAGATGTACGGGATAATGAAGGATAGATTGTAAAATTGTGTTCATACAAAAGTAGCCCCACGCGGAGTATTTTTTTTCTTTCCCCTTGTGGTCAAGTCACATCCTGGGAGCGTCGGTGAACCTCCTTGTGTAAACAAGTGAATTCCTTTTCCCATCGCTCGCGTGCCCCACATTGTTTCATATTTAGTTCTACGATTCGCTTTGAGAAGTAATTGTGTCCGATATTTTTTTAGCTTGTCTATAATTGATCTCTGTTGATTTTTTTTTTGTGATTGTCGCTGTGATTTTATGCCATGTGAATAGTTTCCTTTAATTTCGTTCGTCATACGCAAGTGCTGTGATCGATCGTTTAAGGATAGAGGGAAGTGTTGTAATCCGATCGAGTCGTTGTTGTTTCTCTTATTCCGGTGTCATAAATCTTAGGCAGTAGGTGTTATGTGGAATAGTTTCCTTTAAATTCGTTTATCATACGCAAGTGCTGTGTTCGATCGTTTAAGGATAGAGGGAAGTGTTGTAATCCGGCCGAGTCGTTGTTGTTTCTCTTATTCCGGGATCATAAATCTAGGCAGTTTCAGTTATATGGGTCAGTTGTGTGTCGGGCCAGATTTTTTTGTTTTCTTTGATTGTTCTATTCCTCTCTTAAATATCTGTTATTCCTTGTCAAGGACAAGAGGGAGAGAGAGGAACGAGCATTGGATAGGACGAATTCTAAATAAGTGAGGGATTGCGTAGCAGCAAGGGTTGGGATAGAAAGGGAAGACCATAGGAAAAGTTAGAGGAGACAGAGAGAGAGCGTCAGAGGAGGCTCGATCCTGCTTAAACTTGGGAAAAGTGTGGGATGTGTGTGGTGGTGCCAGATGTCGCCAGGGGCGCGGCTTAGGCTCGCGGAGAGTCTGGGTGCTGTGGTGAATAGCAACAGTGCATATTGCTAGCCAGCATCAGGTGAAAACTCGGGAAGGCCATCGTTGAATGAGGTCTGGGGCGTAAGTCGGGTTAAATAGTGGGGAGACTGATGATAGAGGGAGTCAACAATAAGTAGCGTGATATATAATACGGGAGGGGAGGGGATGAAATGTTGTTTGTTCGCTTTTATTCTGCCGCTTCCAAATTTTATACAGGTACTGAGTCAGCCAGGCGTTCGTCGGGAGATTGGAGAACCCACGGCAGGAATCCTGGCCCTCAAGAAACGACGCCCAAGGATCCCTCATCAAGTCAAAACAAATGTTTATACCCAGCAGTCCATAGAGTTGAGCCGATTTTTTTTTTACACTGTTTCTTCACATACCTCATTTAAACCGTGTCTCACAACATCTCTTTTTACATGACATTAGCTGAGCTTAATTGTGTGTTCATTGTAAATGAGTGGGCAAAGCCACTAGTTTTCACTGTAAAAATAAGTGGGTTAACCACAGGTTTATGTCGCTGGCCGTGAATGAGACCTCAGGAGTTTTCCCCTTTCAGTAGAAATTTTAACGTAAATGCAGAGGGGTTTTTCTACTCAAGGGCGATCATTTAATGCACCAGCGACAGGTTAGACTCACACCACAGTATGGAAGACACCCTGAATGACACCTGAGTGATTTTAGCAGAGCAAAATCAATGTTAGTAGGGGGGAATGTCACGGGTCAGACCGTGACTGTGATTATATACTATAGGGTTAGCTATATTTCTCGAGCGCGGGAAAAATTGGGGAGGCGGGAACAGCTGTAGAGAAATGGAGAGAAGAGGGGTGGAGGCACAGGCATAGGCCTGTGTACCGCTAGGCACCTCGCGTACATGTGTGCGTGTGTGCGTTCTTGCTTGTGAGCGTGGGTAGGCCGCCGTTACGCGTACATGTGTGTGTGCGTTCATGTTGTAGGCGTGGTCATAGGGAGTGTCCAGTCTTTTCATTGGCACCAAATTCAAAATGTGATGGGGGAGGGGAAAACCGAGGTTATAAAGGGGGCAGGGATGCCCAGGACAGGCCTTATTCTCCTCCTGCCCGACCCCAACGAGATAGTCCAATTTTGTTGTGCCCGCGATGAATGGGTCGGCAGGGCTACGAGGGCACCTCGTGCCCTAATTCAACCATAATCAGGTGAGTCCAATTCAGTTAGACAAGTGTCAACGTTGATTGAGGTATCCAGAGTGATGTGTGGTGGTGAGAGTGATGTGTGGTGGTGTGCTTGTGTGCGTTGGCCAGTCACCAGGACTGTGCCAGACCGTGCACATGGCCAAGGTTGTGACGCCGACCGAATTAGCTTATGCTATGGCCGAGAATGGCAGGTGTAAGCATGACCCCACAGAGGGCTTGCTAAAGGCTAGGGATGCCCAGGGCGACATAGTTCTCCTGCGGCGATATCCCACTGATTTAGCTATGCACGTGGCCAGGGGTGTGTGTGGATGTGTGCGGGTGTGGTGAGTGACGCCGTAACGCTTAACCCCACAGAGGGTGAGGTTACCACTAGAGGGTAGTCGGCTTGAAGGGCTTGTCGTACTGCCCGTTTTGGGACCCTTTGATTAGGCAACTCTCATTAGTCTAGCGAGTCACGTGTGTGTGGATGTGTGCGGATGTGTGAGTGACGCCGTAACGCTTAACCCCACAGAGGGTGAGGTTACCGCTAGAGGATAGTCGGCTTGAAGGGCTTGTCGTACTGCCCGTTTTGAGACCCTTTGATTAGGCAACTCTCATTAGTCTAGCGAGTCACGTGTGTGTGGATGTGTGCGGATGTGTGAGTGACGCCGTAGCATCTTAACCCCACAGAGGGTGATGGTTACCGCTAGAGGAGTGTCGGCTTGAAGGGCTTGTCGTACTGCCCGTTTTGAGACCCTTTGATTAGGCAACTCTCATTAGTCTAGCGAGTCACGTGTGTGTGGATGTGTGCGGATGTGTGAGTGACGCCGTAGCATCTTAACCCCACAGAGGGTGATGGCTACCGCTAGAGGAGTGTCGGCTTGAAGGACTTGTCGCACTGCCGTTTTGAGACCCTTTAATTAGGCAACTCTCATTAGTCTAGCGAGTCACGTAACTGAGGAGGTGAGAGAGAGAGAGAGAGTGATGAGTGTGATTGACGGGTACTGTGAGTGTGGGAAAATCTCGTACCTTATTCGATCATGCGGTCATTTGCTGGGCGACGATATCACAGTAGACTAAAGGGTTGGTTGATGTGAGATTTCGTGTGACAAGCAGTAATCAGTATAATGATTTGGGGTAATCTTAGGGGTAGTTATAATACTGGGTAATTGTATTTAGGTAAGTGGATTAGATAAGTGGGTTAGATTGAGTGGCTGAGTGTGTGAATGAAATTGTCTCTTTGATAAATGCAATTTCAGTGTCGCTATTCAATAAAACCATTTTAGTAGGAATGTTTGTTTCTTTAATTCTTACTAACTTTAAGAATATAATTATTATCAATATATACCTATCATTACAATAAATCCGTGTACTCTATTATCCCGCAAGCTGGGAACTGCAATTTTCTTTTCAAATATATTACTGCATCGAGTCAGTATAGATATAAATGTATAGCATGTTCTGGGACTTTTGTTGCCATAATTTCACAAGGGATATTTGTCTATTTTTGATCTAAAGTAACGACACTATCAATTATAGGTTTATTTCCTAGATAATGGGCAAGTGTTACAGTAACCTATTAGTCTTATGATCTATTACAATTGGCGATCTGGACAGGATTACTATTACAATTGGCACCGGGCATGATCTATTACAGTACTGTATAGTCTTTTTCAGTATTAAGAGCTGAATATATTAAGTAATTGACATACTGGTACTTGATAATTGCAAAAAGGAAATCAGAGGTTAGCTGTTGGTATGAACCAAAGTCTTCAAAGTCAAAGATCATCTAGACATGAGAGGCACACAATTCCTAGCAGCAGCCTCCACGAATCAACACCACCCACTACACTACATGGCTACACACCCACAGATACCAAGAAATATCAAAACAACATCCAGCACACGCTATCACACACAAATACTGTCTTCTCTCCCTCCCTGCCCACCCCAAACCAACTTCCGGAAGCACATCCATACTCATATCACTCGCCGTTCCATCCACTCACTCATAGACAACACGCAGCTGCAAGCACGACCTCCCGAAATCCATCCTTCTGAATCCTCCCTTCCTCGCGAGGACAGAGTCCACCTGGCCAGGCTGAGATGCGGACACCATCCGGCTCTTCTGAGCTATCAGAAGAGACTGGATGACTCCGTCGTCGACACCTGCCCGGGTTGTAACACAGCACCCTATACCATTAAACACATCATAGAAGACTGCATCTCACACAACCACTTACGCCAACAACACAATTTACACTCTTTGAGAGCTCTGTGGGAAAGCCCGACCGTGGCCATGGCCTTCCTTGGGGACTCGGGGCTGTTCGGCCAGGCAGCTTAGGGAACAACAACAACAACAACAAGAACAACAACCTTGCTCCAGGGCTTCTTCAGTGTACTAAGTACTGTACATCCTGCTATGCTCATTTCAGGACATTCAAGTTTATGTGTATTCTCCTTATTAACTGCCCATGTCTTCAAACCTCTTACACATGCAGGATACAACTTTTGTCAACCTGTCGGAAGATACCGGTACCCTTTGTTTTCATTAGTGGTAACTACTTCCATAATTTATTCCACCCAAAAGAATTAGCCTCTGTATCACCCCCAGCACTGAGTATGTTCCTCAGGTACAGTATACTGTATATCAACACATTCCAGAGATATCTCTCAAAGTTGATTCAGCTCAGCCTTGTGATTTCTGCAATATAAACATAATAAATCAGCGACATTACTATGCCTACCTCTCACACTACATACATACACATACATAGCATTTTAAGACTGAGTGCTCCACACATACATGCAGTTTCAGTCTCTTGTCCTAATGGCGGCGTTCCAGGCAACCCTTTTAAGGGCTGCTTCACTTGTCAAGTTTTTGGATTCGAGATCAGCACGTATAGTCCGATCCCAGGTCTTCCTCGGTCCACCCCTTGGTGCCGCTCCCTCCACAATCACAGACCTGCATCTTTTCACCCAATTTTGTTCATCCATTCTCTCCACATGTCCATACCATCCCAGTCTACTTGTACGTATCTCCTCGCTAATACTCTTTATACCTAAACGTCTCCTCAGCTCATCATTTGTTATTCAATCCTGCAGCCTGGCCCCACACATCCATCTCACCATATCTCATTACGTTCCATTCTGTTGACATCCTCTACTTTAACGGCCCATGTTTCTGAGGCATACATCATTCCACTTCTAACACATGAGGCATACACCTTTCCCTTCAGGGGGAGAGGCATTCTTTTCATGGTCAGAATTGGCAGCAGTTCTCTGAACTTCCCCCAGCCACATCTAATTCTAGTGACAGTGGCAGCCTCGGCCCCACCACCGGCAGAGATGGTATCTCCTAGGTAACAAAACTTGTCCACCAGCTCCAATGACTCATTTCCAAAATTCACAGCCACAGGATCATTACTTAACACAAGCTCGCCTTTGCATACTACGCACTCAAATTTATCGATTTCTGACTTATCCTTCGGCAGGGGTCCTTTTATTCTACTACAGCGCATACTCCCACGGTGTACCCAACATCGACAGATGCTACATCGAATTGAGTTAGCGCCCACACCCTTTCCACACACTGCACATGGGTATGCACCGCTATTTTCCACATTGACTCGTCTCAATCTACAATGCATAACCTTGGTTTTGTTAATATTGACTCTTGAACCCTTGCTCGCCATACCCTCTCTCCATCTTCTGAATTTGGCCTCAGCATCTTGCACATTGTCAGTTATTAGGACAAAATCGTCTGCATAAAACAGCTCCAACGGGAGTCCGGATCTAAAAACTCTAGACAGTGCCTCCAGGACCATAATAAAGAGGAGGAGGCTTAACACTGAACCCTGATTAACTACAACACGGACTGTGAACTCCTCACTCAGTACACCTTCCACCCTCTCCGCAGTTCGCGAATCCTCATACATTTTCATCATCACACGCACCAGCCACTCTTCCACACCAAGTTTCCTCATAGCCCACTGCACAACATCTCTAGGCACCCTGTCAAAGGCCTTCTCCAGGTCTACAAACACAAAGTAAAGATCCCTGCCTTTTAGTAAGTATCTTTCCTGTATCTGCCTGACTATGAAGATAGCATCGGTTGTACCATGTCCTGGCATAAAACCAAACTGCATATCATCAATGGAGATGCTTTGCCTGATCAAACCCTCAAAGACTCTCTCACAGACCTTCATGATTTGGTCAAGCATTTTCAGGCCCCTATAATTACCTCTATCTAGCGCATCCCCTTTTCCTTTGTATGTATTTACTATTACACTTTTGTGCCATTCCTCTGGGATTTTCTCATCTTTAATAATGGTGTTTATCAACTCAGTGACTAAAGTGACACCAGTCTCCCCTGAGGCTTTTATCATCTCAGCAACAATGTCAGCACCCTGGAGATTTACCGTCCTTCATTTTATTGATTGCGTCGCTCACTACAGCTGGTGCTAACACACTGCTCACCTATAATATCCCTACTGTAATTTTTAACTCGCCTAGCTAGGTTGAAGATCCCATTGGGATTGTCAGTGTTACACACTTGTTCGAGGACCAGGTCCTTAATACCTATTTTAGCATTGTAAATAACTCTTTTTGGCAGTTCGTTTAGCTGCCTGGTATTCCTCCTTGCTGCCTCCCTTCTTCCATGCTTTGAAGCATCTCCTTTTCTCTTTCACAGCATGCTCTACCTCATCGTTCCACCACCAGGAGGTCATATTCCTTGGGTGACCCTTTGTTTTCCCACAGACTTTGTCAGTGGCAGCGAGAAGGCTATGCTTAAGGAAATGTCATTGACTATTTACATCCCTAGGCCTAGCTTCCTTATTTCTATTCATTTTCTCCAGTTATATCTAATATATCTAATGTACCCAAGCTCCACACAAGCTCAAAATTACTACTTACACTATTTTTACATACAGTGCATAGCCAGACACTACGCTTCCTTTTCAAATGTTATAGAGAAATTATCCCACAATCTTGCAAACAAGATAAATCTAAGTTTTCCCCAGAGGTCTCTGGATTTGAGGAATCCTAGCTGACATCTGTGGTCAGTTGGTGGTATACATCATCCTCTCACTTTAATGCAGATCTGTCCTGTAAGCCACTGCTGTTCTGCCTAAAGTGACAAGCATATCTAGTTTTTAGTATTTGCATCAAGCCTATACTGTTTACAATACAGTACTTTACATATACAGTATTTGCTTGAATTACCGGTATATATTTTTTTCATTGCCATTTATTCACAGATGTACTTTATTGTGTTGGGTATCTCTGAGTAAGGAGAAGGTTCTGTCCATTACTGTACATCAGTCAATATTGATAATAAATAATGTATATGCGAAACTATGATTTTCATTATTACAACCTTTATATCTTTGAACATACCTAAAAATAGTGCTGTATTTCAACTGGATAGTAATATAATTCCATTTAGCTATGTTATATATTGATAAAATTATCAATTTAATCCAACAAAATAAATGATGACTAGAGAAAGTGTGATGACAAGCATATTATTAGTCTATAAATGATATTACTGTACTGTATAATAATTACAGTACTGTGCTTTAGTTTTATTGGTCACTATAAATGATATTACTGTACTGTATAATAATTACAGTACTGTGCTTTAGTTTTATTGGTTACTATAAATGATATTACTGTACTGTATAATAATTACAGTACTGTGCTTTAGTTTTATTGGTTACTATAAATGATATTACTGTACTGTATAATAATTACAGTACTGTGCTTTAGTTTTATTGGTTACTCAACTGTATATTTAAACATTCCAAGTTATTCATTTATTATTATAAGCCTACAATTTAAGCACTTATTCAATGCAGTGTAAACAGGTGTAACATATTCTAAAATGTGATGTATAAAGAGGTTAAATACAAGGACTATATAATCAGGATCATACTTTATATCACGTTTGAGTGTACCAGTAAGGTACCTTGGTCCTACAGACTTTATATCACGTTTGAGTGTACCAGTAAGGTACCTTGGTCCTACAGACTTTATATCACGTTTGAGTGTACCAGTAAGGTACCTTGGTCCTACAGACTTTATATCACGTTTGAGTGTACCAGTAAGGTACCTTGGTCCTACAGACTTTATATCACGTTTGAGTGTACCAGTAAGGTACCTTGGTCCTACAGACTTTATATCACGTTTGAGTGTACCAGTAAGGTACCTTGGTCCTACAGACTTTATATCACGTTTGAGTGTACCAGTAAGGTACCTTGGTCCTACAGACTTTATATCACGTTTGAGTGTACCAGTAAGGTACCTTGGTCCTACAGACTTTATATCACGTTTGAGTGTACCAGTAAGGTACCTTGGTCCTACAGACTTTATATCACGTTTGAGTGTACCAGTAAGGTACCTTGGTCCTACAGACTTTATATCACGTTTGAGTGTACCAGTAAGGTACCTTGGTCCTACAGACTTTATATCACGTTTGAGTATTTCAGTAAGGTACCTTGGTCCTACAGACTTTATATCACGTTTGAGTGTACCAGTAAGGTACCTTGGTCCTACAGACTTTATATCACGTTTGAGTGTACCAGTAAGGTACCTTGGTCCTACAGACTTTATATCACGTTTGAGTGTACCAGTAAGGTACCTTGGTCCTACAGACTTTCTCTGGAGGATGGAAAGCCTATGTAAATTTGTGAGAACTTGTACCAATTTCAAACTTGCCTCAATCATTGGGACATTACAGTACTGTATGTACTGTATATACATACAATCATTGGGACATTACAGTACTGTATGTACTGTATATACATACAATCATTGGGACATTACAGTACTGTATGTACTGTATATACATACAATCATTGGGACATTACAGTACTGTATGTACTGTATATACATACAATCATTGGGACATTACAGTACTGTATGTACTGTATATACATACAATCATTGGGACATTACAGTACTGTATATACTGTACATACATACAAGGTAAAAATCCAAGCAAAAGTAATAAAGAAAAGAAAAGAATAATAATAATTTACCGGTATATTAGTGTCAGGCTCTTTTGTATTTTGGACAGTTTGAGGCAAGTGTCTGAAAACTTGGTATCCGTCTGGAATTCTCTTCTTACCTCTGCCTTCGTCGGAGGGAGTGAATGTATTCAGAGCGACATGCTATTAGACATTTTGCTGTAAGATTTCCCCACATTTAGTTTATTAGTGAAGGCTTTTACAATATATTCGGTATATATACAGTATATATACAGTATATATACAGTATATACTGTATTATTATTTTTGTTGTCTAACATATTCAAAGTCAACATTGTATCTTTATGACAGTGGTACAATGTATTTTAGGTATGGAAAGAGGGAGTACAGGGTAGGTAGTAGGGCAGGGAGTACAGGGTAGGTAGTAGGGCAGGGAGTACAGGGTAGGTAGTAGGGCAGGGAGTACAGGGTAGGTAGTAGGGCAGGGAGTACAGGGTAGGTAGTAGGGCAGGGAGTACAGGGTAGGTAGTAGGGCAGGGAGTACAGGGGTAGTAGGGACAGGGTAGGTAGTAGGGCAAGGGTAGGTAGTAGGGCAGGGATAAAGGACACAATTATTTTACCCCTTCAAGGGTAATTTTGGAAGTAAATCCCACCCATAGAGGGTAAATTTAAGTAATTCTTTACCCTTCTATAAGGGTAATTGTGAAGGGTATTCTTGTTCTAAGTTTACCTATAAAGGGTAGCGTGTACCGGACACTAGGATTACCCTTATTTTACCCCTTATCTACCCATAATTTCTGAGAGTGGATATTACTAATGATACGAGATAAGAGACTCGCGAGACTGATAAGCGAGCGACGGAATTTCCAGAGAGTGTACGCGTGAATATTGTGATCTATTTTCAAACAGTGTGGTATAAGTGTAGAATTCCAACTGGTCCAATACTAATATTTTTTATGCTATTACAGAGTAATGAAGTACCGGTATAGTAATGACACACCAAAATACACACACTTAAGGGGAGATTTCCACTTGAGGGATTTTTTTCTTTACCCCTGTCTCCCTCATGTTTAGCCCCATTGCTATTGAGATTGTAAGACGTTCGCCCCATTAGTTTCGAGATTTTAAGAACTTTCGCCCCATTTCTGTAATTTTTTAGACATTTCGTGCCATTTACGTGTCGATTTTTTCCTGGCGAGCGATAGCGAGCCTGTAGTGTAAGAGGACCCGGCCTTTGGCCGGGAAATTTTTCTACCGAAAAATGTACAAATTTATCTTGAAGGTCAAGGGAGTGTAATTTTTAAGCTTGATAGAGGTCTAGGGTACAAACTAAATACCTCCCCTTAACTTACTCACTATTTTGTTAATTTGTCATTGCATAATTATATAATTTTAATAAATACAAATAGCTTAAATACCATCAATAAATAACTCCCTGGACCAGTTGTAAATCTTGTGGACTGCACTTGATATCAAATGTTTACCACCATAGACGTAAACACAAGTGATGCATTCCAAAACACAGGATATTTTGTGTACACTATAATAACCCTTTTAGTACCCACATTGGTTTTGTTTACTTAATTGTTTATCTCAAATCCACAACTTGGGAGTTTCAGGCTATAAGGAAGTTGGAGCTGTAAACATCGGTTTTAACCCCTACTGTACCATAGGGTACAGTAATAAAAGTCCCCTCCCCCCCCAGTCCCAAGCAATGTGGCTAAAATGGCAAGATAGAACAACCTTCCACCTCAAAAGATGAAGGAATACTGGCTCTCCCAGCCTGTAGAGGCTTGGATATAAGCTGAGAAGTGTTGCCAACTCTAGAGCAGTGCTCAAACGGTCATGGTACCAGGCACAGCCTGATACTGGCAGTTACAAGGAAAGTATATTATTGACGGCTCTCTGCCGTCGCTGGGACTGAGCGGGTTAACCCTTACTGTACCGGCGACGTCTTTTTCATATTTTATTCTTGCTGTATTTTAGCTGGTAATTCTGTTAAATATCGATGTCTACAGCTCCAACTTCCTTACAGACCAAAACTCACAAGTGGTCAATTATTATAGATATATTTACGAAGCCTTGAACCCCTTCAGAGGCTGTAATATTTTCATCCTATTCTGGTTTTCTGGTTACCATTAGACGATTTCCTTTAGCTTATAAAATACCTTCAGGACTCAAAGGGGTAAATACCATCTCAATAAACCCTCTGATTAACACAGGTCCTTTTTAAACTGCATAAAATCGTCTAATTTAACCAGAATAAAATGCAATACGGTGTCATCGTGGTGAAGGGGTTAATATATATATATATATATATATATATATATATATATATATATATATATATATATAATATCACCAATTATTTTTGTTGAGATATATTTTTGTAGCACCAAATAAACTTGATTAACCTAAATATCTTGTGTTACTGAGAGAGAGAGAGAGAGAGAGAGAGAGAGAGAGAGAGAGAGAGAGAGAGAGAGAGAGAGAGAGAGAGAGAGAGAGAGATATTTACATAGATACAATGGCCACATAGGCCTTACGATCAAAACGAGGTGGTCAGGACTTAATAATTCTATAGAGATGGCAGAAAAGGAAAGTTGAAGGAAAGAATAGAAAAGAAGAATAAGAGAGAGAGAGAGAGTATATATATATATATATATATGAGAGAGAGAGAGAGAGTATATATATATATATGAGAGACAAGAATGAGAGAGAGAGAGAGAGTATATATATATGAGAGAGAGAGAGAGAGAAAGAGAGGGGAGAGATAATTTAGTAATTTAGTTGTTAGACTATAACTTGATATATATATATATATATATATATATATATATATATATATATATATATATATATATATATATATATATATATATATAATATTTGTTTGGAAGCACACAAATACACGTGAGTACATACAAAGAGAGAGAGAGAGAGTATGTGTGTATATACTGTATGTGTTACCAAGGTATGAACGAGTACCGGTAACACATAAGGTATTGGAGTACACTAACCTACATTCACTAACACCTACTGTAACAGACCTGGCGATCCTAGCTAAGTATGTGTGTGTATATACTGTATGTGTTACCAAGGTATGAACGAGTACCGGTAACACATAAGGTATTGGAGTACACTAACCTACATTCACTAACACCTACTGTAACAGACCTGGCGATCCTAGCTAAGTATGTGTGTGTATACTGTATGTGTTACCAAGGTATGAACAAGTACCGGTAACACATAAGGTATTGGAGTACACTAACCTACATTCACTAACACCTACTGTAACAGACCTGGCGATCCTAGCTAAGTATGTGTGTGTATATACTGTATGTGTTACCAAGGTATGAACGAGTACCGGTAACACATAAGGTATTGGAGTACACTAACCTACATTCACTAACACCTACTGTAACAGACCTGGCGATCCTAGCTAATAGACCAGTCAAAGTAGGGCTGGACTTAGAACAAATTGCAATAGAAGGTTTTTTGGCTTTAACTTGTTTATTAGGTCCCTCTGATGAACATATAAAAAGTCTCCAACTTTTGGACACTGGGAAAGTGGTTAATTTGCATAAATTCAAGATGGCCGCCGTCCAAAGCTTCAATTTACAGATAACTTTTTTCTGGTTGCTCCTAGACCCTATAAATGTATTACAAACAACGTTTTTTGGCTTTAACTTGTTTATTAGGTCCCTCTGATGAACATATAAAAAGTCTCCAACTTTTGGACACCTGGAAAGTGGTTAATTTACAGCCAAAAAACCTTACAGCCAAAAAACCTTCTATTGCAATTTGTTCTAGGTCAAGCCCTACCTTTACTGCACATTATTGTCTATTACATTTTGCCTAGGCCTATACTAATCCCATCATCTTGTTTCTTGTTTCAACAGATTGGTGCGACATCTACCGAAGCCATGGAAGAAGAGGTGGTGCATAATCCCTGCGGCATTTGCTCAAACACGTTAGACGAAGGAGAAACAGTCAAGCTGAGGGCGAAGGGAGCAGATACTATCAACAAGGCCAGTACTGAACGTGGAACGCCATCAATTACCGTGTCCGAGGGCCAAACGGTGCACATTGATTGCCGAAAGAAGCATGTCAATACGAAGCCAAATAGAATTCCTGGGAAGCAGAAGAAACGTCCTGAAAAACCTGCTCTTCGTTCTCAGACACCAGACTTTTGTTTTACAGAGAACTGCTTTTTTTGTGGTACAAAAATCTATTTGGACACAAAGCATGATTCAGAAGAAGTGTATCCAGTATGACCTTCAACTTTCAAAGGACAATACTTTCTGCATGTGATGCCAGGGCTGATGAGTGGGCTGACACTGTTAGAGGCCGAATTAACTTTGCACGCGATCTTCCAGCAGCTGACGCAATATATCACAAGCAGTGCAGCTCAAATTTCCAGACACATAGGCAGATCCCCTCCAAATATCGTGATTCCGCAGACAGTGAACCTCCTCGCAAGGGTCGCAAAGTAGATGCCTCACGAGAGGAAGCATTTCTACTCGCAATCGAGGACCTAGTCAGTGGCAATGATGATGAACAGACTACAGTGGTTGATCTCGTTGATAGAATGTCCCAGTTGTGCCCTGATGTTGAAGCGTATAGTGTAAAATACATGAAACAGAAACTTATTTCATATTTTGGGGATGAACTGGTTATTAGTAACGTGCATGGACGCAGCGATGTTGTAACTGTCAAAGAAAGTGCTGCAAAGATTTTGCAACAATTCAAAGACTCACCACAGACTGATGATGAGGAAGCAGAACAAAGAAAGATAGTCAGGGCTGCGGCACGGTTGATCAAAGCAGATATAAAGAACATTGATACTTGTAGAGATTTCTATCCAGATCCTTCTGAACTCCGGTCGCTGGAAAAGAATGTGGCGTACGTTCCGCAGTCCCTTCGTATATTGCTGCAAGAGACGTTCAGTGGCAAGTCATGTGATCTTGAAGTTGCATCAATTGGACAAAGTATCGTGCAACTTACCAGACCAAGGGCCATTGTAGCACCCATTCAGTATGGATTGGCGGTTCAAATGCACCAGCACTTTGGTTCCCGCTTTCTTGTGGACAGTTTACACAGCCACGGCTTCTGTCTGCCTTACGCAGAAGTTTTGAGGTTTTCGAAGTGTGCTGCCAATTTCAGGGGCACCAACATATCCACTGCAGGCAGGTTTGGACAGTTCGTTGCAGACAATGTTGATCACAACTTGCGTACGCTTGATGGGCGAGGAACATACCATGGTATGGGTATAATTGTTGCTGTCACCCCTGAAGTAAGAGACACAACATCAATACCAAGATTGCAGTCACCTGAAAACAACTTCACGGCAGCTCAAATTGAAATCAAATACTACCGCAGTGTTCGCAAGAAGGGTGGGCCTCTCGAATTTAGAAAGCTTGACCCCATTTCAGCATCTGACAAGCTTGAAAATCTGGACATACTGTGGAAAACGTCATGGTTGCTTCGACCAAAACGACCAGGCTGGTCCGGCTTAATGCAGAGTGTGTGCCATGGACCACACCCAGGGAAATCATCCGTCCATTTCTTGCCCATGATTGACATGGACCCTACGGACATGAGTTGTATTTACTCAACACTTCACTTCGTTGCTGCGGAAAGCCATCGCCAGGGAACGACGCCAATGCTGACATTCGACCAACCGCTTTATTGGAAAGCGAAGACGATCATTGTTCATGAGAAGGAAGGAAGCGAACTGAAACCCATTGTTTTGAACCTTGGTGGCTTTCACTCTGTGATGAGCTTTTTGGGATGCATGGGCCATGTTATGGAAGCATTTGGGCTTAAGGAGGTTTTGGAACTTATATACGCTGAAAATGCTGTGACCCAAATGCTGAGTGGGAAAGCCTATGCACGAGCAATCAGAGGCCACTTCTTGGTTGACACAGCCTTGAGTTCGATTGTGTTAGGCAGGGCATACGGTGTCAACCTCTCAATGGTAGATGAGGAAAGTGACGCATGCAAGGACTTCCAGGAGGCTGCAGATCTTTTGGATAAGCTGTTGCGTGAAGACGTTTCACCGGATGAAGTCTGCAGTAAAGACGTTTTCAACAGAATTTCTGAAAAACTTAAAGCTGAGAAGAGCTCCTTAGCAGAGCATAAGATGGGAAAGCTATGGATTCAATACATGGACATGATTGACCTGCTGCGTCGCTTCCTGAGGGCACTGAGAATGGGCGATTTCCTACTGTACCTCGGAACACTCCAGGAGATGTTGCCGTACTTTGCAGCGTGTGGTCATAACAATTATGCCAAGTCAGCCCATGTGTACATTCAAGACATGATTGAACTTGAGCAGCTCAACCCAGACATGTTCTGTCAATTGAACTCCGGTCTATTTGTGATCCGCCGAAGTGATCGGCTGTGGGCAGGACTGCCAAGCGACTTGGTTATAGAGCAGGTTTTGATGCGCTCTTTGAAAACGAATGGTGGATTGACACGTGGTAGGGGCATGGAGGAAACGCAACGCCTGCGCTGGTTACTTGCTATGCCAGCCTGCGCTGAGGTGAGTGAAGTTATGCAAGAACTGACAGGGAAGCATTTCCACACCTCTGAGCAGCACAAAGAAATGACTGAAGCAAGGCGTGAACGAGATAGGAAGGACACAGAGAAGGTTCTCGTATTCTTCAAGGATTATGATCCATTTCAAGAATCAAATGAACTCAGGAATATTGCCAACGGTGTGACAGGACCAGCCTCGGCCAATCCTCATTTACTGTATGAGGTTGGTATGAACATTGTGCAGAAGATGGAAGGTAGCAATGCTTTTGACTTTTCATTTAGGAAGAAAGATCAAGTTGAGTCGTTGGGTGCAAAGGTTACAATCAGTGCTGAAAAAGTACCAATCGACCCACAGCTCCTTTTCCAGAGGCTCCTCATCTTTGCTAATAACAGGGACTTAAGTGTTGAAGAGGTCTTTGCGTATGAGTTGTCTAGCTACCCTACTGCTCTGTTCGATAAGTGGGGGAGGCTCAGGGAAGCCAATAAACCACAGCTAGGAGATGAGATAGCTGCTGTTGTTCCCAAGTCGTCATTGGAATCATTTGAGGAAGAAAGGACTGTGACCCATGTTCTGGATGGTGGTTCCTTATTGCAAAGGATTCCATGGAAGAAGGGTGACACATTTGAGGACATTGCAAGCATGTACATGAAGCATGTTTCCAAAAACGTTCTCAACCCGGTGGTTGTATTCGACGGTTATAAATCAGGACCTACTACCAAGGACATGACACACAATCGACGATCAAAAGGAGTCTTTGGTCAAAAGGTGATGTTCACTCCAACCATGCCCCTTCGGTCAAAAAAGGAAAACTTCTTGTCAAACTCGGACAATAAGCAAAACTTCATTGACTTATTGTGTGAAACATTCAAGGCAAATGGAATTGACTGTGTCAATGCGCCAGCAGATGCAGATGTCATGATTGCGAAGAACGGAATTGAGCATGCAAGGGAAACCGTGACATATGTGATAGGTGAGGACACAGACTTGTTGGTGCTGTTGTGTCATTATGCGGAACGAGGGATGAATGATTTGTACTTCAAGTCGAGCAAGGAAGGTGGGAAATGTTGGCATATTAACTCAGTAGCAGAAGCTCTCGGTGAAAGCATCTGTCGTGTCCTGCCAGTTGTCCATGCACTCTGTGGATGTGACACAACCTCACGACTGTATGGTATTGGTAAAGGGGCTGCCTTGAGGAAAGTGAGGGAAGACAACGGTTTCTTGAAATGTATAGAAGCATTCTGTTGCCAAAGTGGAAGTAAAGACGCGATATCATCAGCTGGTGAAAAGGCCTTGGTTTATTTGTACGGGGGAAAAGGAAATGACACCCTTGACGGACTGCGAAAGACAAAGTTTTGCAACAAGGTGGCAAAAAGTTCAACTACCGTTGAAGTTCACAGCCTTCCCCCAACAACCGATGCAGCCAAATACCACTCGTTCCGAGTTTATTGTCAGGTCCAGGAATGGATGGGGAACTGTGTGGACCCCGAGAAATGGGGCTGGTGTCTGCGGAAGGGACAGCTTGAACCGAAGACGATGGATTCGCCAGTGGCTCCTGATTCACTACTGAAATTGGTCAGATGTCAGTGTAAGGGCAACTGTGACACTCAACGCTGTAGTTGCAAACGGAATGAGCTTGAATGTTCCAGTGCATGTGGTCAATGTAAAGGACTCTGTCAAAATAGCAACTTTGATGCAAGCACCGATGATCCAAGTGAATACGAACTCCTATCATGAATTACATAATTGGCTCTGAATGACGTCATACTACGTCATGTTTTTTTTTTTTTTTTTTTATAAAAAAGAGGGACAACAGGTCAAAAAACCCATACAAGCACAAAGTGCCTGTGTCACCCCTTGTGAAAGAGACAGTTCAGCCTGTCTGTAAGGTTTTTCGGCTGTAAATTAACCACTTTCCAGGTGTCCAAAAGTTGGAGACTTTTTATATGTTCATCAGAGGGACCTAATAAACAAGTTAAAGCCAAAAAACGTTGTTTGTAATACATTTATAGGGTCTAGGAGCAACCAGAAAAAAGTTATCTGTAAATTGAAGCTTTGGACGGCGGCCATCTTGAATTTATGCAAATTAACCACTTTCCCAGTGTCCAAAAGTTGGAGACTTTTTATATGTTCATCAGAGGGACCTAATAAACAAGTTAAAGCCAAAAAACCTTCTATTGCAATTTGTTCTAGGTCCAGTTAAATGATTGCTAGATTTACTGGACTAAATGTACCGATACGTACATGATGATATGTATGCCTATCAAATGATTGATATCAATATACGGTATATATATATATATATATATATACTGTATATTGGTGAATATTGATATCAATCATTTGATAGGCGTATATATATCACCATGTACGGTATATTTTTTTCCTTACGAAGGTGACCTTGAAATTGCTATGACTCTTCTCTCTCCTTTCGTAAGGAGAGAAATGTACCGTATACCGTGATATATACGCCTATCAAATGATTGATATCAATATATATATACTGTATATTGGTCTATATTGATTTCAATCATTTGATAGGCGTATATATCACTGTATACGGTACATTTCTGTCCCTACTATGTACCGTACATGTGACCTGGAAATTGCTATGACTCTTCTCTCTCCTTTCGTAAGGAGAAAAATGTACCGTATACCGTGATATATACGCCTATCAAATGATTGATATCAATATATATATACTGTATATTGGTCTATATTGATTTCAATCATTTGATAGGCGTATATATCACTGTATACGGTACATTTCTGTCCCTACTATGTACCGTACATGTGACCTGGAAATTGCTATGACTCTTCTCTCTCCTTTCGTAAGGAGAAAAATGTACCGTATACCGTGATATATACGCCTATCAAATGATTGATATCAATATATATACTGTATATTGGTCTATATTGATTTCAATCATTTGATAGGCGTATATATCACGGTATATGGTACATTTCTGTCCCTACTATGTACCGTACATGTGACCTGGAAATTGCTATGACTCTTCTCTCTCCTTTCGTAAGGAGAAATGTACCGTATACCGTGATATATACGCCTATCAAATGATTGATGTCAATATATATACTGTATATTGGTCTATATTGATTTCAATCATTTGATAGGCGTATATATCACGGTATACGGTACATTTCTGTCCCTACAATGTACCGGTACGTACATGGTGATATGTATGCCTATCAAATGATTGATACCAATATACGGTATATATATATATATATATATATATATATACCGTATATTGATTGAAATCATTTGATAGGCGTATATATATATATATATATATATATATATATAGGCGTGCATTTTCACTCTCTCTCTCTGTTTCGCTTGCTTTGCAGGAATTTTTGTTTTGTTTTATAAATAATATTATTTCAACACATTTCCAAATCACCCTATGGGGTAGTGTTGATGACTCATTTTTTTTTTGTGGTGTTCCCAGGAGGTGTAATCCACATTTCATTGAGGTAGAAAAGGCAGTTATAGGATTGAGGTAGATAAAAGGCAGTTATATGATTGAGGTAGACAAATGACATGGATGTATGAGGTAGACCAAGAAGCAGATGGATGGATGAGATTAGAAACTTATGGATGTAATGGGTGATGTTGCTGATGATGATGAATGCACTTGTGTTTGGGTAGTGTGCTATTCCACCATATGAATGATTGAATGACATGAATTCATGAGGTAGTTTGAAATAGATGAATGAATGATTGCATGAAGTTATGAATGATTGGCAAGAGGTTTAGAGGAGGAGGAGGTCTTGGAAGAGGTCTAGAAGTGTTCCAGTGTGTGGTACTCTGTGTAACATGGAGAAGCGCATAATCCCACATTACAATAGCTACACATGGACGTAGTTTCCTTCCTAATTTGGTTCCTCCTTGTTTTATGTCTGCAGACGTGGCACTGCTTCAGTCCGTGCTTCCGGTTGGCTGCGATCTGTGATGCTGAGCGGGGGCAAAACACAAGCATGTGGGTCAAGAAGTAGTCCCGGCTCTCAAGGCGGGCAGGCATATTCACGATCGGCCTCGGAGGTGGTAGCATACGTGTGGTTCCGTGCTTCCTGAAGATGGAGTCGATGATGTCCTTCGCGAACAGCCTTACCGAGCTCTTCCTTCCTGTCCGCGTCATCCACAGGTTGTACGCGTTCAGGATAGTGACATCAAGAAGATGGAGTACCACCTTCTTATACCACTTACACGTCTTCCTGAGGCAGTCAACAGCAGTGATTTGCATGTCACTCTTATCCACCAACCGCATGTTTATGTTGTAGTCCATAACAAGGTCAGGTTTGGAGATAGGGACTAGATGCTTCTCGCGGGTGACAGGGTCCATGTGGTATCTCTTCTTCCTGCTATCTCGCATTGTGGACTTGTGGAAGGTGGAGAGGACATTGACTGGCTTTGTGTCATGCCAACAAATAGCCAGTATACTGTCACTGCTGCTCTTCTTCCGGAAGATGTCTCCTTTCCGTGTAGCCTGAAACTTGTGCCAGTGTTTCCTGTTTGCCCTGACAGTTCCACAGCTTCCCGTGCTCCTTGCAAGGAGATACCTGGCAAGGAGAGGAGAGGTGTAGAAATTGTCGCTGTACAAGATACGGTTGGCATCCAGATACGGCTCCATCAGTGTCTTCACAACCGCCCCTGAAAGACCCAGTAGGTCGTTTGGAATGTCCACATCAGTAGCGGTGTAGATGATGAGGTCCAGCACGTATCCTGTCTCGCAGTCACACAGTACAAAGAACTTGATCCCGAAGCGGTGACGCTTCGACGGAATGTACTGCCTGAAAGAGAGACGTCCACGGAAGAGGATCAAGGACTCGTCAATCACAACATTCTGAAAAGGTTTGAAAAACCGGCGATACCTGGTCAGGAGGGAGTTCAGGAATGGCCGGATTTTCCAAAGCTTGTCAGCTCCGTGTGCGGCAGTGTTGTCGACAAAGTGCAAGCACTTCAGAATTTGCCGGTATTGGTCCCTGGGCATGTACATGTTGAAGACTGGCGTTGATCTAATGTCATGCATCAGCCAATAATCCAGCATGTTGTGTTTTCTCATGTGGGGCATTAGCATGGTGAGGGCCAAAAACACGAGGAGCTGAGGGATATCAATGGGCGTCCATCTCCTCATGTGGGGCGAGGCCATCTCTTCGGAGTGCTGGGTTGCGTAGAGGTTTGTCTCCCTGACGATGTCCCCGAGCAATTCATCGTCAAAGAATGCTCGGAAGTAGTCATAAGGGGTGTCATTTTCTGAACAGGGAAAGGCAGGCTGGACGCCATTTGGCCCCTTATCAAAATTGGGTGGAACCCCAGGCATATCCCGAGGCTCGCAGTGCTCCCACTCAAAGATAGGTGGCTCGTCCGGCCTCCTGACCCTCCCGACCACTCGTGGGGCACCTCCTGGGGCACCTCCCGGGCCACCTCCTGGGGCACCTCCCGGGGCACCTCCCGGGGCACCTCCCGGGGCACCTCCTGGGGCACCTCCCCGAGCACGTACCTGATCACCTCTTCCGGCCCTTCCTCGGGCCCTTCCTCGGGCCCTTCCTTGGGCCCTTCCTCGGGCCCTTCCCCGGGCACCTTGCTGTGGCGGTCCCTGCTGTGGCTGTGGCTGTGCCTGCCCGCCATTAGAGTCGCTTGCTGGCGTGGGGGATATCCTGGCTTCAGGCGAATCGGGAGAGCTTGAGCCGGTGCCGGCATCACTCTCAGACATCGTCAGCCGACGCCTGGTCCTCCTGGTCCTCCTCATCCGCTGCAGCCCGGGTGGCGTTGACAACCTGGGAGGAGCAACAACAGCTGGTGTTGACGTCGATGGTCCTGGTTGTCCATGGGCGGGGGTTAGTGGTGAGAGCTGCACTACCCCAGAGATGTTCCCTAGCTCACCACCGGGCATCACTGGAGGCTCTGACGAAGCTCGCTGCCTGGATGTGGATGGGCGTGGCTGTGGGGATGACGATCTTCGTCGTTTGGCCTGTCTTGTGTTGCCTATGAAAATTGTGGGAATGGTATTTCGTATGAGGGATGTGCAGACTCAAACTTGACAACTAAGACATGATTGATTTGAGAGAGAGAGAGAGGAGAGAGAGAGAGAGAGAGAGAGAGAGAGAGAGAGAGAGAGAGAGAGAGAGTCCTAGCAATTTCAAGGTCACCTGCGTAAGGAAACAAATGTACCGTATACCGTGATATATACGCCTATCAAATGATTGCAAGCAATATACACCAATATACAGTACATATATATATATATATATATATATATATATATATATATATATATATATATATATATACTGCATATTGGTGTATATTGCTTGCAATCATTTGATAGGCGTATATATAACGTGTACAGTACATTTCTTTCCTTACGAAAAGAGAGAGAAAAGTCCTAGCAATTTCAAGGTCACCTTCGTAAGGAAACAAATGTACCGTATACCGTGATATATACGCCTATCAAATGATTGCAAGCAATATACACCAATATACAGTATATATATATATATATATATATATATATATATATATATATATATATATATATATATATATATATATATATATATATATATATATATATACCGTATATTGATATCATCATTTTTTATAGGCGTATATATCACGGTGTAGGGTTGATTTCATACTATGAAATCAACCCTACACCGTGATATACGCCTATCAAATGATTGCAAGCAACATGGAGTCACGCGAAGAAATGAATAAATACATGAATACATGAAGGTAGAGAAAGAAATTCCTACTTGGTGGTATTGCCCGGGTGGCTGTGAGGGTTGGTTGTTTGAGGAGTGGCCTACAGTAATCAGTCAGTAAGTCACACAAACACGATAGGAAGAAGGAAAGAGAAAGAGAGAAAGAGAGAGAGAGAGAGAGAGCGAGAGAGAGAGAGAAAGTAAATGTCTCCAAAATATCATATATAGAACAATAAATATACGTATATATATATATAGATATATATATATATATATATATATATATATATATATATATATATATATATATATATATATATACCGTATATTGATATCATCATTTTTTATAGGCGTATATATCACGGTGTAGGGTTGATTTCATAGTATGAAATCAACCCTACACCGTGATATATACGCCTATCAAATGATGGTATTGATATTATTATTTCGTGTTTGCGAGTTTTCAATCATTTGATAGGCGTCTATATCACGGTGTAGGGTTTATTTCATACTATGAAATCAATCCTACACCGTGATATACGCCTATCAAATGATTGAAAACTCGCAAACACTAAATAATAATATCAATACCATCATTTGATAGGCGTATATATCACGGTGTAGGGTTGATTTCATACTATGAAATCAATCCTACACCGTGATATACGCCTATCAAATGATTGAAAACTCGCAAACACGAAATAATAATATCAATACCATCATTTGATAGGCGTCTATATCACGGTGTAGGGTTTATTTCATACTATGAAATCAATCCTACACCGTGATATACGCCTATCAAATGATTGAAAACTCGCAAACACTAAATAATAATATCAATACCATAATTTGATAGGCGTATATATCACGGTGTAGGGTTGATTTCATACTATGAAATCAATCCTACACCGTGATATACGCCTATCAAATGATTGAAAACTCGCAAACACGAAATAATAATATCAATACCATTATTTGATAGGCGTCTATATCACGGTGTAGGGTTGATTTCATACTATGAAATCAATCCTACACCGTGATATATGCCTATCAAATGATTGAAAACTCGCAAACACGAAATAATAATATCAATACCATCATTTGATAGGCGTCTATATCACGGTGTAGGGTTGATTTCATACTATGAAATCAATCCTACACCGTGATATACGCCTATCAAATGATTGAAAACTCGCAAACACGAAATAATAATATCAATACCATCATTTGATAGGCGTATATATCACGGTGTAGGGTTGATTTCATACTATGAAATCAACCCTACACCGTGATATACGCCTATCAAATGAATGGAAACGTAATATATGAAGACCAACACCACAATCTTCAATCGCTTGCAATCAAACTTGCAAGCAATTTCAGTCACATGCGTAAGGAATGTATTCTACTGTACACCGATATATATATGTATTATATAGCCTACGCCTATAAATAATGAATGGAAACGTAATATATGAAGACCAACACCACAATCTTCAATCGCTTGCAATCAAACTTGCGAGCAATTTCAGTCACATGCGTAAGAAATGTATTCTACTGTACACCGATATATAATATATATAATCTCTATCAATCTCTCAAATAATATAAATGTACATTGTACTTACCAACACCAACACCAGTGTGTTCACCAAGCTCCTCGTCACTATCTTCACCATCTTCGCCCCGCAAGTTATGGCGTCTGTGAAAACCGATGACAGGGTTATCTTCCAGTTCTTCTTCCTCCTCACTTCCTCACTGTCACCAAGCGCTCCCCTGCTTTCATTCAACGATATTCTAGATACCGCTGAAGAGTTCATCAGCAGAACTAACTCCTCGGCTGAGAGCGGGGCCCTACGCCTTGGCTGGCGCGACGTACTAGGGGCGGGCACCGAATCAAACACAGGCAAATCTTGTCTCTCCATTGTGGCGGCTAGAGCGGTACTGAGCCAAGCTCACGCGGTGGGGATGTGGGGGTGGGACTTACTAGTGCACTGCCTGACCGCTAGATTTTGCTTTCCACTTAAATTACGGCGGGAAATACCAACTCGACCTATGTCGCGCGCCGCCAGATAGTCCAGATTTATTATACTCGACTTATGTTGCGCGCCGCCATTTAAGGGTTAAACAGGAACGTTTTTTACGAAAGCCGTGTTGAGTATCTTTAAGTATGTTATTTTCCTCTAAGTGATTTATGAGTCTGTCTCGTATGACCGTTTCTAGCATTTTACATACAACTGAGGTTAAGCTAATTGGACGATAGTTACTGGGTAGGGATTTGCTGCCTTTTTTGAATATCGGTGTTACGTTGGCTAGCTTCCACTGATCGGGCATAGTTCCAGACTGCAAGGATTTATTGAATAGTAATGTCAGTGGTTTGGAGAGCTCATCCTTAGCTTCCTTTAGAACTCTAGGCGAGATTTTATCAGGTCCAGGCGTTTTATTTACCTTGAGTTTATCTAAACAATTCAATACTTCTCTCTCTGTAACAGTGATATTGCTTAGAACATCTGAATTATCAATCTGAACCGGCGATGGTGTAGGGATATCACTGAGGTCTTCTGTTGTAAAAACTGATGCAAAGAAGGTATTGAGGGCATTACTCATTTGTACTTCGTCTTTGGTGTATTCTCCATTTTCATCGACTAATGGTCCAACAGTTGAAGTAACTACTTATTTCTTTCTGATATAACTATAGAATTCTTTCGGGTTTGTTTTACTTTGATTCGCAATATGTAACTCTAAGGTCTTTTTACTTTGCTTAATTAACTTTTTGGCTTTGCGTCGTAGCTCTACAAATTTCAGCCGTTCTTCGTCATTTTGTGAGGACGTGGAACGTGGTGATGAACTTGTTGCCGTCTTTCCCCTTGACCTCGTAAATAATGTTCTGGTCGAGAATATTTGGCGGAATTGATGGGATAGGGTATTAGTCGTTCTTGAGGTAGTTTCGGAGTAATTCCAAAGATAATTTCATAGGGAGAATACCCGGTAGTTCTACAAACGGTGGTATTGATTCCCCAGATAATTTCTGGTAACAGTTCCGGCCAACCTCGGGATATTTCTTCCCCTTGTGAACTTAGACTAGCTCATATGCAATTCGCTAGTAACCGATGATTTCTTTCACATACAGCGTTCCCTTGTGGATAATACGGGGAGGTATGTTGAATCTGGTAACCCAAGGTATCCCCCAAATGTTGCCAAATTTCATTATTAAATTCCTTTCCCCTATCACTCAGAATACAATCGGGGGTGCCATACATAAAAATTACTTTCTCAAGTATATGCTTAGCCACGGTCTCAGCTTTCTTGTCCGGAATGGCACAAGCAACCGTGTACTTTGAAAAGACGTCAACACAGGTCAGGATGTACCTTTTGTTTGTCTGTCTGGGCAGAGGTCCCATAATGTCCACAGATAATTTTTCCCACGGTTTTCCGGCAATAATGTGTCCTGGTGCTTGTTTGGGTCCTCGTCCGTCTTTCCCTCTTTGACACCCCAAACAACTTTGGATCACTTCTTTAACAACTTTGTCAGCTCGTGGGGTCCAGTACCTTTCATTAAACTATTTCAAGACTCTGGACTGACCTAAATGAGCCCCCTTCCCTTATTGTCCGTGGAGAACTTTAATCATGTTTAGCCTCAAGATAATCTAATACCACACGATCCTTAGAATCCCTCCAGGCTCCTTCAGAAAACTTTAATTTATCTTCACACTTTGGTATCGGGTAATTTTTTTTCTTGGTACTAGTCCATCTTATAAACTTATCTCTATCACAAGGAGTATTCCCTTCTGAGTTAAAACCGGCCAAGGTTATCCCATTATTTAAGAGTGGGGATAAAATGATGATGAATAACTATCGCCCTGTTTCCATTCTTTCTCTGTACTCAAATTTTTTTGAAAAAATAATGCACACACGAGTCACACACTGGTCATTTATCAACAAGAACAATCTACTATATAAATATCAGTATGGTTTCCGAAAACCTAGCGCTGATAAATTTAATTGATAAAGTCTCTAAGGACTTAGATTCGGGTAATTATGTTCTTGGTGTTTTCTTAGATCTAAGTTTTTTTTTTTTTTTTTTTTTTTTTAAGAGACAATGAACGGAGGAAGGAAAAACACAGATAAAACAAAAAGGTCCATGTGCCTAAAGGCATCCTCCATTCATAAAATGTTTGTAACAACTGGATTTAAACATTTGTAGATTGTAAGTTTGTGGAAAGCAATTCGAGGGAAGTGAATTCCAAAGAGTAGTAGCTCTGGGGATAAATGAATTCTGATAAGCAGAAGTTCTGCATTGTGGAGGAGAAAGTGTAAATTCATGGGCGCTCTCAGCTGCCCTAGTTCTACGGGGAAAGATGTGGAGAGGCGGCACAATTGAAGCAAGTTCCTCGGAACAATTGCTGTGAAAATATCTGTAGAATAATGCAAGGGATGCAACGTTTCTTCGTATGGATAATGTAGGAAGGTCCTGTGTGATTGCAGGGTTATTGATTAATCTAATAGCTTTATTTTGAATTTTGTCCAACTGCCTCAATGCAACCACTCCACTTCCACCCCACAGAGGTGAACAGTAATCCATCTGAGAACGCACATGACTTTTATATATCACGGCCAACTGCTCGTCAGTGAAGAATTCTCGAACTCTGTACAGGAGTCCCAGTTTTTTAGAGGCATTCTTAGCAATGCTTCTAACATAATGTGTCCAGCTCAAGTTAGTAGTTAATGTTACACCGAGAATGTCAATACTAGGGGAAGTGGGAATATTTACATCATTAAAAAATATATGGGAGTCAGTGAGATTCTGTCGGTTAGAAAATTGAATGTACTTGGTTTTCTGTGCATTAAAGGAAACTAGATTCTTTTGTCCCCATCCATTAATTCTAGAAAGGTCCTGGTTCAGAGAAATTGCAGTGTTTATTTTTGAATTTATAAGATCGGGTTGGGTGAAAGAATTGGTAAATGTGAAGGAACTGTGGAGTGTTGAGTCATCTGCGTAGGAATGTATTGGATTATGAGTGGTAGATATGAGATCATTGATATGAATGAGGAACAGAATTGGGGCCAAAACTGATCCCTGGGGAACACCAGCATTTATTGAGTGAAATTGAGAATAAAGGCCATCTACCATTACACGTATTTTTCTGTTATGAAGATAAGAAGAAATTAGTGGAACTAATGATGCAAGGCCGTAGTGTGACATCTTCGACAATAAGGATTGATGCCAGACTCTATCAAATGCCTTTGATATATCCAGTGCTATTGTATGTGTTTCACCATGTTGGTCTGTAGCTTGGTTGATCTGATGCGTAAGAAGGCATAGCATGTCTGCAGTTGATCGACATCGTCTAAAACCATATTGCCTATCACTGATTAATTTATTATTCTCAGATGCTTAATTATGTGATTATTTAATATAATTTCAAAGACTTTACCAAGAGTGGAAGTTATAGCTATTGGTCTGTAGTTTGATGGATCTGAAGAGGCACCTTTTTTAGGAACTGGATGGATGTTTGCTTCTTTCCAGGGTACTGGGAAGCATGAGGTATGAGTACACAGACGGAAAAATTTTGCCAATACAGGAGCGAGCACCAAGGAGCAATTCTTAAGTACTATTGGAGGAATTTCATCTGGACCAGGAGCCTTATCTACCGAGAGATTCTGCAAAATAGTTTTGACATGTCTGGTGTGGATCTTAAGTGAGGGAATTTCAGGCGAATTAAAATTAAGTACAGGGACATCTTGATTTATTTCATCTAAGGTTGAGTTGGTGGAGAAAATATCCGCAAGAAGGTTAGCTTTTCCTCGTGGGTCACTTACAAGATTGCCAGTCGGAGATTTTAATGGTGGAATGGATGAAGCAGTAGTGAAGTTGGATTTAAATGAGTTAAGAGTAGACCAAAATATTTTGTTATCATTTGGATTATTTAGAAGTTTATTTGCCTGCTTGTGGAGAAAGTTTTGATTTAGTTAGGTTTAATACAGTTTTGGCATGATTTCTGATGTTTCTAAAGTAATTAAAGGCTTCATGTGTTTTTGATCTTGTGTATGCATTGTAGGCTATTGCTTTTTGTTCAGTTACTCTAGCACAATTATGGTCAAACCATTTAGGTGAATTAGATCTTTTACTGTACTTTTGATGAGGAATAAAAGTTTCCATTCCAATTTTTACAAAATCTTGTATGTGGCTCAAGGTGGAGTGTGCATCATTAGAAAAGAAAGAGGTCCAGGGAATATCAATAAAGAAACCTTGAAGACCCTCCCAGTCTGCCCTATCGTAATGCCATTTAGTCACCAAAACAGGTTCAGAGTGGGAAGGTGTGGTAGGTGATAGACAGGTGGCCTGTATCAGACAGTGATCAGAAGATCCAAGCGGGGACCTCACTGTAACATCATAATTTTCTGAATTGGTTGTTAAAAATAAGTCCAGTAGGTGGGAATTATGATTAGGATTATCTGGTACACGGGTGGGTTGGTTGACTAGTTGAGTGAGATTAAATGAGTCTGCAAATAGCTCACATTCAAGACCAGCATCATCAGTCCTGGCTGAATGAGTGAGCCATTCAACATTATGGACATTAAAATCACCCAACACAGTGATTTCAGAAGAAGCATTTAAGTTGAGGACACTGAGTTGTGAGGACAGAGAATCAAAAAGACTTTGCTCTGGAGGAGTATTTGGGGAACGGTAGATGCAACATATGTATTTAAATTTACCAGCAGAAATTAATTTGTATATAGAATAATCAAAATAGGGACAATTGAAACTAGTAACCTCCTCCAGGGCAATTTCAGATTTTGCGAAGCAACATACACCTCCTTTAGGTCTGAAATTTTGGAGCAGTTGATAACCTGGAAAATTAAATCTAGACGTGTCAGATGTGGATGTTACTTGAGTCTCTGTCAAAAAAAGGAGAGTAGGGGATTCCGCTTGAAGAAATTGGTGTACAGAATTGATGTTAGAGTGAAGTCCCCTTATATTACTAAAGAAAAAGCTGCACCGACGAGCAGCTTTGGGACGTTGCAATGCTCTTGACACAGTCGCATGATGACGACCGGGAGGGCCCTGTGTCAATGACCCAACCCTGCCGGGGGTGGATATCCGAGGGACCACCAGGTTTGCTCTTAACAATTGTACTGCCATGTTTATTGGGTAAGGTGTATGGTGTTACATGTATGATATGTAGTGGGAAGAGTAGTGTTTTATGGATAGAGGATAGCAATGTAGGGCAATGTCGTGAAGTTGGATGTGTATGTTATATAAAGAGGGTTTTCCTGATACCCCTGATGTGTGAGGCAGAAAGATATGTATCCAGCTACCAAGGCCTGGGAGAGAAAATGGAATTCAGGCTATTCCCTGAGTCTCCCGAAACCTTGGCGGTAGTACTTCCCTGGGCGGGGCTGCCTACCCCTACTACCTACGAGGTACCAAAGGTACGAGGTACGAGGTACCAAGGTACCAAAAGTAAAGCTTTTGATACAGTGAATCATGATATTTTACTTAAATTTTGTTTACAATTTTGGTATTAGGGGGTGGCTCAAAGGTGGTTTAATAGTTATTTAAGCAATAGGTTTCAGTATGTATCTTACACTAAAACAGAGTCTGATACTAATAATATGAATTGTGGTGTACCACAGGGTTCCATTCTTGGACCATTATTGTTTATTATCTACATTAATGATATGGTTTATGTCTCTACGTCACTATTACCAACATTATTTGCTGATGACACCAACTTATTCCCAAGTGGTAAATATATCAATGACCTTTTAAATGCAATGAATATTGAACTAGACACAATATCAGATTGGATTAATTGTAATAAACTATCGTTAAATATATCTAAAACTCAGTATATGATATTCATAACAAAAGGTAAGCAATATATAGAAAATGTAAAGCTGCAAATCAAAGGCATAAACTTAAATAAGGTACACTGTACCAATAAGGTACACTGTACCAATTTTTTAGGAATACATATTGACTCTAAATTGTCTTGGCATGAACATGTTGGTAGTATACGCGGGAAAATTGCTAAAGGTATTGGGATTTTATGCAAAGCCAAGAAATTACTGAATATCTCTACATTAGTAACATTGTATAATGGTTTTGTTTTACCATACATGGCTTACGGTGTAGAGGTCTGGGGATCGGCCAATGACTACCATATAAAATATGTTATTACTCTTCAAAAAAGGATTATTCGAATAATTTCATCAGCAAAATGTAGAGAACATACCAATCCACTATTCAAGTCGTTAAATATATTATCATTTCCAAAATTATATCAGTATTGTTTATCCAAACTTATGTTCCGATTCACTAAGGGGTCTATACCGGTTGGTCTCAGTGATATGTTTGTTAGAAACGAGGAGGTACATAACTATCCAACGAGACAAAGAAATCAATTACGTGTACCAATGGCAAGATCAAGTATGGTACAAAAAACTTTTAGACATAAGGGTGTCACTGTGTGGAACAACTTATCACAGCTAATAGATCATCAGTGTTCACTATCTGTTTTCAAACATAAAGTTAAAGATTATCTCCTAAAAATGTAAAATTGGTATAACATTGAAATTGGTGGCAACTTAATTTTTATTATTATTATTATTATTGTTTTTGTTGTATTGTGGATGTTTTTTTCCTATTAATTTTGTTTTCTTGTTTCTCTTGTTTCTTTTGTTTCTTGGGCATATATCTTATTGTTCTGTGCAGCTAGCAACATAATAATGAAAATACAAAGAGGACCTTTCGGTATCAGTCCTCATTGTCATGGACAAAAAAATATATAATTATATGTTGTAACCATTGTATATATATATATACATTTGTTTATGACAATAAATGTTTTGAATTGAATTGAATTGAGTGGGTTGGACCGGTGCTACAGGTAATCTGGATAAACCAAAGGCATTGGTATGGAGTGAGCAGAGCGAGTTCTTTGACCTGAATGTTGGTTTGAAACAGGGGTGTGTGATGTCCCCGTGGTTGTTTACTGTATATATGGATGGAGTTATGAAAGAAATACTATCAAGAGCAGTGGATGTTGGTGTATCGCTGAAAAGGGAGGGAATTGAGTGGAAGCTACCTATACTGCTGTTTGCGGATGATACAGTTCTGATGAGTGATAATGAATGGGAGTTGCAGGGTCTGGTAAATGAGTTTGGAACAGTGTGCGAAAAACGGAATTTGAAGGTAAATACGGGGAAGAGCAAGGTTATGGTCTTCAAAAGGGGTGAAGTCACAGAGTGTGAGGTGAAGCTGAACGGTCAGGCTATGGAGATCGTCAACTCTTTTAACCCTTATTTAGCGGGTGGTAAGGTATTTTACACTGTACCGCTCAGCGGGCATAATCCCGAAATATTCGCTCAATTTCACTCGCCCTAGCGCTGTTACTCTGGCTCCAATGCGAACGAAACGATCATTTTTGGAAAGAGCAACTCTTCGTCTCCCCATATAAGTCTATGAATGGATGTTATGAATGAGTGTGGAGGGTGGGAAGAGGTGAGGAAGAGGAGGTACTTTTTGGTCTATTTCCCGGGCGCGTTCGGATGCGTTCGCTTTGGCCTGACTTCGGCCTCTCGCGCGTCTACTATTCCTTCGGTAATCGGTCTTATTTTTCTCTTATTTCTCCTTATTTCTGTATTCTCTGTATTATCTCTCTCTCTCTCTCTCTCTCTCTCTTTCTTTCTCTCTCTCACTCCTGTCTGTCTGTCTCTCTCTCTCTCTGGCTCGCTCGCTTTCCCTCTCTCGCGCTCCCTTTCTCTCTTCCTCATCCGTATATGTAATTCTCATTATTATTTTCTCTAACTAATCCCTCTATTTCATTTATTTGCTTGTAATATTTCTGTATTATTATATCTTGTTCACTCTTTCTTCAGTTCAGTTTCTGTATTCTCTCTTTCTCTTCTCATCCGTATATGTAATTCTCATTATCATTTTCTCTAACTAATCCCTCTATTTCATTTATTTGCTTGTAATATTTCTGTATTATTATATCTTTTTCACTTTCTTCAGTTCAGTTTCTGTATTCTCTCTCTTTCTCTTCTCATCCGTATATGTAATTCTCATTATTATTTTCTCTAACTAATCCCTCTATTTCATATATTTGCTTGTAATATTTCTGTATTATATCTTTTTCACTCTTTCTTCAGTTCAGTTTCTGCATTCTCTCTCTCTCTCTCTCTCGCTTGCTTTGCAGGTTTTTGTTTTTGTTTTATATATAATATTATTTCACAACACATTTCCAAATCACCCTATGGGGTAGTGTTGAAGACTCATTTTTTGTTTGTGGTGTTCCCAGGAGGTGTTATCCACATGTGATTGAGGTAGGCAAAAGGCAGTTATGTGATTGAGGTAGGGAAAAGGCAGAACTGCCTATAGCGAGTGTATGAATGGGATTGAGGTAGACAAAAGGCAGAACTGCCTATAGCGAGTGTATGAATGGGATTGAGGTAGACAAAAGGCAGAACTGCCTATAGCGAGTGTATGAATGTGATTGAGGTAGACAAAAGGCAGAACTGCCTATAGCGAGTGTATGAATGTATGTATGAATGAATGACATGGATGTATGAGGTGGACCAAGAACCAGATGGATGGATGAAATTCGAAACTTTGATAGACGTATATATCACGGTATACGGTAGAAGTAATTCCTTACAATGTACCGTACATCGTGATATATACGCCTATCAAATGATTGCAATCAATATACGGTATATATATAATATATATATATATATATATATATATATATATATATATATATATATATATATATATACAGTATATATATATATATATATATATATATATATATATATATATATATATACTGTATATTGGTGTATATTGATTGCAATCATTTGATAGGCGTATATATCACGGTGTGTATATATATATATATATATATATATATATATATATATATATATACCGTATATTGATGGCAATCATTTGATAGGCGTATATATAACGATGTACGGTACATTGTAAGGAATTACTTCTACCGTATACCGTGATATATACGTCTATCAAAGTTTCGAATCTCATCCATCCATCTGGTTCTTGGTCCACCTCATACATCCATGTCATTCATTCATACATACATTCATACACTCGCTATAGACAGTTCTGCCTTTTGTCTACCTCAATCACATGCATACACTCGCTATAGGCAGTTCTGCCTTTTGTCTACCTCAATCCCATTCATACACTCGCTATAGGCAGTTCTGCCTTTTTCCTACCTCAATTTCATAACTGCCTTTTGCCTACCATACCGTAAGAAATTTACTGAACGCCTGCAAATAATACGCTAAAAAATGCTTGCAATCAAAATTTCAAACAATTTGAAGGTCACATGCAATTATATATGTATAGGTAGACCCAGAGAGGAAGAGACAAGAGAGAGAGAGAGAGAGTGTCGTGATAATAACAATGTTACATATGTATCGTATATATGAAAAAATTATATATACGGTAGGCCTACATATGTTCCCCACAATCATATAATGCCAAGCACAAATATTCAATCTTTCGTTGTTTGTATAACCGTAAGAAATTTACTGATCACCTGCAAATAATACGCTATAAAATGCTTGCAATCTCTCTATTTTCTCTAATCTCTCTCACGCCTCCTGTCTCTCTCTCTCTCTCTGGCTCGCTCGCTTTCCCTCTTCCTCATCCGTATATGTATTTCTCATTATTATTTTCTCTAACTAATCCGTCTATTTCATTTATTTGCTTGTAATATTTCTGTATTATTATATTTGTTTCACTCTCTTCAGTTCAGTTTCTGTATTCTCTCTCTTTCTCTTCCTCATCCGTATATGTAATTCTCATTATTATTTTCTATAATCCCTTTCTTTATTTGCTTGTAATATTTCTGTATTATATCTTTTTCACTCTTTCTTCAGTTCAGTTTCTGCATTCTCTCTCTCTCTCTCTCTCTCTCTGTTTCGCTTGCTTTGCAGGAATTTTGTTTTTGTTTTATATATAATATATAATAATTTACTTATCATTACTTACTATATCGTATAAACAATAGTAGGTAGCCAACTTACCATAATACCGATACACCAAACCGATACGCATGCGGTTATGTTTATCACCTGTTTACTAAAGTGCCACCATTATCGATTTTCTTCGAGCCGAATGGAGCGGGAGGGTTACCAATTGAAGTTAAATCCGCTAGCATATATTGTTAGATGTAAGACATGATAAATACCACTAGAAATATGAATTGGCAAAATCCATATAATATCACTTCGAAATTGTTCTGAAATTTCAAAACAAAACCGCTAGTGTAAGTCATTGCTGCTAGATCGAAGTAAAGTCTCTAGCTCTAGCGGAAGTCGCTATACGTATTGGCAGTACTGCACACTGCCGACTGCGATACGTTGTTGACATTGTTGTTGATGTTCCAGTGGAGGTATGAACAAAATATTTTCCTTGTCCAATAATAGCTATTTCATAGTCCCACAGGACTTATTTTGATATATTTATCAAATTTACTGAACGCCTGCAAATGATATGCTATCAAATGCTTGCAATCAAACTCTCAAGCACTTTCAATGTCACATGCAATTATACAAGTATATATAGGTAGACCCAGAGAGGATTAGACAGACAGAGAGAGTGTTGTGATAATATAACAATGTTACATATGTATCATATATATGACAACATAATATATACGGTAGGCCTACATCTGTTCCCCACAATCATATAATGCCAAGCACAAATATTAAATTTTTCGTTGTTTGTATTACCGTAAGAAATTTACTGAACGCCTGCAAATAATACGCTATAAAATGCTTGAAATCAAACTCTCAAGCAATTTCAATGTCACATGCAATTATAAAAAGGTATATTGTAGACCACAATCTTCGCCAAGCTTCGTTGTTGCTTATATTATCGTGAACAATTTACCGTATACCCTGGTTATCGTGAGAAATTTACCGAACGCCTGCAAATAATACGCTATAAAATGCTTGCAATCAAACTCTCAAGCAATTTCAATGTCACATGCAATTATAAATGTATATAGGTAGAGAGACAGACAGAGAGAGAGAGGTCAAGAACATCTGCTAGGTGTGATTTTTCCCTGAGAGGGAAGAGAAGATTAGTTAGGGGCGTGCCCTGGCCTACATCAGAGAAAGAGAGTACCAAGGAGTACAAAGGTGTAGAAACAAAGAGAGTGAGTGAGACAGAGAGAGAGAGAGAGTGTCGTGATAATATAACAATGTTACATATGTATCATATATTATGATAAAATAATATATACGGTAGGCCTACATCTGTTCCCCACAATCATATAATGCCAAGCACAAATATTCAATCTTTCGTTGTTTGTATTACCGTAAGAAATGTACTGAACGCCTGCAAATAATACGCTATAAAATGCTTGCAATCAAACTTTCAAGCAATTACAAGGTCACATGCAATTATAAAAAGGTATATTGTAGACCACAATCTTCGCCAAGCTTCGTTGTTGCTTATATTATCGTGAGAAATGTACCGTATACCCTGGTTATCGTGAGAAATTTACCGAACGCCTGCAAATAATACGCTATAAAATGCAAAGGACATTTCTTGTAGAGTGCAATTTTGAGGACGTAATGTGCTCTGAGAGAGAGCGGAGCGGTGATTAGAGCATAATGTACCTCCTGACCGCTCGTCACAGCCGCCGTGGACCTACTACAGGGAATTATATAAGGAAATTACCGTAGTTTAGGGTTTTGCACTCGTGTTGCACGATCGTTGAAAGACAACCAATGATCGTAGAAGGATGGTTCGGGTGTCATTGGAAAGCGCAATTTACGCCCTTTCAGGGATACATACTTGTATTACGCTCTGGGTCTTGTTTATGCATGAAAAAGAGCACGAAACAACCCCATTTAGGGTAAAAAAAAAAACCCGCTGGGCGGCACAGGGAAATATACTCCACCACCCGCTCGTAAGGTGATAAAATGCTTGCAATCAAACTTTCAAGCAATTATAAAATATAAATTGTACTTACCAACACCCACACCAGTATGTTCTTCGTCAGGAACGTCTTCAATATGGTCAACGGTCTGTCCAACATCAACCTCAACATCAACCCCACGCAAATTATGCTTGGGATGAAAGCCTATGATCGGGTTATTTTCGTCTTCCGAGTCATCCACACTACCAAAACTCTCACCCAGACATTCCACGGTTTCATCCAACAGCTTATTAGAAAGTTCTGAAGAGTTCAGCATGATATCTAGTTCCTGGGTGGTAAGCCGGGCGTGGTTAGTAGGGTGGCGCGACGCACTAGGGATGGCGGCCACCGAATCGAACACGGGCAAATCTTGACCTTCCATTATGGCTGCTTGAGGGTCACTGAGTCACGGTCACGCAGTGGGGATATGTGGGTGGGCCCTTGTAGTATACCGCCTGACCACCAGGTTCCGCTTTCCACCTAAATTAGGGTGGGAATACACCCACGGACTTAAGTCCGACCCCGCCATTTAGTCCAATTATCTCGTACCGGACTTAAGTCCGACCCCGCTAATAAAGGGTTAAGTATCTGGGCAGTGTGTTGAGTAAAGATGGGACTATGGATGAAGAGGTGCGGGAGAGGGTACAACAGGGGAAGAGGGTTGTAGGAACGCTAAAAGCAGTAACAAGAAATAGGGTGGTCAGTATGGAAGTGAAGAAGTCCTTGCATGACAGTGTGGTAATCCCGACACTGACTTACGGAAGCGAAGCATGGACGTTGGTTGAGAGACTCAGACCAAGAGTGAGAGCAGTGGAAATGAATTACTTAAGGAGTGCGTACGGAGTTACATGGAGGGATAGACAGACTAATGAGGAAGTAAGAAGGAGGTGTGGTGTGGAGGTAGATGTGCTGGAAAGTGTGAAAAGGAACAACTTGAGATGGTTCGGCCATATGGAATGTATGGAAAGCGAGAGAATGACTAAGAGGGTGTACGAGAGCGAGGTGGAGGGACAGAGGGGGAGAGGTAGACCGAATATGAGGTGGAAGGATGGAGTGAGGAACTACATGAACGAAGGCGGTGCTGGTTAGGGGGAGGGGCGTCGACTGACTGGGGACAGAGGTGCATGGGGGCGGTTCGTTCGTGGCCACCCCTTCGGGGATCACGGCGTCAGGCAATAGATAGATAGATAGATTGGTATGTAGTTTACCCGGTCGGTGCCTAACTTCAAAGGAACATTCCTCCAGAATCTCCTTCCACCTAACAAACAATCCGTCTTCAGTCTTTATCTTTCTAAGTCATTGTAAGCTATGGTGGTCTGTGATTATTTCGAAATGAACTCCTGCTAAGTAAGACCGGAAATACTGTACAGCCCAGACTAAAGCTAGACACTCTTTCTTAGTAATGCTATAATTATTTTAGCCCTTATTCAAGGTCCGGCTGGCGCATGCCACTATGCCTCCTTTTCCGTCAACCTTTTGGGCCAAGACTGCCCCTAGCCCTTCATCAGAGGCATCGGTGTACATTTGGAAAGGCTTGGTAAAATCAGGATGACAAACAATGGGGTTAGAGGTTAATTTTTGTTTCAGGTGATCAAAAGCCGATTGACAGCTCTGATCCCAGTCAAATTTCCTCCCCTTTTCAAGTCTCGTAGTCATTGGTCGAGCAATTTTCGAAAAATTTGGTATAAACCTCCGATAATAGGAAGCCATTCCCAGAAACGCCCTGATTCCTTTGACCGTGGTGGGGGGTGAAATCTCTGCGATAGCTTTTACTTTAAGGGGGTCAGGTTGAATACCTTTCTGGGAAACCACATGTCCTAAGTATGCTACTTCGCGGGCCCCTAATTGGCACTTGGAAGATTTCAATTTGCGTCCCGCCCTCCTAATTATCTCTAATAGTCGGTTAATATGTTCCTCCCAATTATTCGAAAAGATTATGATATCATCCAGGTAAGCTAGGCAAGTCTTCCATGTTAATCCCCTCAGTACTTCATCCATGACTAGTAAAACTGGCTGGTCCATTACAAACTCCAAAGGGTAAAACCGTGAACTGGTAGAGTTTACCTTCGCTCGTGGCAAACGCGGTCTTCTCCTGGTCCTCTGACCTAACTGGTACTTGCCAGTACCCGCTTTGTAAATCTAGGGTAGAAAACCACGTTGACCCATTTAGTGATTCTAGTGAGTCATCAATACGAGGTAGGGGTTGAGCATCTTTAATAGTAACATCATTCAGTTTCCTGTAATCCACTCAGAACTGAGTGGACCCATCTTTTTTCTTTACTAAGACGACCGGAGATGACCACGGACTGTAGGATTCCACTACTATCCCTTGTTTAAGCATGTCCTCCACCTGTTCCTTCTCCTTCTGTCTCATAATGGGATTTTGTCGTCGATAGGGTTGTTTAATAGGAGGTCCTTGGGTATGTATTTCGTGTTTTTGTTGTGTTCGGACCGATCCGTGGTCCCCTTCATCTTGGGCGAATACGTCTCTGTAAGCCCACAGTAATTCATGTAAAGTAGCAGCTTGGTCTGTCGTCAATTGTTTTGGGATCTCAGGCAAGTTAGTCGGTCCGTTAGTCCCAATAGTGGGGGGTTGCGCGGGTGTGACTTGTCCTAACAGTCTTCCCTTTTGGTAATTGATCGTATTCTCTCCAAAGTTAGCAAGAACTAATTTCCTCTGATCGGTAGTGATAAAGGTGGGAGATACTGGAGCTTCATTTTGTGCATCTGGTTCAAAAATCCCGGCAGTCATTCCTTGGTATCTGGGAATTTCTATCATTCTCCATGTTCTAGGGGAATAGAAATGTTTCCTGTGGTAGCTACTATTTGGGGTCGTAGTGTGGTCATAGTGTCTTTCGGGCCACACTGTATGATTACCCCCAATAGACTCATGAGATCTATTCCCAGATATCCATCTACTCCGCTGTTGGATTTCCCTGATAGAACACAAAAATCTGTGGTGATTTTAATTCCTTTCCATTGTACAACCAAGGTGTTAGTTTTTCCTAAACTCGTAAATGGTTGCCCTCCGGCTCCGGCCAACTGAGTGTTAGTTTGCTTTAGTGGTCCTATTTCTTTCTGACTATATTTCACAAAATTCTCCATAAGACAACTTCTATTGGCCCCTGTATCTATTAACATGTGTGCGGCTTTCCCATTGATCACTATTGTTTCGCGAAGGCGTTTGTCTCTCTAATATATTAACCTCGTCATATCGTCTTTCTATGAGAGGTTTAGGGGAAAATGTTCTCCTCCTTCTGGAATCGTGATTTTTGGTTGAGTCTCGGTTTCTCTGTACTCTACTGGAAGCATTCCCCCCAGGTTTGAGTTTTTCACCATTGGAAGGTGTCGATCGTTTGGAGGTGTTGGTCTCGAGTTAAATCTGTGTGTCGGAGTTTGGGGACGGTTTGAACAGTTCCTAGCTAGGTGTCCGGTTTGTCTGCATATAAAGCATCGGATCATTGTTCTTTGATACCCTTTGTTTGGGTTTTCCTCTTCCCCTTTCTTTGTCTCCTCCTTTAGCTCTCTGGCTTCCATCACCTTCTTGATTACCTCCATGAGTTCCTTTGTGGTAGTCACTTCATGTATAATACAATGCTTTCTAACTTCCACAGGACATGCTTGAATCATAATCTCTCTTATTTCTGTCTCTTGACTCTCCTGGTCCATGTGAGGATAAGGAGTTTTGACATTTTTCGTGATCTCCCTCCTCAGGGTTCTCACATTTTGTCCATCTAATTTCATACTCTTTAGTTTGTCTCTGGCCTTCCTTGTGGAGGTTTCTCGGCCAAATTCTTCTATCAGAGCAATCCTAACTTCTGCCCATGACACTAGTCCCTCTAGACGTACCCTTACATCATTCAGGGCCTTGCCTAAGTGTGCCTTTCCATAGGCTATCTTCTTTTCATCATCTCCCACATCAAGTAGAGTGAATTGACATTCTAATTGTTCAATCCATAGCTCGATTTCTTCTTTCCCCTCTTCCCATAATCTAAACGGTAGTAATGTCGTCATTATGTCTTGTTCGTTAGATAAATATACTCAATCCAAACAATTTGTCGAATCCCACCGCTTGTCACCAAAATGTAGTACTTATTTCTCCAATTATAAGTATTCTACTAAGGTGGGAATAATTCGACAGTTGTTCAGAAGTTCGTATCCTTTATTTAACAAAACTTCCTTGTAGCATGTATCCTCATAGCAATCGATTCTCTGTTCGGGCCGGAATGAGTTCAATCCATAAATTTAATATTACCGTCGACCCAATATAGATTGTACGTTGGAACTCTTAAGTTCCCGTTACCACCTATTTGGATACCCGTTATTCAGGCATTGATTCACTCCGACTTCGATCCACAGGCACGTCACTATTTCCAAAAGAATTAACAAAACTTTACTACGCCTCAATATGTCCAATTGTAGGACCAAGGCTTTAATCAATTTAGTCTAGACGTTCTTAAACTTACAACCTAACTATACAGTATATATCACATAAGTTTTACTATGCCTCAATATGTCCAATCGTAGGACCAAGGCTTTAATCAATTTAATCTAGACGTTCCTATATTTACATCCTATCTATATATATATCATATATCTCAAAACACATAAATATGTACCCGTAGGCAATTACTTAAATCTAACTCTGTTCCGGAGTGTCCCACACTCCTGATTCCTATCTCACACATGAAGTTACACAATACAACTTAACTCATATACTATTTCAATATTATCAAGCTTCAACTCATATACAGTAGGTCATTACATAGTTCAATACATCCGATATTTCAAAAAGTACCTATTACAACATTTTAACACTTGATCGCCTAGTATATCAAAACAACAATTTCCCACTCAATGTTCAACTCAAATATAACATGACTACTTTCAATAATACAATATCTCTCGCAATAGTCGCCTCGACTTGTTACTTATGTCATGATTACAGGATCGCTTAATCTTAGAGCTGTATTCCGTACAATAATCTCTTTAGTCGTATAACGGTGTTTCCTTTATAAACAAACAATATATTTCATCAAACGGACTAGTGTCCTTCCTAACTATTTCTCAAGCTAGGTCTAACCTATCAGCAAATATGATTTATCCCTATTCTCGAATAATTAGCATAACCCCGTTATCATTAATCATTATTCAAATAGATTCCCATATGATTCTTCCTTAGTAATCCCCTTTACTTATTACCCTATAAGATCCTATCCTATTTATAGCTAAGCGGCATGGAGCCTTCTCTAACATTAACAGCTATCTCTCTCAACACTGCATATTTGTATTTATTCATGAGTCTATCTTTTCCTCTTTCTTTTGTTCTATAAGAACACATCTAATTTAAATGGTTGGAACCACTGGGTTTGTCAAGCATTTTTCTCTCTTTCAGTGAATCTATTTCGCGCCCATAAGGGTCCTTTAAAAAGTCTGGGTTTTCTCTGGAACAATCTTCACCACCTCATAGCCGGCCAATAATGTCTTCTGGAAGTCTTCAGTCCCATCTACTACTTGTCGTCCCTCTTGAATTGCTTGGCTATAAGTGTGTAAGCTAGCAATGTGACGACAAGCACCAGGATACCTATGGTGTATTTGGTCAGCAGTTGAAAGTTGTAGTAGGCCAGAGGTGGACGTTATTGGTGGGTGGTAAGCAAGCTGGTAGGCTGGAGCGGGTTTGGCCAAGCTCCCATGACTGTGCAGGTGAGGGAGAGGTAGAGAGTTGCTGGCAGGTGAACCCAGTGGAGTCCGTGACGTGAGTGCCGTCTGCAGCAGCAGCCCCCCCCCCCCTTCTTTGATTGCTCCGACAGTGGAGGCTCCTGATTGGCTGCACGGGAGGGTGTGGCAGAGTTGTGGGAAATGTAAAACTCAGCTGGTTTAAAGGGATGGTGAATTGCAGCGAGTTGATTGGCTGGCAGGATTCTTACTTTAAGGCCCATCGTCAATGATGAAGGGGTCACTAATAAATACATTACATTGTGTAAGTGGTTAGATGTTAAGGACGTTTGTAGAATATAATGATATTAAATAATATCGTGTTAATTGACATTTCTTTCATAATTATATATACAGTATATATGTATATACAGTATATATACTGTATATATATATATATATATATATATATATATATATATATATATATATATATATATATATATATATATATATATATATATAGAACTATCTATTAACTGTATACACTACAATAATGGAAGCTGTACTGAGTAAAGGAGACAACAAGTAGACCAGGCTTTTAAGGGAAGCTTTGTTTATTGTGAATAAACTAGATTACTATACACTGTTCATTATAGGTAGGCCAGAAATCTCGAAGTCAACCTCTCAAAACTCAAAAAGGATTAGAGTAATCAAGCTAATATTTATACCATTTGGAAAGAGTCAACGAGAGAATAGGTGTGAAAATGTACAGCCCATTTGATCTAGCCCTTTTTTAGTTAAATAGGTTATAGGGTCACGATTGTTGGCCTACCTGTATTGAATGGACTGTACAATCGGGATATGTCTATTACCTGTTTTCCTGAGATGCAGTTTATCATCACATTTCATAAGTTTCTGTACGTTCAGAAGAATATAGGCGTTTATTTGTCAATATTCTCTTGTCATAATAAACCACCGTACGCCTGACATTTTCCCTCGACCTTGACAGGAAGCTGAGGTCAATAAAATACGTCTACCCTATCTATATATATTTTACTTTTATGTAAGAGTTATCAAGCGTAGTTGCTATTTCTTGCTTCTTCTCCAACATCATATTTTATATATACGGTATATAATTATATATATATATATATATATATTTTCTTTAAGGCAGGCGAGGTTGAAGGAAATACATGTATCAGCATTAATTATTTTATTATTAAGACTTTCAATAGAACGAACAGCAATTCTCAGGTGTTCTGGGAGATTGTGCAAAAGGTGAGCAAAATTCATGATGATCCGACGCGTTTCGATAGACAACTATCATCTTCAGAGAATGGAAGGTAAGTGAATAGGATTTTTTTTTTTTTTTTTTTTAAGGTAGGGGGGGGGGGGGGGAAGAGAGGCACCTCAGAGTGGGTGGAGGGAAGAGAAAGTAGGAAAGATGAAATACAGTGGAAGAGAAAAGTTAGTGGGCCGTCCACCTTGCTGTTGTTGAGGGATGTTTATTACTTTATTTTGTTTGTCTAGTCATTTTTTTAAAACTTTTATTCATGCTTTATTGTTGTACTTAAGTTACTAAAGTGCTGACACGAATGATTTTAACTTAGGGATGTCTATATCTGATCTTTTGAGTCTTGCTTCCATTTTGTTTTTTCCTTCATCTGTGAGAGTTCGTTCCAAGTCTTCTTGATTAATATGAGAATATGCTTGCCTCATAACGTCGGGATCTTGTTCAAAGACGTCACAGATGAATCCAATGCTGCCCAGTGTTAGTTCTGAAAGCTCGATGGTGTCTTCTCCCGGTTCCTTCTCCTTGGCGATTTTTGGTGGTGTCTCCGGGTTTGTCAGGAGGGGAAGGAGTGGTCCTGGGGATCTCTTTCTGGGCGATTTTGGCTTGGTGTTGGGGGGAAGTTGGTGGTGATGCTCTGGCTTCCTCGGGTTCCATTTGTGTCTCGTCCTCTTCTTGGTGTTCTTCATGGATGTGAAGAGTTGGAGATTCCTGTAGTTCTGGAACTCGATCTTGTGTCTTCCTTGTTGACGCCCTTTTGATGTTTGCAGGGGTCGCGGAGAAGGCCTTCTGAGGTATGGTGATGGTGGGTAGATTGTTGTGTGACAACAGACAGGGGATTAGCTGGCAGAGTTGGTGTTTGTCTGGGCCAGCAATGGCCATGGCTGACTGAATACAGGCAAAGATCTTGGCCCTCAGTACTGCTTCCCCATCTGCTGTAGTTGTAGGTGGTGTCGACTGGTGGAGCATTCCGTGGGGAGAAAGAGGAGCCCTTGACTGGAGCTCCTTCAGGGCCTGTGATGTTGGTAGCTTCACGTCCCTGTCTCCCTGGTTTGATGGTAAAAGTCACTGTTTCACCATTTCTTAGTGAGGCTTTCTTATTGCTGTTGTTGTTGTTGCTAATGTTGGTGTGGTGGCAGAAGACATCCTCGTTGCTCTTCGTAGTTATGAAGCCATAGCCTGCCTTATAATTGTACCATTTGACAGTACCACAGGTAATATTGTTGGTGGCCATGGTAGTGTGGAGAGGCAGGTGGTGGGGCTGCAAGCTGATTGGCCGATGGAGAGAGTCAATGGTGAAGAGCAGTGAATAGGATATAACATAACAGCTTATTTATACATATTAGGTAGATCACAGTAAGGTTTATTGGGTGTTGGCTAGCATATGATTGGCTAGTTGGCGACCAATGAGGCGCGCGCTTTTCCTGCCTCCTGGTTGGCTGGGAGGGTTCGTAGATGCTAGATGTTGTCGTAGGGGGTCTGCTGGGCAAGGGGGGGGGGGGCCCTTGTGAGGGGCGGCGGGCCAGTTGTATCTCGGGTTTCTGGTCCAGTTTGAAGCGTAGGGTTGAGGGGCGTCGCGCGTTGGTTAAATGAAGTAGTGGGGGGGACGGTAAGGGGGGGAAGGGGAGGGGAGGAGAGAGGGGGCAAGGGCAGAGTCGGGGTGGTAAGGGGAGTAATGTTAGGGGGTGTTTGAGAGTAACGTTTAGCTAATGGGAGTATTTGGAGGTCGAAGGTTTGATTATTTATGGAATGATTAAGAGTTTGAATATATAGGGCTTCAAGTATAGCAAGTCTTCTGGGTTCTGTCTCTTTATCAATTACGGAGGTGTTTTTATCTAGGTCAGAGCGAGTAAGGGCTTGGTGGTGGGGGGCTTTATAGTGGTCTTTGATAGCTCCAGATTGGAGATGGAGGGTGAGACGGCGTGATAAACGATTTTGTGTCATACCAACGTAGGTTTGAGGTCCACAGTCCACATTATTGCAATTGTGTTGGTATATCACATGGTCGTCTATTTTCGGAGTCTTGGGAGAGATAGGTCTGTTACGGAGGATGAGGTTGGAGGTTTTGGAGGATTTGTAGTAGATGATAAGTTTTATTTTGTGGTCGGGGTTGGTGGGGAGGACGTTTTTGGTAATGATTTCTTTCATGATGGATTCGTCGGTATTGTGATCAGATGACATGTAGTTGCGGTAGAAGATAGTGATGTCGTTGGATGGGTTGGTAGTAGGAGGGGGCTTGGTTGTACCATTTATCAAGGTGTTTTCTTATGGTGTTGGTGACATCTGTGTTAGAGTATCCGTTGTTAACGAGTACCTGGGTAAGGCGTTCTAGTTCCTTATGGGTGTCACTCCACGCGGTGCAATGGGTGAGGGCTCTCCTGATGTAGGCTGCGATAGTGGACAACAGGTATCGTTGGGGGCATTCACTTTTCCCGTTGAGGCATTGGCCATTGTTCGTGGGTTTGGTGTAGACGGTAGTTTTGAATTCTTGATTATTAAACGAAACAAGGAGGTCGAGGAAGGGAAGCTGTCCATTGGTGGCCTCTTCATAGGTGAAGTTGAGTCCTGAGGTGGCCATAAAGCGATGCTGGAGGTCCCTGAGTTCGTTGAGGTCCTTTACTAGTACGAATATGTCGTCTACATATCTGCAGTAGATAAAGCGCGCGCCTCATTGGTCGCCAACTAGCCAATCATATGCTAACCAACACCCAATAAACCTTACTGTGATCTACCTAATGTGTATAAATAAGCAGTTATGTTATATCCTATTCACTTACCTTCCATTCCCTGAAGATGATAGTTGTCTATCGAAACGCGTCGGATCATCATGAATTTTGCTCACCTTTTGCACAATCTCCCAGAACACCTGAGAATTGCTGTTCGTTCTATTGAAAGTCTTAATAATAAAATAATTAATACTGATACATGAATTTCCTTCAACCTCGCCTGCCTTAAAGAAAATTTATTACCTGGCTAGACCAATATATATATATATATATATATATATATATATATTGTTACGTATCTTGATCCTCAAGTGGTTAACTTGATGAATCTAGATAGCACAGAGATATATATTAAGGTATCAGTCAGCTGAAGGCAAAACAAAAGTAAAATCTAATAAAATTATTTCCTGTTGTTGCTTCCTTTCCTTTTGGATCTTAGGACTTAGTATCCTTTATTGACTGATACTCTTTAATTATGAAAAAGACTGAAACTAATTAAAGTCATGTAGTATTTATAAAGAATTATTATTTAACCGAAGCTTAGTAGGCTATGGTTATGAACCGAAGAAGTTATAGCTAAAGAAGGACTATTAATTTTATAAAAAGTCTTGAAAGATAAATATTAAAGTAAGAATATTTCTGTCTCTTACCCTTTTTGAAATGAATAGATAGTTTTATTATATGTCCTTTTATTTATATTTAATGTAATTATTCTTGGTTCTTGTCTTACGTTAATAGTATTATATATTTATTATCATCAGGAGTAATATCAAAGTCACATAAAAAGTTAGATATATATTTAATAATTAGTTAAATGTATTTCTTAACCACGTAACATTGAGGTTTGATTATGAATAAATAAAGTTACAGGATCGATTCATAGATTCGATTCAGGTCTCACTCAAATAATATGAAAAGCAAAATATAATATTTTGAAGCAAAAGAATTTTCTTCAGCTTAGGAAATCACTAGAAGTAATATTATCACAGCCATGTTAGTCTAAGGCGATATTACTAATACGAGACAATAGCATCACCGTACTAAGCACCGTTAAGCAATGTAAGCTTAATTCAAAGAAAATGAAAGAACTCGTAAGTATTAATATAAAACAATAGTATTACTTTCATCATAACCCAATTACTTAAAGAGTTGCTTTAGTCCACAAGTTAGTCAACTAAAATAGTTAAGTACATAATAATAGCGTTAACGTTAATTCCCAATCAAATAGTTAAGTACATAAATAGTAGCGTTAACGTTAATTCGCAATCAAATAGTTAAACACATAATAGTAGCGTTCACGTTATTTCCCAACATAAGTCGAGTTAAGTTAATTCCAATCAAATAGTTAACACATAATAGTAGCGTTCACGTTAATTCCCAATCACATATCTCACTAACCAACATAACGTAAGTGTTTACACCGAACACACTTAACACACATTTATATAATCTGACTGACAGTCACAAACCCATTATAATACTTCACCCCGTCTTCCTCCAGCTGCAAGTTCACCTTCCCCAACTCCAAATGAGACTGATTTGAATGCCCACAACTCGGGTCTTATATACCAAACAATGATGGTGTAGGAACGAATCAGGAGGCGGGGGTTGGTGCCTGCTCCAATCATAGCTCCTCGAGTCGCATAACAGGTGCCTGGTCCACTCACAGCTCCTGGCGTCGATCATACGTCATAGCATCGGTCATCGAGGTAGTTTACAGGGTCCCCTATGACGCACGCAGGTGTGCAGGTATGCGGGCGAGCTGATTTATCCTCTCGCTTGGTCGCTCGCTAGTCTGCTTTACCGTTTGGGTAGTTTGGCTCCTTCAACTCTAATTCTAACACTTAAATTAACATACAGGGCTCCGTATGTCAGACCTCCCCCCTAGAAAAGAGTTTAAGGAGTATAGTACATAATATTAAACATAATACATCAATAGATTCACCACCAGATTGGCAACAGCAAGATTATAATGAGGATATAATAAGGATATCACCCAAAGTAGGCAACGACTCCAGGTACCACATCAGAACATAGCCGGAACGTAGCTGGAGCGTTATTCGAACTGCAAGGCATTATCTCACAGCTGAAGGCTTGAAAGCGCACTACAAAAGCATGATATTTACCTCGCTACAAGGGAGAGCTAATTGCCAAAATCCTCTCATTAAATTAAACTTACTGCTGCATGAGGCCAAACTGGTAAATGCAATCTTTGATCCGTGGCAGTGGGTAGGTATCGTTCTTTGTGACAGCATTGACTCGCCTATAGTCCCTACAAAACCTATGGCTCCCTTCTGGCTTTGGCACAAGTATGACCGGACTACTCCACTGGCTTAAGGCCCTAGTGATCAGTTCATTAGATAACATAAAGTCAAGCTCGACCTGCAGTATACTCCTGCGTTGTGGCGAGACACGGTAGGGGGATAGTTTAATGGGAGTTGCATCCCCTACGTCGATGTCGTGCACGGCCAAAGAAGTGAGCCCTGGAGTATCACGGAACACACTGGGAGACTGAGATAAAACAGAGATTAGTTGGTTCGCTTGATCAGAGGGAAGATGACATAGTTTAGATGGTAATTCCCTCAAAGCCACTGAATTATACTGAAAGTTGGATAGGCTACATGACAAGTCAAAGTCTGCATGGATACCTTCAGGCTCTGGAACAGTCTGTTGCGGGTCAGTAAGAGAACTGAAGACTTCGTCTGCACCAGGCTGTTCACAGGGCCTGACATTCACTGCCACAGTGGGAGAATCTGGAAGAGAGGAATCAGGGAACCTATGGTAGGGCTTCAACATATTTATATGGAATACTTGCGTGGGCTTTCTCCTGTCTGGGGTAGTTACTAGATAATCGGTAATGCTCACCCTCCGAATGATCTTATATGGGCCCCTGAACTTGGCAGATAACGGTTGGCCAAAAAGGGGGAGCAGGACCAAAACCTCATCACCGGGCATAAACTCCCTCTCACGGGCTTTTCTGTCATACCATTTCTTCATGGAGCTTTTAGCCACTGTCAAGTTTTGAGCGGCAAACTCACATGAGGATCTCAGCCTGGTTTTGAAATCTGAAACATACTTGAGGAGGTTTTGGTTCCCCTCCTGGCCAACTAGGCTATCCTGCAATAGTTGCAAAGGACCTCTTACCTGGTGACCGAAAACTAGCTCATTAGGGGAAAAACCCAGGGATTCAGTTGGAACCTCACGAGTAGCAAATAAAAGAAAAGGTACCCCCTTATCCCACTCAACTCCGGTCTCTGTACAATACTTACGTAACATTCCCTTTAATGTCTGATGATATCGTTCGAGAACCCCTTGACTTTCTGGGTGGTAGGTGCTAGACTTAACATGCTCGATACCCAACTCCTTCAGGGACTGCTGGAAAATGTTAGAGGTAAAATTAGTTCCTTGATCACTTTGCACCTCATGGGGGAAACCCATTCTGGTGAAGAATTTGAGCAGTTCCTTGATGACAGTTGGAGCAGAAGTAGTCCTTAAGGGTATAGCCTCTGGGTAGCGAGTTGCCATGTCCATGATAGTTAATAAATACATGTTACCTTGGGAAGTCTTAGGCAATGGGCCTACAATGTCCACTACCACCCGAGAAAAAGGATTCTCGAAAATGGGCAAGGGCACCAGAGGATGTACAGGCACCTTCTGATTGGGTTTTCCTGTCATCTGGCAAGTGTGACACACTCTACAACACTCCACTACATCTGCACGCATTCCTGGCCAGTAAAAGTGGGCTCTGATTCTGTCTAGAGTTTTTCTCACACCTAGGTGTCCTGCCAATGGTATACAATGTGCCATTTCCATGATATCTCTACGACAAGGTTTGGGGACTACTACTTGATGGACGTCCCAAGCCCCGTCATCGATTGGTTTGTGTGGCGGTCTCCATCTTCGCCACAATACTCCTCCTTTGAGGTAGAAACATTCACCACCCTCCTTCTCACATTCCTCTTCACTCACGGACCTGGCAGCTAACTCCTTGCATTCACTATCATCTCTCTGTAGCTCTACCAGGCCACTAGGAAAATTTGGAGGGGTTTCATGGTCATCGTTAGGGTCAAGATGAGCCATAAAGGTGTCGGATAAATCCACCTCAGTCACATCATCAGGCACAGTTGGAGCGTCATTCACACTCTCATCATCCCTTTCATCAACTCTTACATTCGGTACATTTCTGTCTGAGGGAACTGCTACTTGAGACATTGAACGTGTGACAGCACACACAGGGAAAACAGTTGGCAACTCCTTGTCGAGCTCACCGGTTAGTGGCTCGTTAACAGGGGAAAGTGACAAAATGGGGTCTGGTCGGACCTTCTCACCTGCTACATCATTCCCCAAAAGGAGTGTTACCCCAGGCACAGGGATATCTTGGGACCTACACAAAGCTATGGTGGCCTCACCCTGTAGTAACTCACATTCAATTTCGCCTTTTACCAAGTATGCATAAAATTGGCCTCCAGCACCTCTCATTACAACTGGTTCGCCAGGTGGGCACTCAGTGTAAGGATTCACCATGAGGGTGCTAGTAGAACCTGTGTCTCTCAGAATTTTTACCTCATGCATACAACCATTTAACCCTTAAAAAGCGGCTCACCACTTAAGTCGTATTTAATAAAGCTGGACTATGTGGCGCTCGACAATCGAGTGGCAATTTCAGCACGTAATGTTGCTGAGAGAGAGAGACAAGTGGTGGCAGGAGACTAGCGAGCGTATGACTGCTCCAGACCACCGCGGCGAACCTACTGACACGAATCTCAGCTCCCTCCTCCCTCTCTCACTCGCTACATACTCAATTATATGGGGAAAGTACCGAATTACCTGCTTTTTGCACTCGCGTTGCACGGTTATTGCAAGAAAACTATCCATCATACAAGGATCGTTATGGTGTCATTCGAAAGCTCTGTTTATGCCCTTTCAGGGATAGATACTTGTTTTACGTTCTGGGTCTTATTTAGGCATGAAAATGATCACGTAAACAGCCCTATTTTGGCTAAAAACACCCCGCTGGGCGGTACACATAAATAAACCGCATAGGCCGCTAAAGAAGGGTTAATCTCACGTTGCCAGATGAAATAAAGGGACGGTAACTGTCCTGCACTGATGGTGAAATTATTATTGGCTTAACCCTAGTGGGTTGCACCACACATGCTACTACACCCCTGTCTAGATGATTTACGTTAGCTGCTAGGTACTCCTTCTGTCGGGAGTCCTGCATTAAAGGAACTTTTGGTGCTAGGTACTCCTTCTGTCGGGAGTCCTGCATTAAAGGAACTTTTGGTGCTAGGTACTCCTTCTGTCGGGAGTCCTGCATTAAAGGCACATATGGAATTTGAGATACGGCGGCAACTGTCTGCCCCGATCTCTCGGTTTTTTCCTTGGCCCAGCACTGATAAGCTAGGGGGCCTCTCATGCCACAAAAAGTACATACTTTAGGGGATACGGGAACGTTCCCTCTTTGAGCATTACTATTAGTTTGGGGCCCACCTCTGTTACCATTGCCCTGAGTCGCATTTTTAGTTGGGGAACAATTCTATTTTGGCTAGCTGGGGAAGACGTTATAGGCTTGTGACTGGGTCGGTCAGATTTGTGATTGGGATACTTAAAATTAGAGCTAGAATTATCGTAGGGCTTCTTTCCACAAAATTTGTTGTTGAGCACGTATGTGTCAGCCATGTCAGCGGCGTCAGCAAGACAATCTACCTTTTTCCCCTTTAAATGATAGGATACAGAAGAATCAATTTTCCATAGGAAATTTTCTAACAGGACCAACTCCTTCAGATCGTTGTAGCTTGTGACTTTCTTACTCTTGACCCAATGATTGAAAGTTTTAGTCATGGTCCTGGCAAATACCTTATGGGTTTCTTCTACTTTCTTCTGGTTTTTACGGAAAGATTGCCTGTAAGCCTCAGGCTGCAATTGATAGGTTTTTAGGATAGCTTCTTTGAGATTGTCATAATCCTGCCTAACTTCTGCTACTTCTGACAAATACGTGGCTCGAGCCTGCCCTGTCAAAACAGTTTGTAACATAAAAGGCCATTGATCTCTTGTCCACTTCATACCTCCAGCAACTTCCTCAAACAAAACAAAGAAATCCTGCACATTATCCTCAGTGAAAGGTGGAATGACACTAGTCATAGTCAATCCCAGAGGGGGAGCAATTACGGGAGCATTTGTATTGACATTTAGTTGAGCCGTTTGATATTGATATTGATAATGTTCGGTCTTTATTCTGGCTTCTTCGATATTTGCTCTGGCTTGTTCGGCATTTATTCTAGCTAGTTCTATATTTAGTCCGGCTTGTTCGGTAGTTGCTCTTATTCTGGCTTCTTCGGTATTTGCTTTTATTCTGGCTAGTTCCAGTACTTGATCACCGGTCAAACCAGGTGGGAATTGTTCATCAAGTTGGCTAGGTTTACTCGGGATCCCACCAACTGCTCCGTCACCCTCCTTGCCTTCTACAGGGAACAGGTGGGTTTTTATGGTCTGAGCCACCTCTACTTTAGACATGTTTGAGACAGTTAATTGGAGATGTGAGGCAAGCACTTTTAGTTCAGATTTTGACAGACAGTCAATATCAGGGGATGTGGGTTCTGATTCTATGAAAACTCGAGCATCTTCTTCATTAATTAGTTGAGGCATGATTAATATTTGATTTTTAAGTAGTGAAACGGTAATGAAACTGAGTGAAACTGTATGAAACGAATCCTGGCAAGGTCGCCACTCTTCTGTTACGTATCTTGATCCTCAAGTGGTTAACTTGATGAATCTAGATAGCACAGAGATATATATTAAGGTATCAGTCAGCTGAAGGCAAAACAAAAGTAAAATCTAATAAAATTATTTCCTGTTGTTGCTTCCTTTCCTTTTGGATCTTAGGACTTAGTATCCTTTATTGACTGATACTCTTTAATTATGAAAAATACTGAAACTAATTAAAGTCATGTAGTATTTATAAAGAATTATTATTTAACCGAAGCTTAGTAGGCTATGGTTATGAACCGAAGAAGTTATAGCTAAAGAAGGACTATTAATTTTATAAAAAGTCTTGAAAGATAAATATTAAAGTAAGAATATTTCTGTCTCTTACCCTTTTTGAAATGAATAGATAGTTTTATTATATGTCCTTTTATTTATATTTAATGTAATTATTCTTGGTTCTTGTCTTACGTTAATAGTATTATATTATTATTATCATCAGGAGTAATATCAAAGTCACATAAAAAGTTAGATATATATTTAATAATTAGTTAAATGTATTTCTTAACCACGTAACATTGAGGTTTGATTATGAATAAATAAAGTTACAGGATCGTTTCATAGATTCGATTCAGGTCTCACTCAAATAATATGAAAAGCAAAATATAATATTTTGAAGCAAAAGAATTTTCTTCAGCTTAGGAAATCACTAGAAGTAATATTATCACAGCCATGTTAGTCTAAGGCGATATTACTAATACGAGACAATAGCATCACCGTACTAAGCACTGTTAAGCAATGTAAGCTTAATTCAAAGAAAATGAAAGAACTCGTAAGTATTAATATAAAACAATAGTATTACTTTCATCATAACCCAATTACTTAAAGAGTTGCTTTAGTCCACAAGTTAGTCAACTAAAATAGTTAAGTACATAAATAGTAGCGTTAACGTTAATTCCCAATCAAATAGTTAAGTACATAAATAGTAGCGTTAACGTTAACACCTTAAGAGCGGCCTATGCGGTTTATTTATATGTACCGCCCAGCGGGGTGTTTTTAGCCAAAATAGGGCTGTTTACGTGATCATTTTCATGCCTAAATAAGACCCAGAACGTAAAACAAGTATCTATCCCTGAAAGGGCATAAACAGAGCTTTCGAATGACACCATAACGATCCTTTTATGATGGCTAGTTTTCTTGCAATAACCGTGCAACGCGAGTGCAAAAAGCATGTAATTAGCCACTTTCCCGATACAATTCCTTATATAGCGAGTGAGAGAGGGAGGAGGGAGCTGGGATTCGTGTCAGTATGTTCGCCGCGGTGGTCTGGAGCAGTCATACGCTCGCTACTCTCCTGCCACCACTTGTCTCTCTCTCTCAGCAACATTACGTGCTGAAATTGCCACTCGACCTATGTCGAGCGCCGCCACATAGTCCAGCTTTATTTAACTCGACTTATGATGCTCGCCGCTAATTAAGGGTTAATTCGCAATCAAATAGTTAAACACATTATAGTAGCGTTCACGTTAATTCCCAATCAAATAGTTAAACACATAATAGTAGCGTTCACGTTAATTCCCAATCACATATCTCACTAACCAACATAACGTAAGTGTTTACACCGAACACACTTAACACACATTTATATAATCTGACTGACAGTCACAAACCCATTATAATACTTCACCCTGTCTTCCTCCAGCTGCAAGTTCACCTTCCCCAACTCCAAATGAGACTGATTTGAATGCCCACAACTCGGGCCTTATATACCAAACAATGATGGTGTAGGAACGAATCAGGAGGCGGGGGTTGGTGCCTGCTCCAATCATAGCTCCTCGAGTCGCATAACAGGTGCCTGGTCCACTCACAGCTCCTGGCGTCGATCATACGTCATAGCATCGGTCATCGAGGTAGTTTGCAGGGTCCCCTATGACGCACGCAGGTGTGCAGGTATGCGGGCGAGCTGATTTACCCTCTCGCTTGGTCGCTCGCTAGTCTGCTTTACCGTTTGGGTAGTTTGGCTCCTTCAACTCTAATTCTAACACTTAAATTAACATACAGGGCTCCGTATGTCAGAATATATATATATATATATACTGTACTGTATATATATATATATATATATATATATATATATATATATATATATATATATATATATATATATATATACATATATATATATATATATATATATATATATATATATATATATATATAGATATAATCGTATATAATCGTATATAGTGAAGGACAGAGAGGGAGAAGTAGACCGAAGGAGAGGTGGAAGGATGGAGTGAGGAAGTATATGAATGAAGGCGGTGCTGATTGGGAGGAGGGGCGTCTGATTGGGGACAGAGGTGCATGGGGTGGTTCGTTCGTGTCCATCCCTTCGGGGATCACGGCGTTAGGCAATAGATAGATAGATAGATAGTTACACCATATTATATATAATTAAATATTTTCATATTTTAACTTTGTGTATTGAATATGAATGATTGTATTGATTCCTATTTATCTTTCCAGGTGTTAACATAAAACATTAACTTTAGATAGACCTACAGTAGACGCTGAAGAGTCCTAACTGGTGCCAACTTCATTTCTATTCCCCTCACCCCCTCCATCTTCTGAAAAAGCTATCACAATATTTGGCTGTCTGACTGTATGACCATATATAACACAGATAACCCACCAGAGACTACTGAGTACACGTAACTCATTTTTAAGGAGGTAGTTGCTTTCTTTACCCTCATGTTTAGTCCCATTAGCTTTGAGATTATAAGACGTTTGTTCCATTATTTTGGCGATATTAAGACCTTTCGCCCCATTTCTTTGTCAATATATATTGTAGACCTTTCGTGCCATTTAGGTGTATGTTTTCCTGGCGAGCGATAGCGAGCTCATAATTCTAGGAGGAACCGACCTTCGCCCGGGATAAAAACGAATTTTTCAAAGCTAGCGCAGGACAGAAGGGCTTTGTTTGCACGTGGATAACGAGGTTATAAAAGTGTTTCGGAATCGCTCTAGGGATTCTAGTCCTCAACCCTTGAATGGAATATTATATTATTTTTATCATCCCTAGAGCTATTCCGAAACACTTTTTTTACCATATTATCCACGTGTAAACAAAGCCTTTCTGCCCTGCGCTAGCTTTGAAATATGCGTTTTACCCTTTAGACTGCATTTTGTTTTATGTTTGTCTTAATATTGCCTGACGAATACATCCTGTAATTTATGAAAACGTTAACTGAAACACCCTGTATATCCAGCTTTTAATGGTGAGTATGTGTGTTGCCTGTGCGTGTGTGTGTGTGTTTGTGTGTGTGAGGGGCGTGCGGCGTGCGGGTATGTGGAGGTGAGAGGCTGACTTGCTGCGGCTGTCACCCTCTGTCTCGTAAAGTAACCACCAGGGAGAGAGAGAGAGAGAGAGAGAGAGAGAGTTATAGCTATAAGGAGTTACAAGGAATAGTTAGTATCTCAAAACATTGCTAGCCATTCCGGGGAGATACTCGAAGTGGAAGGAAAGAGATTGTTTAGTTCACTATACTCATTTCAGAGTGCAAAATACTATCTACTCTCTTCTTGAACTTCCCTACTGAAGAACTGTTTACAACTTCTGAGGGAAGTTTGTTCCAGGTAAAACAAATCTTATATGTGAAAATGTTTCCACAAATTCTAGTGCTGACCTCGTAGCCTGCGTGTTTCCAACGGAAAGAGATCAAGAGCTCTCAACCGGCCCTCATAGCTCAGTCTTCTAATCGATGGAATAAGCATTGTGGCCCTAGCATGTACTCTTTCTATTCGCTCTATATCTTTATTGAGTGCTGGAGACCAGAATTGAACAGCATACTCCAGGAGAGGCGGTACCATAGCATTGTAAAGTGTGAGGATAAATTCTTTATATCTGTACTTACATTGCTCATAATATGGCCCAATAATTGCTAACTTTCTTCTCTATTTCAATGCACTGCTTGGAAAACTTTAGGTCACTGCTAATCAGAACACCCAAATCGATTTCCAAGTCAGTAACTTTCAGAGGTATTCCCAATAGCGAATAGCCTAACTTGGGGTTAGCTTGGCCGATATACATTACCTTTCACTTTTCCAAGTTTAGTGGCATCTGCCATGTCTCAGACCATTCACCCATCCTGAGCTGTTCAACCCCTTCAGGGTCTTTCACATTCACTCCAAGCTTTATGTCATCTGCAAACTTGGAGATCATACTTTACAAACCAATATCGATGTCATTGTCTTATATGATAAACAGAAGTGGGCCAAGGACAGATCCCTGAGGAACTCAGGAGAAACAGGAGTCCACTCAGAAGAAACACCATTGATTACCACTCAATGCTCAAAATAAATATATCCCTAAAAGAAGATTTAGATCGACGCAGAACCAACCAAAATGGATGACTAATAAGCTAATAGATCTTATAGGAAAAAAGAAAGGAATATATCGAAAAATAAAGAAAGGTGAAAATCATTTACATATATACTATCAGACTCTATCAAGACAGGTCAAAAAGGAAATCAGGAAAGCAAAAAGAAATTATGAAATAAGGATAGCCAGCGACTCAAAAAATAACCCTAAAGCTTTTTACCAACTATATAAATCTAAAGTTAGAGATGAAATAGGCCCCCTAAAAACTTCAATAGGAGAAATAACAGAAAATGATTTAGAAATGTGCAGTACATTAAATAGTCAGTTTCTTTCCGTTTTCACTAATGAAAATTTGGCACAGATTCCAGAAGTCAATATGGTATATAGTGATAGTATAGAAAATATGTTAAGTACAGTTAGTATAAGTAGAAATGATGTGCTTAAGGAAATTGACAGACTGAAACCTCAAAAATCGCCTGGTCCTGACGAGGTATATGCTAGAGTATTAAAAGAATGCAGAGATGAGTTAAGTAGTCCATTAGCATTTATATTTAACAAGTCATTAGAAACAGGTTTAGTTCCAGAAGCTTGGAAGCTTGCAAATGTAGTTCCGATCTTCAAAAAAGGTGATAAATCGATAGCATCCAATTACCGTCCCATTAGTCTCACATCAATCATAGGAAAGTTGCTAGAGTCTATTATTGCTAGGAAAATTAGAAGCCACTTAGTAAAATTTAACTTAATAAATTCTTCTCAGCATGGATTCACTCAGGGACGTTCTTGCCTTACTAATTTGCTTAGCTTTTTCTCAGAGGTATATGAAGCAGTAGATAGTGACAAGTCATATGATATATATTTAGATTTCAGTAAAGCTTTCGACAGAGTCCCTCATGAGAGATTGATGAGAAAGGTTGAGGCACATGGAATAGGAGGGTCGTTGTTGGGATGGATTAGGTCATGGCTAATTGGTAGGAAACAGAGAGTCAGCATAAATGGTACCAAGTCAGAGTGGGGAGCAGTCAAAAGTGGTGTCCCCCAGGGATCGGTATTAGGTCCCCTGTTGTTTCTTATATACATAAATGACCTAGATTTAGGTATAACTAGTAGGATAAGTAAATTCGCAGACGATACTAAAATGGGGAGATCAATTGATTCAGATAGCGATATAGAGTGCCTCCAAAGGGATCTAGATACCTTACATGAATGGTCAGTAAATTGGCAGATGAAGTTTAACATTGACAAATGCAAGGTATTAAAGATAGGGAAGATGCAAACAAATGTTAAATATAAACTAGCTAATTTAGAATTAGAAAATTCAGACTGCGAGAAAGATCTAGGTGTGTTTGTTAGCAATGATTTGAAGCCTAGAAAACAGTGTATAAGCGTTCGTAATAAGGCAAACAGGATTCTCGGGTTCATCTCTAGGAGTGTGAGTAACAGAACTGCTGATGTTATCTTAAAACTTTACTTGTCATTAGTGAGACCCCATATGGATTATGCTGTCCAATTTTGGTGTCCTTATTACAGAATGGACATAGATTCATTGGAGAGAATTCAGCGTAGAATGACAAAAATGATCCATAATATTAGAAATTTTCCGTATGAAGAAAGGTTGAAGAAATTAGGTTTACATTCGTTAGAGAGACGCAGAGTTAGAGGGGATATGATAGAGGTGTTCAAGTGGGTTAGTGGGATTAACAAAGGGGACATGACAAATGTACTAAAGCTCAGTGATAGCGAAAGAACTCGTACCAATGGTTTTAAATTAGATAAATTTTGTTTCAGAAAAGATATAGGCAAATATTGGTTTGGTAACAGAGTTGTAGATGGGTGGAATAGGCTACCAAGTGATATAGTGGGATCAAGAACGATAGGGAGCTTTAAGAAAAAATTGGATAAGCATATGGACGAGAAGGGTTGGGTGTGAAGGGGGATCAGCCGGGTTGGGCCAATCAGCGCTCTGCAGACCCCCGTAATCCTGCGTTAATCTCTAACCGGTTTGGTAAGATGATCCTCAGGGTATTAGAGTGTTGAGCCTATAATTGGGCTTTGTAATTGGGGTTGTGTGGGACAGGGATCTGCCTTGCTTAGGCCAATCGGCTTTCTGCAGACTCCCATTTTCTTATGTTCTTATGTTCTTATTGCTGTCTACTTGTTAGCCAACTTTCTATCCAATTTGTGACCTCTGTATTGATAGCTAGTGCACTCACTTTTGACATTAGCCTGCAATGAGGCACATTGTCAAAATCTGATTTTAAATCTAAGAGAGAGAGAGAGAGAGAGAGAGAGAGAGAGAGAGAGAGAGAGAGAGAGAGAGAGAGAGAGAGAGAGAGAGAGAGAGAGAGAAGGAGATAGCAAGAGCGAGAGATGCAGGGGAAAGTGGAGGAAGGAAGGGATGGAGGTGAATAAAGCGTGGCACTAAAGCAGGGAGGAATGACTGGGGAGAAGGCAGAGAAGTTAATGAAGAAAAGTTAGAATGGAAAGTGGCATCACCAGAGAAAATAATTATGAGGCAGGGATGGTGGTGAAGAAAGGAGGAAAACATTACGAGAAAGAAGAGCAAGGGAAGGGATGATAAACAAATTGTGGGATGGAAATATGTCCCGACCAAAAGACAATTTCATCTTAGTTGCAGGTTCGCTATCGCTCACCCAGAAACAAATCGCACCTGAATGGGGTGAAACGTCTTATTTTCGCCAAACTAATGGGGTGAAACGTCTTATAATCAATTCAATGGAGTGAAATAAGGGCGATCCAAAAAAAACAAATCGGACCATATAGTGTTAAGTTGTTCAATAACAACACTGTGTTTTTGTGACAAGTGATGTAGATGTAGCACCTACTGTCGAAACCAATCTCAAATGATTATAAATGGAAATTCACATTGCATTGAATACTTGAATGTGACCCACTTGACGGAACAATAATAAATGTAACGACACGAAAGTTTCGACTCTCTATAGAGAGAGGCTTAATTGAAAAGGAATCCAGAGAGTCAAAGCTGTCGTATTGTTACAAAAACCTTTTCCCGTCATTTGAGTATAATTTATCCAAAGCTGATTAGACTAAGCAGGGGCAGAGAAGGACCTTCTCTCCCTGACTGACAGCTGAGTTCAGTTATTCCTTCTCTTTGTCTAGCTGGGAAGAATTTCCAAGATTTGGTAATGATTTCAACTACAGTAAATCCCTGCCACATCTGTTACAATCATAATTGTAGGTTGTATCCCCCAGAGGGAAGATACATAGGATTTGCTAACACATTGACGATAATCTATCTTTTGAAGGTATTCATGGCATGCATTACTTGCTTTTATTATTTTTGGTCTTTCGCTTAGATCAGGCATTCAAAAGCCTTCCTTTTCTTGCCAAGTCACATTATTTTATATTTATAACTTGGATTGAGTAATGACATTTGCCTCCTTTTTACCCCCACCTGGTTCGGGCAAATTGCTGTTACTATCTTTGCCTCCAAAATTGGAGGAGGTTATGTTTTTGCCTCTATGTATGTGAGGGTAAAAGGTGTACTGAGTGAGGAGTTTACAGTTCGTGTCGGAGTCCACCAGGGCTCTGTGTTAAGGCCCCTCCTCTTTGTTATGGTTCTGGAGGCACTATCTGGTAATTTCAGAGCTGGGCTCCCCTGGTAACTGCTATACGCAGATGACCTAGTACTTATTGCAGATAGTGTGCGGGATGCGGAGGCCAAGTTATGAAGATTTAGAGAGGGCATGGCAAGTAAAGGATTAAGAGTTAATATAAAATAAAACCATGGTTTTACACAGTAAATTAAGGCTAGGAAAGGTAGAAAAAAGTGGTGCATACCCATGTACAGTATGCAGAAAAGGGGTGGGCGCGAACTCAATACAGTGTAGCGTCTGCCTCTGCTGGGTACACCACAGGATGAAGTGCTGCACTAGAATAAAGGGACCTCTACCAAGGAACAAGTCCAAAATTAAGAAATTTGTATGCATAGTATGCAAAGGTGAGCTTGTGTTCAATGACCGGCTCGAGAGTGTTAACTTTGGCAATGAGGAACTGGAGATGGTGGACAAGTTTTGCTACTTGGGTGATACTATCTCTGCCGGTGGTGTGGCTGAGGCCGCAACTATCGCCAGAATAAGATGCGGCTGGGGAAAGTTTAGAGAACTGTTGCCACTACTCACCATGAGAAGACTCCCTCTACCCTTGAAGGGAAAGGTGTATGCTTCATGCGTTAGAAGCGCAATGACATATGCTTAAGAAACGTGGCCTGTCAAAGCGGATGATATCAACAGAATGGAACACAATGAGATGAGAATGGTAAGATGGATGCGTGGTGCCAAACTGCAAGATATCATGTGAAGAGCTAAAGAGAAGGTTAGGTATCAAGAGCATCAATGATGAAATGCGTACTAGCAGGCTTGGATGGTTTGGACATGTGGAGAGGATGGATGAACTAAGCAGGGTGAAAAGATGAATGTGGAGGGAGCTGCACCAAAAAGCTATGAACCGATTTTCACGAAATTTGGTGGGCTATACGCCAAGTAAGAAGGGATTCAATTTAAGAGGAGATCAGTATAATGCATACCTCTTCTAGCATAACTGGATAACAAAGTCATGAACCTTTTTTCTTGAAATTTGGTGGGCAAATAAGATATGCAGCAAGGAAGTGAATATACATAGGAGGTGCATAGACTGCGTACCTCCATGAGCGGTAGGTATGCGCTCTCCCGAGTGCTTCTCTAGTTGCCAATGTGCATGTTGGCATCCATTTATTTTTCACCTATATGTACAGTACCCATTCATAAACATGGCTTCTCAAAATCCAGCTCACTCATCATAACAAAATCATTCATGTGCATTAGATTCATGATAAACTCGATCTTAGACGATTTTCAATGGGCTAGGCCCCCTCTCCTCCTTTTAGGAGCCATTTCCTTTGTTTTCATATACATGCTGTGTCATACATACATTCTCTGTAACTGGGCTGTTTTTGTGTTTATTGTGTTTTTTTTTGTTTTTTTTTCAAAGGAAAAATCTAAATATGCATTAAGAGTTCATGAAGTCACACTGTACTGATATTCAAGGGTATGGGTCCCCCCTCTCTATTGCTATAAGTCAACCCCCTTATTGCAGATATATCACAGAAACTGACCCAAGTTTGACTGTAAAACATAAAATATACCTCTAGAGAACCCAATCCCATCACTGCCAATATTAGTTTCATATTACATTTTATACTCTGACAAATATTGCATCACCTTTCATCAATGACTGTATATAGATCATTTTAGGTCAATGTCGATGTTATGCCAGATTCTACAATTTCTGGCCAGCTACAGTATAAGAATCGTCGCCTCATCACCTGCCAATCCGAAAAGGATCAACAAGGACGAAATAAAACCACTGCCTGTGCTCCATCCTCTGCTATCATTCATCAGACCTTTACCTGGCACCACGGAAAAGAAGACTAGCGACTCGCTGGTGTAGTGACTAGCGTCTGGAAGATTTCCACCCAGAAAGTCCCGGGGGGCGGGGGGTATCACCGTAGCGCCTGACGGGTATATTTACCGACAATGACATTCATTCCATGCTCTTGTTCATGCATAAGCAGGAGCCAGAGCGTAATACTATTATATATCCATGAAAGCGCAAAGATAAAGCTTTCCAATTAGATCTGAATCATCCCTGTACGATATCTGGTTATCTTGCAACGATCGTGCAACCGAAGGACAATTTCATAAATTATTGGCAATTTTGTGGTTTTTCGTGTGTGAGGGAGGCTGTGTGAGAGAGTGAGGTCTGTGTGGGGTCTCAGTGTAGGCCGCGGCGCCGAGGCGAGCGGTTCAAGGCTGCCTATCGGGTGATGCTCATAATTCCGAACGTTTTGGTACCAAATATATAGAAATTGGTTGAATAGTCTAGCCGCAGCATTGAAAAACTGTCTATTCAGTATTGAGTTTAAAAATGTTCTCTAAATTCCACACAACGTTTTCAATCTTCTGTCTCGGCTCCCCGATTCCCCTAGTTTTTAAAATATAATAAATAATATATATAATAATATATATAAATACCGGTATATATAATAATAAATAAAAAACAAGTAAAAAAGAAAATGTCTGAATTTCTCATAGATGGTAAAATAGTAAATAATAATAAGCTTATAGCAGATGCTTTAAATCATTTTTATCTGAATATCGGAAGTAATATATGCCAATCACTGCCGGTTATTGATAGGAGTTTTCATCCTTTATGCCTGATGACAATCCTATCTATCTATCTATCTATCTATTGCCTGACGCCATGATCCCCGAAGGGGTGGCCACGAACGAACCGCCCCCAGTCAGTCGATGCCCCTATTCCCAACCAGCACCGCCTTCATTCATATACTTCCTCACTCCATCCTTCCACCTCTCCCTCTCTGTCCTTCCACCTCGCTCTCGTACACCCTCTTAGTCATTCTCTCGCTTCCCATACGTTCCACCGAACCATCTCAAATTGTTCCTTTTCACACTTTGCAGAAAATCTACCTCCACACCACACCTCCTCCTTACTTCCTCATTCGTCTGTCTATCCCTCCATGTAACTCTGCACGCACTTCTCAAGTAACTCATTTCCACCGCTCTCACTCTTGGTCTGAGTGTCTCCACAAACGTCCATGCTTCGCTTCCATAAGTTAGTGTCGGGATTACCACACTGTCATGCAAGGACTTCTTCACTTCCATACTGACCACTCTATTTCTTGTTAATGCTTTCAACGTTCCTACAACCCTCTTCCCTGTTGCACCCTCTCCCGCACTTCTGCATCCACAGTCCCATCTTTACTCAACAAACTGCCCAGATACTTAAAAGAGCTGACGATCTCCATAGCCTGACTGTTCAATTTCACCTCAGACTCTGTGACTTCACCCTTTTCGAAGACCATAACCTTGCTTTTCCCCGCATTTACCTTTAAATTCCGTTTTTCGCACACTGTTCCAAACTCATTTACCAGACCCTGCAACTCCCATTCATTATTGCTCATCAGAACTGTGTCATTCGCAAACAGCAGTATAGGCAGCTTCCACTCATTTCCCTCCCTTTTCAGCGATACACCAACATCCACTGCTCTTCCTAGTATTTCTTTTATGACTCCATCCATATATACAGTAAACAACCACAGGGACATCACACACCCCTGTTTCAACCCAATACTCAGCTCAAAGAACTCGCTCTTCTCATTCTCCACACGTACTGCCGCCTTTGCACCCTCATACATGCTCTTCACTGCTTTCAGCAACTTGCCATCTACTCCGTATATTCTAAGTACTTTCCAAATGCCTTCTCTATCCACTCTGTCATAGGCCTTCTCCAAGTCCATAAAGGCAACATACACCTTGTGTTGCCTCTCCAGATATTTCTCCACAACACAATTCAGGGTAAAAATCTGATCTACGCATCCTCTTCCATTCCTAAAACCTCCCTGCTCGTCGCCTATCCATTTCTCCGTTCTCACTCTCACTCTCTCAATCACTACCCTACTGTACACCTTCCCTACTACGCTTAAAAGACATATTCCTCGGTGGTTACCACACACTCCTCTTTCCCCTTTGCCCTTATATAGGGGGACCATTATGCCAGTCTTCCAGTCACCAGGTACAGTCCTCTTCGCCCATGCTAGTTTGCACATTTTCCATACCCATTCGATCACTATCTCACCACCATACCTCAACATTTCCCCACACACTCCATCTGTTCCTGGTGCTTTCCCCAACTTCACTCTTTTCATGGCTTCCCACACTTCTGACCTCCTGATCCCCACCTCCTCCTCCACTACTTCTCCTCTTCTCCCTCCCATACCATATCCAACTATGTTTGCTGGCTCTTCATTCCTTACATTTAGCAACTCATTGAAGTACTCCCTCCATCTTTCGACTCTCTCTTGCTTCTCGGCTAGCATTCTCCCATTCTTATCTTTCACACCCTTACTGTTTCCCTTGCTACCTTCCCTAACTTTCTTGACTTCTTTCCAGAACAGTTTCTTACACTCCCTCCATTTTACACTCAGATTCCTTCAAAATTCCTCATCTACTCTTCTCTTACTTTCCTTCACTACTCTCTTCACCACTCTCTTTCTCTCCATGTACCTCGCTCGTTTCTGCCTCTCCAAATCTTCATTCCCTCTACTACCCAACCACTCTCTATACGCTTTATTTTTGTCTTCCACAGCTATTTTTACATCTTCTGTCCACCATGCTGTTCCTTTCACTCCCTTCCCTCTTCTCCTCACTCCACACACCTCCTCACATGCTGCACAGATCTCTTCCTTAAACACCTTGCTTATCTCCTCCACTTCCTCCATATCTTCCAGGTCGAACCCACCTAGTCGTCTTTCTACTGCTCTCCTGTACTCTTCCCTGATTTCCTCCTCCAATCCTAATACTATATTTCTAAAACCAACAAATTGTGACGAAGTAAAGAATATTATACTAAATTTAAAAAAAAAAGTCCTGGTTGGGATGACATAAGCGCTAATGTTGTGATAGAAACTTATCCATTTTTTATTAACACGTTAACTTCTTTGATTAACTGAAGGAATTTTGCCTAGCGAATTGAAAACGGCAAAGGTCATACCTATATATAAAAATGGGGATACATCATTAATAAACAATTATCGTCCAGTTTCTGTGCTATCCGTCTCCTCAAAAATCATTGAGCGTATTATGTATAACTGACTGAATTAATTTATAAATAAGCACAATTTACTTTATAAATGCCAGTTTGGTTTTAGAAAGGGCTATGGAACGGAGATGGCATTGATAATCATGATAGTCAAGATATCAAGAGCACTAGATTAAGGTAAAAATATTCTTGGGCTTTTTCTAGACTTTAGTTAGGCCTTTGATATGGTAAGCCATGCTATATTACTTGAAAAAATGAAACTTATGGAATTCGAGGAGTTGCACTTAATTGGTTCAAGAGCTATTTAGATAATAGAACACAATATGTAACGTATAATAGCGTAAATTCATTCAATGCTTTTGTAAAGTCTGGAGTGCCACAGGGCACGGTTTTGGGGCCACTGTTATACCTTCTCTATGTTATTGATATTGTAAATGTATCTCCAAATTTACTACCCATTCTTTTCGCGGATGATATTAATATATTTTTAAGTAGGGATAACATTGATGATATTGTTGAGATGATGAATGTAGAAATGAACAAATATTAGAATGGACTATAGGGAGGGGAGTGAAGGGTACAGCATGGTGGACAGAAGAGGTAAAAATAGCTGTGGAAGACAAGAAGAAATCGTATAGAGAGTGGTTGGGTAGTAGAGGGAATGAAGATTTGGAGAGACAGAAACGACCGAGGTACGTGGAGAAAAAGAGAGTAGTGAAGGAAAGTAAGAGAAGAGTAGATTAGGAATTTTGAAGGAATCTGAGTGTAAAATGGAGTGAGTGTAAGAAACTGTTCTGGAAAGAAGCCAAGAAAGTTAGGGAAGGTAGCAAGGGAAACAGTAAGGGTGTGACAGATAAGAATGGGAGAGTGCTAGCCAAGAATCAAGAGAGAGTTGAAAGATGGAGGGAGTACTTCAACGAGTTGCTAAATGTAAGGAATGAAGTGCCAGCAAACATAGTTGGATGGGGTATGGGAGGGAGAAGAAGAGAAGTAGTGGAAGAGGAGGTGGGGACAGGGTCGTAGCTAGGGTAAATAGCGCCTAGTGGCAAGCATTAGAATTGCGCCCCCCCCCCCCCCCTACTCAGGAGTGGGCCGTGGGTGGCGAGCGTAGCTGCGTAGCGAGCCTAATCAGCTGTGAGCCCCCTCAAGATTTTTTTTTAAATCTAGCTATTTCATAGTAGTTTTTAAGGCGATTTGTGAGGGGTTTTAGTTCACCCTACAGGTATTTAGAACTTGGAATCTTTAGGAGTTGGAGAGACATACAAGGCTTTTAAAAAATACTTAGTGTATTGAAAAGAAGGAAATACAGCAAAGTAATTATAAAAGCTGAAAAGTTAATTCTTAGAAAATAATAGGACAACATTTAGCCTATCTAAGAGTCTCATATGCATTTCAGAGTACTGTAAAATAGTTTTTGGATTAATTGGCTAGATATGTGAACATTCATGTTCTTGTGTATATTTTACTGTAATGAATAGAAAGAACACACAAAGATCATTGTTAATTAAAACCAAACGCAATATTTCATTTGTAACGCCGCCGTAGGCTCTATCCTTTTGAAAGTTAGAATCTCAAGAACCACATTTACAGGCATAGTTATAGCAGGATAAAGAGGATAAATGGAAGTAAAATAGGCCTATGTTGTTGTTGTTGTTCCCTAAGCTGCCTGGCCGAACAGCCCCGAGTCCCTGAGGAAGGCCATGGCCACGATCGGGCTTTCCCACAGAGCTCTCATTGAGTGTAGATTGTGTTGTTGTCGTAAATGGTTCTATAATGTGTTTAATGGTATGGGCTGCTGTGTTACATCCCGGGCAGGTGTCGATAACGGAGTCATCCAGTCTCTTCTGATAGCTCAGAAGAGCTGGATGGTGTCCGCATCTCAGCCTGGCCAGGTGGACTCTGTCCTTGCGAGGAAGGGAGATATGAGTATGGATGTGCTTCTGTAAGTTGGTTTGGGGTGGGCAGGGAGGGAGAGAGGACAGTATTTAATAGTGGCCCCTTCATCATTGACGATGTTGCCTATTAGTATAATAGTCTTCATTCAACATCCACGTCAGTCTTTTGAATCAACCGCCGCGGGGAAGAACAGGAGTAATTTTCATAATTGCAATGCTACTTCTCTTATGGGATCGTCATAGATCGGGTACCCACTTCGAAAAAACTTTCGTAAAAAATAAGAGAAAAAGGATTGTTTTTTTAATACTTTAACACTGTTATTCACAAGCTTCTCACATTCGGTGGATTTCCTTGCGTTGTGGCTTCTTACCGCCTCTCGCCAAGCGCAACAATTCGTCCTTCTCTTCCCCGCGGGCCTACTGTCTACATGTGTGCCCCGCCCTCCGTCTTCCTTCGATGTTCGCTCTCCTCTAGTGAGTCTTTACTCATTTGTATATATCTGGGAGATAGTGAGCAGGACTAGCTAGCACGGGTTGTGGTATTGTTGGCCCGCAGGAAGTGTTAAATTAGGGTACGTTTAGGCGCTTACTCGTTGTGTTCAATGTTGTCACCACACGCGTGGTGTTTTCCTTTTGCTATGCGCCTTAGTTTTTGCTTGTTTTCCTTAGTTAGGAGGCTTGTTTCAGTTTTCGTTAGCTGTTCCTTCGTTCAGCTTGGGGTATAGGGACCCTGTCGTTGTTTGCAGACGCGACGGGCTTAGATTGTCACACGTAGCTGTGGGATCTTCTAGCGTCCGAGTCTGCTGAGAGGCCCTAGGTGGGGGAGATCTCTTTGCCCTTTTTGGCTTTTGTTTTCCTTTTGCTATGCACCTTAGTTTTTGCTTGTTTTCCTTAGTTAGGAGGCTTGTTTCAGTTTTCGTTAGCTGTTCCTTCGTTCAGCTTGGGGTATGGGGACCCTATCGTTGTTTGCAGACGCGCCGGGCTTAGATTGTCACACGTGGCTGTGGGATCTTCTGGCGTCCGAGTCTGCTGAGAGGCCCTACGTGGGGGCGATCTCTTTGCCCTTTTTGGCTTTTTTCTCATGTTTCATCCGTGTTGTCTGCTTTTCCCTGGATAAGCCTGTAGGTTATTTAGTTTTGGGGGGGTACTTTTATTTTTGCTCTTGTTCTGATTTATTATGTCCCCTGTGTTTCTTGGGTCTCCCTGTTGGTTTGTGTGCCACTTGCCGGGAGTCCTGGGAAACGTCCTACGCTTGGGAGTGCATGAGTTTTGGGCCAGGTTCTCTCGTGGTTGTGATTTTCTCCGAGTGTCCCCCCCCCCTCTGCTTGTCCCGCCGGCCTCGGTTCTGCAGCCGTTGGTTCGGTCCGCCGTGCCGGCGTGTTGCTGGGCTTCTCTTTCTCCCTTGCCGTGGTTCAGCCGGACGGGGGTATGGCGCCGCTACCTCCTCGTTCCCGGAACCTCGCAGGTCCGGCGGAATCCGACGTGTGTAACACTGGTGTTGTGATGTGCTGGGGAGCCCCTCTGACGTTTATTCCGCCTTTCCCGGCGGCTTAGTGTTTAACAGTCCAACGGCGGGGGGCATTCGTTTGGTGTAGCACGCCGATTCCCGCCGCCAGGGTTCCTACTGCACCTATGACTTACGTCATAAGCGGGCACTCTATCAGGGTGTCGTTTACCCCGCCTTGCCGGTGGCCCAGTGTGTAAACGCCCCGGCGGCCACTGCACCTATGACTTGTCATAAGCTGGCGCGCTAACTTAGTGTCGTTTACCCCGCCTTACCGGCGGCTCAGTCGGTAAACGTACCAGCGGCTGCTTGCGTGTTTGTTATAGCACAGAGCGGAACGCCGCCAGTTGGCTTACTGTTCTATGACCCAGGTCATAAAGTTCGCCCTCTGCAAAGTGATAACCTCTTCTCATGTTGGCCAGGGGCATGGGAGTAGGCAGTTCACAACCTCTTAGGGGTAGGGAAAAGGGAGAGGCCGTGGCCTCCTCTTCTTCTTGCACCGGGAGGATAGGATGTGTGAGGCTCTCTCTGTATATCCTTATGAGCACTGATTCCTGGATTTTTTTTCTTTCCAGGCACACCCCTAGGACCTCCTGCTACCGCGACGTTCCCGCCGGGGAGGGGAGTCTCTTCTAATCATGCCTTTGTTCACAGTCTGCTCAACCCCTACATGTCTTTTAATACCGGTACCAGCGCATAGCCTGTGTATCAAGTGTGTTCAATGCTTAGACAGAGCCTCTTTCATGTGGACATCTTGCATATGTCCAGTCTGTTCAGACCTTTTCGAGGAATGGCTCGCTGCCCAAGATACATCTTGTTTGCACACTCTCATTGACATTAAGACCTAGTTTAAGGCATATGCTTTTCAAGTAGCTAACAAAGAACTGCTATGTGATAACCCGGAATTATTGAAGGTAGTTCAGTTATATTCATTTGATGATCATATAGCTCCCCAGTCACACAACCCCCCAATACCTTTGTTGACCATTGCGTCGCCTACGTCCTCCACGACATCAGCACAGAGCTCCTCTCCGCCAGCCAAGAAGAGCCGCTTAATGTCGCCGGACTTTCCTGGACCTGTCCACCCGGATCGACCGGCGGGACGCCTGAGGAGAATGGACAGCACAGGGTTTCTGCCGGACAAGATTCGCAGGCTCTCTAGCCCACCATGACGTGTTCTATCTAGAGAGACCCCTACTTCTCCACGAGTAGATCTTAGGGTGACACGGCCGGGGGTTCCGGCGGCCGCCTCGGGGATGCCGGGGGTTCTCCCCGGTCTCCTCGGGACGGACGCCGGCCACCCCTACGCCGCCACTAGGATAAGGAAAACTGTACTCGTTAGGCTCCAAGGTTCCAAACTAGTGTTAACTAACAGACACCCTCTGATGGACGGTGAGGCTCATACTCCTACTCAGTCTCCTGGTACCTCTACATCAGACGCGGTTACGACCATGAGGTCTCACGCGGCAGTCCTGGCTCCATCTCGGGACCAGTTAGGATTAGCGTCCTCCCCCACTGAAGTGGGATCTCACTCTACGGTCGCTCAGGCACCACCGCCGCCGCGTGACCAGGAGTCAACGGCTATTGGTTCACGCCATCCGTCCACGGCTAGTAGCAGTCACACACTAGAGACCAATCCTAGTACACATACAGCCACTCTTGTACACTTAGACCACAGAGTTAGGCCCCCACCACATGCTAAACCCCCTGGCAACAACTGAGCAACTAAATGACTTGTTACAAAAGGTGATCCATCAATGCGCTATAAAACGCGGTCAAACTCCCACTCAAGTACTGGGACCACCTCACAGTTTATCTATGCCTCACCCTCCTTATGTCAATGAAGGGGTTCCCCATCAGTCTACCTCCTCCGCCGGGCCAGAGACGGAACGCATAATTATCCGCCCGTTGACTACGGGCCCTACGCAGGTTATTCCAGTCATTCCCCTACCTACGGTACAGGAGATTTGGCCTCAGACCTTAGGTGTTACCCCAGGTTCATTGCCGGATCAGATAATCTGCCCCTTGACTCCGACGCAAACCCCAGGGTTAATGAATCCGCAGTGCACGGATGTTTCCGGGTCCTCTAACGTAACCCCCGTCCGCCGGACGACCCACTCAGGGATTGCCGGCGGATGACTTGCTACTTGCCTCTACCTCCAATAGATCCCCCTTGACTAGGATGGACACTGGTTCAGTTTCTCGACATGAAGGCATCCGACACGATAGTTCTGTGGGCTCAGATGATACTCAACCTTATATGTCCCCCTCTGTGGCTAGGACTCAAAAGGCCAGTAGTCCGCCGGACCCTTCTTGCCCCCCAACCCCTCACTCTTCTGCCCCCCCCCCCAGTTTTGCCGGACATCCTTACACACCCCCAAGTCCCAAAAGCACCAGGACAGCTCTGGCTTCCGGTTACGGCTGTGACACAGGGGGAAGGACATAAGTCGACACAAGGGGAGGTCCCAGTGCCGAGGGAATGGGCAATAGAAGTTAACCGAAGACAGGTTTTTAGGGCTAAAGATGCTCAGGGTACAGTGTTACAGGTTCCTATCTATGCTAGACCTGATCCTGCTAATTTTCGGTATTTTGTATATAATCCAGGCCTTCTGACTCCTCTTCCGGCGAATTCCCCGGTCCAGGACCCTCCTTACCCAGAAACTCCTGTTTGCCCTGATTGTCATGAACGCTGTGGCATTAATGGATGTCATTCTCTGTATAAATGGAGAGAGCCTTCTCGCAAGTTTCACAGATGTGGTCCCCATCAAGACCAGAGGGAGCTGAATCTGGGTGAGGTGGGCGATGGACCATGGGTAACGTGGGATCAGGAACTTCAACAATTCGCAATAGATATTACGTCTAACCCTTTGTCCCCAGTTCCTCCTCCCCCCATTACCGAGTTTGACTGGCTGACACAACAACCGGGTGGGGTCCCGCTTCCTATTTTTGATTTTCTCATAGCTCCTCAATTAACTGCAGAGGATTTTTCTTTGCCCTTCATTGCTCCAGAACCAATTGAACTCCAACGGGAATTTCTGGTAAGATATAATGCCCATGGGAAGTTTATTAGCTTACCGTTAACTAGGGATACGGCCCTGGCCATTGCCAAACCCATGCCGGACCCTCCACGGCGGAAGGAAGAATTAGTTAAGGCTTTTCAACAATATCTCCTTCCTTCCCCGGCTAGAACTCTCACAGAAATAAGAACAGCCTTATTTGAGGCAGTCAGATCACGTCAGCTCCTCAGACTCGGTATGGCTCAGGGGTTACCCAAGAACGCTTATTATAGGGCTGTGTTCTCTCCGGTCTTGACCGCGAAGCTCGTGGATGGCCAGACAGAGAGAGATATTAACTCCTTGCGACATATTATGTTCCAATAAGTCCGAGGAGGCGGTTGACATAGCTTTTGAGTCTTGAATTTGGCTCATGAGTGTTGTCGAAGCCTTACATTTTTCTCTATTTCCATCCACCAGAATGCTGTTAATTGTGATGTATCATATGTGAATGGAAAGAGGAATATTTATAGTACATGATAAAAAAAAACAAAAAAACAAAATCGAAATATGAAAGTGTAAATGAGTCCGGAATACAATTATTTCCCATGCAATTGTCTTCACACCGTCTTATCTCTAAATTGTGAGTGATGACCATATATTTTTTTTTTTGCTCAAATAATAGTATTTTTTCTCTGAAAACAGAAATTGTTTATCTTCAATAGTTCTCAAGCAGTGACCGAAAAAAAAAATATGATTTTGATTGATATGGTTTATAACATTTTCGATTTATTTCGTTGCTACGAAGTGTATGGTTTTAAATTTAGGCTGTATGAATACGGCAAATAATGCTGATGAGTATAAAACAAACTAGAAGTTCCTACGACAAATACATTTTGCGCTATGAATATTTGAAATGAAGAGCCAAAATGCGAATATTTACGCTTCACCCGAATCTGTTCCGCCGATGCTAGCCGGGTTCCGAGCTGGTCCCCACCTCGTCGTTGCGTTATTTGCTCGGATACGTATATAACTGTATATATCACCGGAATCGGAAAATTGTGCTCTTTCTAATGGTGCAAACCAAAATAATATAGCGTAATTGGTTCGTGAGCTATGCACAATTGTTTCCATGCATTGTTATTGTTATGAAAATATATGAGAATGTTTATACAGTTGTATATCTTTGCCACAATATACAACACTTTTATATAATTTTCCTTGCCAATAATTGTATATTGTTCATAGAAGACATGTCAGTCATGAAGGTTGTCAATTTTACTTACCTGATAGGGCCACAACCCTTTCCAACGAGAAGGGAAATGGCTCCTGGGTTGACACTGAAAAAACAAAACAAGAAAGCAAGGTTATCTTCAGGTAATAAATTCAGAAATAATTCTATTGTACACGTAAATCAAATAAGGTAATGCTTATATATATATATATATATATATATATATATACAAGGTGTCAAACAAAATATAAAGAATGGTAAATGGTAATGGTAATGTATGTGTGTGGATATATTTACATATATATATATATATATATATATATGTATATATATATATATATATATATATATATATATATATATATATATATATATATATTTATTATATATATATATATATATATATATATATATATATATATATACAAGGTGTCCAAAAAAAATAATGGTAAAAACAATGTGTGAATGTGTGTATATATATATATATATATATATATATAATATTATATACAAGGTGTCAAACCAGAGAAATATGTGCAAATTTCCAAGCCACCCAAAGAGGTACTGCACTTGACTCGTTATTTTTTTAGAGTGGTTTCCCCAGGAGGCCTATATCCACTGTAGTGCAAGAAATTGGCAAGAAATTGACTTGTGTGTGTTTTTTTTTTTTTTTTTTTTTTTTTTTTTTTTTTATGATGATGGGTGAATGAAGGTGGGCGAATGAAGGTGGGCCCCGAACCTCTGAAGTGATGATTGAATAAATGAATGAATTAATTATTGAATGATTGAATGAATGAATGAAAGGGTGATTAAGGTGAATGAAAGGGTGATGAAGGTGAATGGAAGAATGCATAAAGACTGAATGAATGAATGAGTGATAGTGATTGGAAAGGAATAATGAAGGTGAATAGGAGAATGCATAAATGAATGAATGAATCGAGCTAAGATCCTGACTATAGGACATCTTCATCGAGTTGATGGAACCGATTGAAGCAACCAGTGACATCGATGCAGAGGCAAACGAGACAAGACTTGCATCGAAAGCTCGTGTCCTTGCGACTTTGGCCGTTCATGTAACACAGATGGCACCGCCGTCGCTTGCCGTCAGGGATCTTCTCGAGAACGTGTTCCAAGTTACTGTTGTACCGGTCATGGTCCAGTACAACAGGACGTGGCTTGGAACCCTTTCCTCGAAGAGGACCTCTCCGACAGCCTCTTGGTGCCTGAGCCCTCGCTTGGACGTCCATTACTAGTGGACCCCGGTTGGCATCCATGAAGGTTGCTTCCCGAGCGCCACCAGCAGCAGCAGCTGCACCCGGTACTACTGGTGCATGGGGGGGGGGGTTAAGTGGTAGGACATCCACTTGCTCCTCAGCATCAGCAGCATCGTCCGATACTGGTGCCGCCTGGGGTGCATTCTCAGTGAGTGCTCCCCCGATGGCAACAGCAGCAGCAGCAGAATCTGGACCTGGTGAGGGGGGGGGGGGTCATGAAGGAGTGCTCCCCCAATGCCTCCACCAGCAGCAGGAGCACCAGGATCATCAGCAGGAGCGGCTGGGGAGTCTGGATTGTCGTCCGGTGGGGGCGACCCCGCTGAGCTTCCGGAGGATTGCCGATGCCGCCTGCCTCGCTTGAGACGGGTGCATGGCTCATACTGACCTTCCGGCAAATCCTCTGCACGCCGGATGCGTCTCCCCGACAAAGGCCACTCTGCAGGGTTGAAGTACAACAAGGAACGGACTACGCTTTCCTGGAACGCCAGCATAGTCATCTTCCTGCGGGGGTTGCACTTCTTGAAGAGTACGAAGGCATTGAAGAGGGCCATTTGGATGAAGTAGAATACGATCTTCTTTGTCCAGTTGACCGTCCTTCGCTGGATGGGGTAGTACTGGATCATCTGATCGAAATGATCCACCCCACCCATGTGGCGGTTGTAGTCGTCAACACAAACGGGTTTCATGATATTCTTGCGACTTCGCTGCCACCTGCCTTGTACCTTCTTCTTGACAAAGGACTGCTTTGGTATGGTGCTCTGGTCGTGGAAGGTGGACACCATGTTGACAATCCGTTTGTCTTTCCAAAGCATGACTAGGGTTGTGCCGTTGTTCAATGCCTCTATTGCATCGTCTTCCAGTGTCGCTGCATGGGCAATGTCGCGCAACCGCTTCGGAGCCCCTCGTGCAAGCCTCAGGGTGCCACACACATAGATTTGGTGGTGTGTGAGCATGTGCTGGCACAGGTCAACTGAGTTGTAAAAGTTGTCCATGAACAACTTGTAACCCATGCCTTGCAGGGACTCCGTTAAACCCTCAACCGTTTTCTGGAGAGTATGACCAATACCAGTGTAGACTTGAAAGTCATACACGAAACCAGTCGTGGACTCTGCCAGGATGTACAGCTTGATGGCGTACTTCTTCGGCTTCATCGGGTTGTAGCACTTGAATGAAAGGCGACCCTTCCACCCAAGGCAGCCTTCGTCGATGGACACCTTCCTCTCCGGGACGTAGGCAAGCTTGAAGCCAGCAAGCAGGTAGCGCATCACCGTGCGGATCTTCACTAGCCTGTCTTTGGTCTGCTTGATGACTGCCTTGCTGTTGAATGTGTGGAAACTGCTCAGCAAGGCTTGGAACTTGGAGACCTGCATGGTCTTGCGAAACATTGGGTAATTATGGACTCCATCATTTAACCCACTGAGCCCCAGCGACGCAAACAGTGCGTCGGCAATGTATGTAACACTAAACCCCAGCGATGCAGACGTCTGCGTCAGTGTCACTCCGGTCCCAATTACTTCGGTCCTATGGCACCTAGAGGGCTCAGATTTGTATGGGAACTGTGTAAGTATCCCACGCACCCAGGCCGATGGTTGAAAACTCTCAAAGTCTAACCGCATGCGCGTGAGCGTGCAAAAACATGTTTTTTTGGGGGAAATTGCCTTTTTACTCTTGTAAAATCCGTTTTCGGGGGCTCTGTAGGACCATTTTTTGAGCTTTTTGATCGGTTTTTCGTGGTTTTTCCTTCATTCTTAACCCATTCGCTATTGTTTCTGGAAAAAACCCATTCAGAATCAGCCGGTCCTGGGTGGTACATTTATAAATATTTAGCTGATACTCAGCGGGTTAACCAGTAGTGACGCACAGTGGGGAGTTTGTTCACACCCATGAGGAATTACAGGCCAAGGAATTTGGCCATGTCCTCCTCACTGAATGTTGTCCAGAGAGAACCAACGAATAAGGCATATGCGTTGGTCTCACTCACCAGGAACCTGAGCAGTTCTCTTGTAAAGAAGAGCTGGAAGAACTGCAGTGGTGTCACTGGTGCTGGAACCCGCAAGCCAGGGGTTCCAGTGAAAGGATCAACGTTGGGTGTGAACGGGTCTGAAGTCCACTTGTAATCCTCAGCATACACGGTGGGGGGGCGTTGAGGTGCACGTGCTGGGAGAGCACCACGTCGTCCGCCTGGACGACGTATGTGACCTCTGCGCCCCTGGGCCTACCACCTCGGCCCTTCATGGGCCCAGATTTTCGGCGGGGAGTGGGAGGGGGTGGGGGGTCGTCTTCTGCGGAAGACGAAGGGGGTGGGGGTGATGGTGGATGTGATGAGGGTGATGGAGAAGGTGCTGTGGTGGAGTCAGGCCGTGGGGGTGATGGTGGATGTGATGAGGGTGATGGAGAAGGTGCTGTGGGTGGATGAAGTGGAGCAGGAGGAAGCCTTTGTGGAAGCTCCTCATCGATTGCCGCAGCAATCTCGTCGTGCATGATTTGGCGATGTTCAGGCGGAACAAACGCAATGTAGCGCGCCTCGCTGCCCCCGCTGCTACCCAAGGAGATCAGCGAGGGGGAGGCTACGTGAGCAGACAGGACATGTGATGGCGGGGTGTTTAGACTACCCACCGGCAGGAGTGAAGCCAGGATGCGGGGGCTGTCTGAGATGTTGCTGGCCGGTGATTGTACCTGAGGTAACAAGGAACCGCCATGCAGGGTGCGTGAAGCAGGAGAAGAATAGAATGATGTGTGGAGGTCCGGGAATGGTAGTGGTGTGAAGCATTGAGTGGATGTTGATGGTTGTGGTGTGAAGAGATGAGTGGATGTTGATGGTTGTGGTGTGAAGAGATGAGTGGATGTTGATGGTTGTGGTGTGAAGAGATGAGTGGATGTTGATGGTAGGATGGGTGCTGGTGAGAGGGGTGTGGGTAGAACGGGTGGGGATGGATGAGGTGGGGCGATGCGTAGTGATGTACGGGGTATGGGGACGGGTGGGGTTGTACGAGGTAGGGCGACGGGTGTTGATGAGCGGCGAGGTAGGGGGACGGGTGTTGATGAGCGGCGAGGTAGGGGGACGGGTGGAGTTTGTGGAGGTGGAGGTGGAGTTTGTGGAGGTGGAGGTTGTGGAGATGGAGGTGGTGAAGGGTCGCCCTCGATGACAGTCCTCCTCCTCTTCCCCCTGGGCGGTGGAGAATGGCTGCTAAAATCCTCATCCGTCTCATCCGTCCACTCCTCTTCATCGCTCCCCCCCCATGTTGTCCTCGCTTTCACTCTCGCTACTCGACATGTCCAAGATTGTGGCAAGGACGGAGGCCAGCTGGTCCTCCGGGATGGGTCGTTTCTTACTCATAGCTGCTGTCGACTAGATGTGTAACTGATCTGTAATGGGAGGGGGGGGGGTTATAAAAAAAATATACAAAACAGAACAAAAAAATAAAAAAATAATATACATATATATATATATATATATACCGGTATATATATACATATATATTATTATTACCAGTATCCATTATTATTATTATTGCTGTACCCCCCTCCCCTTCCCCCCCCATATATATATATATATATATATATACAGGGTGTTCCAGAAATATGTGCCGAAAATCAGGGGATGTATTCCTGACACATAATTGAATGTAAATCACTAAATGACCATATAAGCAAATATCAATAGTTGTCGAGTTACAGCACCTAACAGATCTGCTTGAATGTGTTTTATTCCGGAATTGCTTGTAAATGAAACATTTACCAAGGACAACATGATTTATTAACAAAATAAAACAGTATTTCCAGTATGACAATAAAATTACAGTAAATGTTCAAAATTCCTTGTAAATGAAACATTTACCAAGGACAACGTGATGTATTAACAAAATAAAAGAGTATTTCCAGTATGACAATAACATTTACAGTAAATGTTCAAAATCCGCCCTCCTTGTTCGATGCACGCTGCAGCCCATCGCAGAAGTGACTGACGCACACGGTCGAAGAACCCAGGATTGTTTCGTACACGTGCCACGCTGTCCTCCACACGGCGCCACAATTCCTCACGGTTTGCGACGTCTGTGGCGTACACCTCGCCTTTAATGTGTCCCCACAGGTAGAAGTCCAGGGGAGTGATGTCAGGAGACCGGGGTGGCCATGACGCTGGGCCGCCTCGCCCAATCCATCGTCCAGGGAACACATCATTTAACCCGTGGAGCCCCGGCTAGTTTTGTAATGTTTGCGCACCAGAACCCGGCCGGTTTTCAAAAAATGGTTTTATTCCAGAAACAATAGCGAATGGGTTAGGAATGAAGGAAAAACCACGAAAAACCGCTCAAAAAGCTTAAAAAATGGTCCTACAGAGCCCCCGAAAACGGATTTTATAAGAGTAAAAAATTGAAGGCAATTATCCCAAAAAAACAGGTTATTGCGCGCTCGCGCACACGCACGTGGACTTTGAGAGTTTTCAACCATCGGCACGGTTGCGTGGGATACGTACACAGTTACCATACAAATCTGAGCCCTCTTGAGTGGCTACACCTGAGGTTACGGTCGGCGCAATTAGGGTGACGCGCCAGGCGCGTCTCTGGGGCTGTGCGTTACATACATCGCCGACGCGTCAGGCGCGTCGCTGGGGCTGTACGGGTTAAGTAATCCCTTGCAATATGGCAATAATGGGCCGGAGCACCATCATGCTGAAACCACATCCTTCTCCGTATTCCAATGGGCACATCCCTCCAGCAGCAGTGGTAGTGTGTCCTCAAGAAACCGTCTGTATGTTGCACCATTCAGCCTCTGGGGTAGAAGGTATGGACCAATCAGATAGTCACCAATGATGCCTGCCCATACATTGATTGTAAATCGTACCTGATGAGCTCGTCGAACCATTACATGTGGGTTGACACCAGACCAAGTATGCCGGTTATGTAAATGAATGGTGCCGTCTCTCCCGAATGTTGCCTCATCAGTAAATAGCACAAGTGCTGGAAATTGACGGTTTTCAGCATGCCTCCTTAACAGCCACTGGCAAAACTGCATCTGTGGAAGATAGTCCACATCAGTTAAAACTTGTACTTTCTGATGGTGGTATGGATGTAGATGATGTTGATGTAGAGTCCGCCACACTGTCACCACTGGCAGCTGCAGAGCACGAGCAATCTGTCGAATACTTATTGCAGGATCATCCTCAATCATTTGTAGTATCCGGTCCTCCATGTTGTCCATGTGAATGTCCCGTGGTCGTCCTCTGTCACCCGGAATTGCACGTTGACGAACGGTACCAGTCTCACGTATACGACGATCAACTGCGAGAAATGTTCGCCAGTGTGGCACCCTGCGGTTCGGATAACGTTCCCTGTATAGCCGTACTGCTGCCGCAGCATTACCTCCAGCTTCACCCAGTGTCAGGTGCATATCTGCATAGTCACCATTGGAGTATTGCTCCATGTCTGCTTGCACTTGGCTGTCTAAAACTGATTGAGCCACACGTTCAGCTCTCGATCTCTGGTATGTACGGGTGTTACTGGGTGAGTGAAGACCTGTCCTTCCACTACCCCTCCACATCACCTTGGTGGGTCGCCACCCCTACCCTTCCCTCCTCATACACCATCCCCACTAAACCATCCAACAACACCTTGGTCGTTTATGGTATGTTACCGCATACAGGGTGATAACACTATCTCTCTCTCTCTCTCTCTCTCTCTCTCTATCTCTCTCTCTCTCTCTCTCTCTCTCTCCAGTATCTGATACTGCACACACGAACGTATCATTACGATTCTTATTACTAACTTAGGTACAGGTTATCACATACTGTACATTCTACAGCTTTCGGCACATTCCTGACAAGCATGTCATCTTTGCTGTGTGCTGTATTACTTTACGGTCGTTAAGTAATTTCGCATCTGTCTCAGACATTTTGTACAATCCCTGGATTTAAACGCATTCCTGGCAGACCTCGGAGGTGCTGTAACTCGAAAACTATTGAGAATTGCCAATATGGTCATTTTGTAATTTACATTCAATTATGTGTCAGGAATACATCCCCTGATTTTCGGCACATATTTCTGGAACACCCTGTATATATATATATATATATACAAAACACATATATATATATATATATATATATATATATATATATATATATATATATATATATATCAAACGACAATAAAAAAAAAAAAAAAAAAAAATCCCTCCCACCCCCCAAAAAAAAAAAAAAAATATATACATATATATATATATACATATATATATATATATATATATATATATATATATATATATATATACAGTATATATATGGGGGGAGAGGGAGGGGGAGGGGGGAGGAGGAGGAGGGGGAGGGGAGGGGGAGGTATAACAATAATATATAATAATAATAATGGATACTGGTAATAATATAAATATATATATTTATATATGTGGGGGGCATGGGGAAGAGGGGGAGGGATGTATAATGGGGGAGGGAGAGTGGGCATAACATACATAAATACATAAATACGAATTATATTGTATATATATTCTATTGAAGCCATAGAACTCTTAAATTCTGATCTAAATACTATTTCCAATTGGGGCAGAGAAAACCTTGATAACTTTAATGCTTCCAAAACCCAATTTCTCCATCTATCTACCCGTCAGGATCTCCCAGCGGACTATCCCTTATTCTTCAACAATACAAAAATCAACCCTTCATCTTCTCTCAATATTCTTGGTGTCTCTTTTTCTTCTGCTCTCATTTGGAAGGACCATATTACCAGTCTTGCTAAGGCAGCCTCCCAGAAGCTGGGTGTGCTCAACCGCCTTAGGGGGTTCTTTTCCCCTACACAGCTTCTTGCTCTGTACAGGGGCATAGTGCGCCCTTGTATTGAGTATTGTTCACATGTGTGGGGAGGTTCCTCTCACACCGCTCTCCTAGACAAAGTTGAAAGGAAGGCCTTTCGTATCATTAACTCCCGTCCACTCACCAACTCTCTGCAATATCTCTCTCTCCGCCGCAATGTTGCATCTCTCTCGCTATTCTATCGCTACTATAATAATCAGTGTTCCTCAGAGCTATCCCAGTGCATACCACCTCCTTTACGTAGGGCACGTGGTACCCGTCTTGCAACTCAATCCCACCCCTACTCTGTGCAACTCTCCAACCCAAGAGTGAAACTTTACTCTCAAACTTTCTTCTACTCAACATCTGAGCTCTGGAACTCTCTCCCAGAATCAGTCTTTCCCTCTTCCTATGACTTAAATTGCTTCAAGCTCCGTGTGTCCAGGCATTTTGGCTCGAACGTCCCTTGATTTTGGCCCTGTCACTCTTTCAACTATGGGGGAGGCACTCGCTATAGGCAGTTATGCCTTTTGCCTCCCTCAATCACATAGAAAAAAAAAAAAAAAAAAATATGGATTACTGTTCACCTCTGTGGGGTGGAAGTGGAGTGGTTGCATTGAGGCAGTTGGACAAAATTCAAAATAAAGCTATTAGATTAATCAATAACCCTGCAATCACACAGGACCTTCCTACATTAGCCATACGAAGAAACGTTGCATCCCTTGCATTATTCTACAGATATTTTCACAGCAATTGTTCCGAGGAACTTGCTTCAATTGTGCCGCCTCTCCACATCTTTCCCCGTAGAACTAGGGCAGCTGAGAGCGCCCATGAATTTACACTTTCTCCTCCACAATGCAGAACTTCTGCTTATCAGAATTCATTTATCCCCAGAGCTACTACTCTTTGGAATTCACTTCCCTCGAATTGCTTTCCACAAACTTACAATCAACAAATGTTTAAATCCAGTTGTTACAAACATTTTATGAATGGAGGATGCCTTTAGGCACATGGACCTTTTTGTTTTATCTGTGTTTTTCCTTCCTCCGTTCATTGTCTCTTAAAAAAAAAAAAAAAAAAACAAAATATATATATATATATATTTAAATATATATATATATATATATATATATATATATATATATATATATATATATATATATATATATATATGGGGGGAGGGGGAGGGGGGGAGGGGGGAGGAGGGAGGGGAGGGGGAGGGGGGAGTATAATAATAATAATATATAATAAATAGATACTAGCCTAGTAATAATAACTTTTATATGGGGGCAGGGGGAAGAGGGGGAGGGGGAGGAGGGAGGGGAGGAGTATAATAATAATAATATATAATAAATAGATACTAGCCTATACTCCGTTCAGCATAAACAGTCCGTTGGTAGGGCAGAACTTGACAACACTGTTTTACCCTCGCTATCAGCTGATAAGTTGATAATGGGGGCGAGAAACCATTTGCCCTCTCTCTCTCTCTCTCTCTCTCTCTCCGGGAGATGAAATTGTACTAACTTAATTATTAACGTGATTTTTATATACCCTAAATCTATATATATAATGTCTAAAATGATAAAATAAATTATTGGTCAAAATATTCTGTGTGGCAGACTTTTAAGTGTTTGCTTTTATTGTACGGTTTTCTGTAATCATAATGAATGGGATACTTCTCTATAGTAGAAAATTATCCAGTGTTTCTGATGTTATGACTTTTTTTCCACACCACCATTGAGGTAAAAGTCTAGGTGCGTTTATTTTGATAGAGGTTTCCCCAGTATGTACTGTATATGAATACATATACAATAGTCGAGTCATGGGTGGAAAGGTTAAGGTGTTAAACCTGTGGGATCAAATGAACCAATTTAAAAATCATTAGGATGTATCATCAGGATGTATTAATCCTGTACAGTACTACAGGAGTTTAGCAGTACTCTCTTCAGTACAGAGACTAAACGCGCTTGGCTACCGTGACCGTCTGTCTGTCTGTCTGTCTGGATTTCTCTCTGTCTATCTGTATATCTGTCTGCTTGTGTATAGGTCTGTTTGGGGACTGGACGACTCGGCCCATGGGACAACTCGGCTCGGACAGCTCGGCCCACTTTTGGACAACTCGGCCACGACGGCGAGACAGCTCGGCCCATTATTTGAGACAGCTCGGCCATGACGGCGAGACAGCTCGACCTATTATTTGAGACAGCTCGGCCCCATGTTACGCTATGGGGCAATTTTTTTAATATAGCCGTGAAAAAACCTGTAGCCTTGAAATTCGTGATTGTATCTAACCTTGTGATATAGCCGTGAAAAAGCCTGTAGCCTTGAAATTCGTGATTGTATCTAACCTTGTGTGTGTGTATATATATATATATATATATATATATATATATATATATATATATATATATATATATAATGACGATCAGACTAAAACACGCCCATTAATAGGAAAAATCACAACCATTTTAATTTTCAGCCGATGGTGATTAGCATATTTCCCATTTTTATAGAAATCAGTTACTTTGCAAATAGAGTAGCGAAATATGGAGTGATCATTAACACGTGACATAACGGTACCCCTTGAGGTTTATGTCGCCATTTTTATTAATTCCGGCTGTCATTAGACGATCTCATACAGCTTAGGAAGGATCTGTAAGTGTTGAAATGCTGAAGACTGTCTAGAATAACCGTCTGTCTTCCATATAACCTTACTAATCTAAGTAAAATTACCTCATAATAGACAAAATACACTGTAAAGTGCGTCATGATCCTCAAGGGGTTAACATGATGATGATAGAAGACAATCATATATTTTCATTCCTGATCCTACCTAGAGTATATGTCCCTTTATATTCCTGATCCTACCTACAGTATATGTCCCTTTTGTATTTATTCGTTCTAGGAAACATTTATCCTCTCAGTCATCCATTAGTATTTTCATTAATATTATTGACCTACCGAATCATTTGTTGTTAGCCATTTCTAGACCGGTACTTTCTGGATTTGAATGATCAGTTGTAGGACTTGTGATCGTGTTCTTAAAATTGTGCAATGGGTTCATAATTACCTTTTGTAGTTTATATGGGGAAAGGGGTAGAAAGACCCTTCCCAATAACAATATACCATTTATAAAACCACAGCTAACAAATTACAACAATATAGATATATCCGTTCTCTCGCCCTAATTACCAGTTTATAACTTAATATGCTAAATTCTAAAATTGTTTTATTTATGTAAGTTGAAAATTATGGCCTAGAAATTTGCCCAACTAGCTTGCTATTCAAGGATATGGACTTTGAAATGGATAATATGACTGATGAGCTGTCTGATGAGTTGCATGAAGGTGAAAATAGTTGCGTAGGAGCATGTAACAATTCATCAAAATCACCTAGTACAATTATAGAAGAACAGGCCTTGTTGTATATACTGTAGGTGACTATGTTGTGAGGAAATAGAAGAACAGGCCTTGTTGTATATACTGTAGGTGGCTATGTTGTGAGGAAATAGAAGAACAGGCCTTGTTGTATATACTGTAGGTGGCTATGTTGTGAGGAAATAGAAGAACAGGCCTTGTTGTATATACTGTAGGTGGCTATGTTGTGAGGAAATAGAAGAACAGGCCTTGTTGTATATACTGTAGGTGGCTATGTTGTGAGGAAATAGAAGAACAGGCCTTGTTGTATATACTGTAGGTGGCTATGTTGTGAGGAAATAGAAGAACAGGCCTTGTTGTATGTACTGTAGGTGGCTATGTTGTGAGGAAATAGAAGAACAGGCCTTGTTGTATATACTGTAGGTGGCTATGTTGTCAGGAAATAGAAGAACAGGCCTTGTTGTATATACTGTAGGTGGCTATGTTGTGAGGAAATAGAAGAACAGGCCTTGTTGTATATACTGTAGGTGGCTATGTTGTGAGGAAATAGAAGAACAGACCTTGTTGTATATACTGTAGGTGGCTATGTTGTCAGGAAATAGAAGAACAGGCCTTGTTGTATATACTGTAGGTGGCTATGTTGTGAGGAAATAGAAGAACAGGCCTTGTTGTATATACTGTAGGTGGCTATGTTGTGAGGAAATAGAAGAACAGGCCTTGTTGTATATACTGTAGGTGGCTATGTTGTGAGGAAATAGAAGAACAGGCCTTGTTGTATATACTGTAGGTGGCTATGTTGTGAGGTAATAGAAGAACAGGCCTTGTTGTATATACTGTAGGTGGCTATGTTGTGAGGAAATAGAAGAACAGGCCTTGTTGTATATACTGTAGGTGGCTATGTTGTGAGGAAATTCTCTAAAAAATATCCTGATTTAGGTTACATGGCAGCGAACTGTGTATCTGTAAACAAATCATGGATTGATATGGTCAACAGAGGTCACCTGTACATGCCGTCTGATAGTTTTTCTTCTAAATTAACGGTGATGAGAGAAATATTCAAAGCTGTCCATGGCGAAGGTTTGAGGGAAGGAAAACAATGTGTTCATACCCTTGCCTCAGATATTGAAAGGGTGGGAGTTGAATTGCCACCGGATGTAATTTTGTTTTTTTTGCAAAAATCTCAGTTTTCTTTAGGATAGATACATAAATAGATAGGGACATAGCGATTCCAAAATGATCAATATAGCCATCTATACCGTTTTTATGTTGTCGAAGCAAGTAAGGGTTGTGAAAGGCCGAGTTGTCTCGCAATTAACTCGGGGCCGAGCTGTCTCGGTTTTACTGGGCCGAGCTGTCTCGCCGTGGGCCGAGCTGTCTCGTTTTTACTGGGCCGAGCTGTCTCGCCGTTGGCCGAGTTGTCCTGGCCGAGCTGTCCCGTTGGCCGAGTAGTCTAGCAACCGTCTGTTTGTCTATCTGTTCTCTCTGTCTGTACATCTGACTGTATCTTTGTTTGTCTGTATACCTCCCTGTTTGTCTGTCTGTCTGTATATCTATGTTTGCTTATCTGTATATCTGTTTGTCTGCATGGTATGTACTTTATATCTGACTGTTTGTATATGTGTATATCTATATGTCTGTTTGTCTGTCTGTTTATATGTCTGTCTGTTTATCAGTATACCTGTCTGTCTGTCTGCAAATATGTCGGTGTGTCTATCTGTATATCTAACTGTCTGTATATCTGTATGTCTGTTTGTCTATCTGTATATGTGTCTGTCTGTCTCTGTCTATCTGCCTGTCTGTATGTTTGTATATATCTCTATCTGCCTGTCTGTATGTTTGTCTATATCTATGTATTTCTGTCTGTCTGTCTATCTGTATATCTGTCTGTGTATCTGTTTGTTTATCTGTCTCTGTGTCGGTCGGTCTGTCTGTCTATCTGTCTTTAGTTGTCTGTCTATCTGTATATCTGTCTGAATATCTGTGTGTCTGTGTGTATATCTGTGTGTGTGTCTGTATATATGCCTGTATTGCCACCTACATATAACCAGTTTATTGCTTCACTCCACAATGCTCAAAATAAATATATCCCTAAAAGAAGATTTTGATCGACGCAGAACCAACCAAAATGGATGACTAATAAGCCAATAGATCTTATAGGAAAAAAGAAAGGAATATATCGAAAAATAAAAAAAGGCGAAAATCATTTACATATATACTATCAGACTCTATCAAGACAGGTCAAAAAGGAAATCAGGAAAGCAAAAAGAAATTATGAAATAACGATAGCCAGTGACTCGAAAAATAACCCTAAAGCATTTTACCAACTATATAAATCTAAAGTTAGATATGTAATAGGCCCACTAAAAACTTCAATACGAGAAATAACAGAAAATGATTTAGAAATGTGCAGTACATTAAATAGTCAGTTTCTTTCCGTTTTCACTAATGAAAATTTGGCACATATTCCAGAAGTCAATATGGTATATAGTGATAGTATAGAAATATGTTAAGTACAGTTAGTATAAGTAGAAATGATGTGCTTAAGGAAATTGACAGACTGAAACCTCAAAAATCGCCTGGTCCTGACGAGGTATATGCTAGAGTATTAAAATAATGCAGAGATGAGTTAAGTAGCCCATTAGCATTTTTATATAACAAGTCATTAGAAACAGGTTTAGTTCCAGAAGCTTGGAAGCTTGCAAATGTAGTTCCGATCCTCAAAAAAGGTGATAAATCGATAGCATCCAATTACCGTCCCATTAGTCTCACATCAATCATAGGAAAGTTGCTAGAGTCTATTATTGCTAGGAAAATTAGAAGCCACTTAGTAAAATTTAACTTAATAAATTCATCTCAGCATGGATTCAGTCAGGGACGTTCTTGCCTTACTAATTTGCTTAGCTTTTTCTCAGAGGTATATGAAGCAGTAGATAGTGACAAGTCATATGATATTATATATTTAGATTTCAGTAAAGCTTTCGACAGAGTCCCTCATGAGAAATTGATGAGAAAGGTTGAGGCACATGGAATAGGAGGGTCGTTGTTGGGATGGATTAGGTCATGGCTAATTGGTAGGAAACAGAGAGTCAGCATAAATGGTACCAAGTCAGAGTGGGGAGCAGTCAAAAGTCGAAAAAAGTCGAAAAAAGCGAGGAAGAAGTCGCTTTCGTTCGCTTGCTCGTCACAGGGCCAGTCGTCAGTTGTACCTGACGTCCCAGGATTGAACTGGGGCACGTCAGGTACAAAATTGACCCCGTCAGACCAATCGAACGAAGGCAGCCCAGGGATCGGAATGTCGTCTGCGTCTCCTTCACCGTCTGAAATATCGCTTCCATGGTCGCGATACAGCACTGCATCATCATCACCCTCCTCATCACTTGACAGACGCCCTTCCTCATTCTCGTCACCGACGTCGGACTCACTCCCACTGTCCACTCCCAAATTCCCCCACCCTTGGTCCCGTCCTAGGGCTTCGTCGTCGAAACCCGGGCTGCCAATGCCCTGCGAATCACCATCAAACAGCAGGGTGGCATACTTTGATGGTGTCAGAGTTGTCCGGGTCACTCTAGCACATGCGGGAGTCTTATGGACAGGGACAGCAGGGGCGGTGGCAGGGGCAGCAGTGGTGCGTGGTCTTGTGGCCCTGGAGGCAGGCAAGATGATGGTGGTGCCTGTCGCCCTTTTCTCTGTTCCTTGGGCAGGGGTGGCAGGGGCAGCAGGGACAGCAGGGCCAGCAGTCGCTTTCCCTCTCCCTTTCCCCTTCCCCTTCCCCTTCCCCTTCCCTTTTCCTTGGGCAGGGGCAGCAGGGGCGGCAGGGGCAGCAGGGGCGGCAGGGGCAGCAGGGGCAGCCGGGCGAGGGGCGGCTGGTGGTGGTGGTGGTGGTGGTAGGGTCACTGTGGCTGGCGTACGGGTTCTCTTCCCTACGCCCGTGCCTTTAATTTTTCCTGCCCCCGCAGGTTCTGCAGCCCTAGGGCGGCCTCCTGCGTCACTGGTACCGGTGGCAGGGGTGGCAGGGGTGGCAGGGGTGGCAGTGGTGGTGGTAGTGGTTGTTGCAGTGGCCTGGGTCGTGGTGGCAGTGTCCCGAAACACCAATGACCTCTGTACATTTGCCGTGCTTGCACGTGTTTTCCGTGCTTTGGGTGCTGGTCTTTCGTCCTCAGAGCTGTAGGGCGTGTCGTACTGGTAGCTAGGGTCTTTAGCAGCCACCCTCTGCCTTCCACGGCGGCTAACACCACCAGAAGGAGGGCTGGTTGTGTCATCAGGGAGCGAGCGTGAGGGACGTGTGGGCTCCATGACTAGTGCTTGGTTACTGGCGCGGTGGTGCTTGCACGAGTGCAGGGCGAGCGTGTGGCGGGGTGGTGTCGAGAGTTGACATGTAGTACTATACCCACACCAATTTTCAGCCGCCTGGCTATAAACGCGCGGTTTTGGTACGCGTTCAAAAGCTCTGCTCTTAAGAGTCTTCCCGCAGTCCGCCGGGGGAACTCTTAAGAGTCTCCCAGCAGCTCCCGGGTTAAGGAGTGTGACCATTTTGGTTAAAGCTATTAATCCTGTACGAGTTGTTGTTGTTCCCTAAGCTGCCTGGCCGAACAGCCCCGAGTCCCTGAGGAAGGCCATGGCCACGATCGGGCTTTCCCACAGAGCTCTCATTGAGTGTAGATTGTGTTGTTGGTGTAAGTGGTTGTGTGAAATGCAGTCTTCTATGATGTGTTTAATGGTATGGGGTGCTGTGTTACATCCCGGGCAGGCGTCGACAACGGAGTCATCCAGTCTCTTCTGATAGCTCAGGAGAGCTGGATGGTGTCCGCATCTCAGCCTGGCCAGGTGGACTCTGTCCTCGCGAGGAAGGGAGGATTCGGAAGGATGGATTTCGGGAGGTCGTGCTTGCAGCTGCGTGTTGTCTGTGAGTGAGTGGATGGATCGGCGAGAGATATGAGTATGGATGTGCTTCTGGAAGTTGGTTCGGGGTGGGCAGGGAGGGAGAGAGAGGACAGTAATTGTGTGTGATACCGTGTGCTGGGTGTTGTTTTGATATTTCTTGGTGTCTGTGGGTGTGTTGCCATGTAGTTTAGTGGGTGGTCTTGGTTCGTGGAGGCTGCTGCCAGGAATTGAGTGCCTCTCATGTCCAGATGGTCTTTGACTTTGAGGATTTTGGTTTCTTGATGTAGGTGATCTGTGGGTGCAGTAGCTGTGCAGCCTGTAATGATCTTCAGGGCTTTGTTTTGAATAGTCTGTAAGGTCTTATGATGTGTTTCAGCTAGGTTAGAAGCCCAGGCTGGGCTTGCGTATTCCATCACTGATCTTATGTATTGTTTATATACTGTGGTGGTAGTTTCTTTGTTGTGTCCAAATTTTGTGTGAGCAAGTGACCTGAGGGTGTTAAGTCTGGGTGTCAGTTTCTTTTTAATGTTTGTGGTGTGCTGTTTGAATGTCATATGAGTATCATATGTTACTCCTAGGATTTTGGGTGTGTGTGTATGTGTTAGGGGTGTGTTGTTTATGGTGAGTTGAGGGATGTATTCGTGTTCTGTCCAGCTTATGAACAGGGTTGCGGTGGATTTGGCTGGGGCTAGATTAATTCTGTTTGTAGTGCACCAGCCATGTAGTGTGTTGAGATAGGGTTGAAGGAGATCTGTTGCTCTTTTTGGGTCATGGTGTGTGCATGTGAGTGTTATGTCATTTGCATAGGAGGCTAAGTTTATTTGGGGCGTATTGGGTGTAGTTATATCGTGCATGTACAGATTGAAGAGTGCGGGCGATAGGACGGATCCTTGTGGGACTCCGTTTGGAAAGTTTCTGATTTTAGATGACTGACCGGCAAACGATACGTGTGCACATCTGCCTGCTAGGAAGTTGGCCAGCCACCTTTTTGTGTTGTGCATGTTTGTGTTGTTGTTGTTGTTGTTGTTGTTCCCCAGGCTGCCTGGCCGAACAGCCCCAAGGTCCCGAGCAAGGCCATAGAGCGCCCCCACAAAACCCTCCCTGCTTACCACTAACAAAACCCAGGTGACCAAAGCCACTCTAAGGCAGGGAGCTGAGGAGGGCGCGGAAACGCCCGGGAAACCAAAGCCCCACCCAAGGCCCTGTGCCCCTCAGCAATTATGAAAGGAAAGTTGAGGGGCAAGGGAAAAATGTGACGCTTTGGCTCCCAATCTGCCAACTTTTAGGTTGGCAGTAGGGAGGTCGATCCACGGAAAAGACGCCGTCACTTGAGATCTAGAAGATATATAGTAAAAGGAACAGTCAGAGTAAGCTATGGGTATGGCAGAGATCACTCAGCTCTCACTCTGATAGACCAGCCCATCACCAGATAGATTTTGTTTGTTAGGTTGTGGCGGGGGATGGCATCGAAGGCTTTACTAATGTCGAGTGTGGCTAATAGTGATCTGTGTGGTGGTCTAGCTGAGTTGATGCCGTCAAAAGCTCTTTGTGTAAGGTCTGTGAGAAGAGTGTTTGTGGAGTGCAGTGGCCTAAAGCCATGTTGTGTTGGAGCTAGGGGTAGGTCGGGTGTAATTAGTTGTAATACTAGGCGTTCCATGACTTTGGAGGGGGAGCAAAGGAGTGTGATGGGGCGGTGCGAGGAGGGTAGCGTGGGGTCTTTGTTGGGTTTGGGGAATGTGGTGATGATACCGTGCTTCCAAATGTCTGGTATTGTGTTGTGTGAATATCTGTAGTTTGATATGTTAGTGAGTGCTTGTATGCCTTGTGGTCCCAGGTGTCTGAGGTGCATGTTGCATATGTTGTCTAGGCCACAAGCGGGTGAGTGCTTGAGATTGTTGATGATATGCTTTGTCTGGTGATTGGTGAAGGGTGTATAGTCAGGGTCTGTGGGGAATTGTCTCTTACGTCGGATGACACGTCGGTCGTCTTTGTGAGGTTTTAGGTGGCTGACATGTGAGAAGTGATTGATGAGAGTGTTTGCTTGTTGTTTACATGAAGGAGTAGAGTCTGTTGTTGTGATTGCAGCATGTGATTGTGTTGTGTTGCTGTTGGAAAGTGTGATGCTGTTTAGTGTTTTGTAGAGTTTTTTGGGGTTTGTTTTGTGATCAAGTGTTTGTAGGAAGTTATTCCAATTTAGTTTTTGTTGTTCTTGTATTTTGTTGTTAGTTTGGGTGTTGAGTGCTTGGATTTGTTGTGTGATGTCTTGTGTGTGGGGTGCTGGGGAGTGTTTCAGTATGTCGCATTGTCTGATGAGGTTTTGAATTTCTGGTGTGAAGTTGGGGTTGTGTCTTTTTCTGTTACCTCTTGGAATGTGTTTCTTGTCAGCGTTTTGGATAGTTTTATTGAGTATGTGTACAGCATTGTTGATGTTAGTGATGGGTGTACTGTTTAGAGTTGTGAAGTGTTGTTCTGTCTCATTTGTGAATGCTTCCCAGTTAGCTCTTTTATAATTGGTGTATGTGTGTTTGTGGCTAGCTGGGGTGAGTCTGGTTTTGGTGGTGATAATGATCGGGAGGTGGTCAGAGCCTAAGGTTCTGACCACCCTCCAGAATGTTGTGGGGCCGAGTTCTGGGGAGCAAAAGGTGATGTCAGGAGATGATGGGTTATAGAGGGCTTGGTGAGGAATATGGGTATGTTGATGGATGTCATTAAGGATGATGAGGTTGTCAGTTTGGTTTTGTAGTACCAGCCCTCTGTCTGTGTCGGGGTTGTCGACAAACCAGGCCGACGTCTTGGCGTTGAAGTCACCACCCAGGATGATGTGTGGGGTGTTTGTGATGTGTTGTAAGTGTGGTCTGTATTCATTTGGTACTGTAGGGGATGTTTGGGGAGGGATGTATGTGTTTATGATGGTTATGTTGGAGTTGTTGCCAGTGCGTATTTAATTGATTGTATTTCTGTTGTGTTATCATTTGGGGGGAGGAGGGATTTGCTTTGTACACTGGTAACTATGTATGATATTTCTTTGTGTACCAGGGTGATGAGTCCACCGCCTCCGCCGACAGCCCGGTCTTGTCTGATGGTGGTGAAATCATGAAATGTGGGTGTTTTTTGTGTTGTGCAGAGTTTTGTTTCTTGTAAGATGGCAATGTGTATGTTGTGTTGTTTGATGAAGTGTGAGAGTTCGTATTTTTTTGTGTTGATGCCATCTATGTTCAATTGGAGAATGTTAATGTTATGTGCACGATGTATGTTGGGTGCTGCTGCACGAGGATGGGGTGGGGGGTGAGGGAGGGGGAGGGGGTGGGGGTGGGGGTGAGGGAGGGGCTGGGGGTTGGGATGGGTGAGGTGGGGGTGGGGATTGGGGAGCAGGAGATGGGGGTTGGAATGGATTAGGATGGGGTGTGGTGTGTTGAGTTGAGAATGTGGATGGTATGGGAAGGTTAGGTGGGTTAGGGAGGAGAGGTGGACGGGTTTTAGGGGGGGGAGTGGATGATATGGGAAGGTTAGGTGGGTTGGGGAGGAGAGGTGGACGGGTTTTAGGCGAGGGATTTGACTGGGAGAGGGAGGGGCATGAGGAACAGGTCCAGGTGTTCGGGTATTGTTTCTTGGAGGCAAGTGTTGTGCAGGTGAAGTGGGTCCAGTTCCTGCATGAATTGCAGAGAACTGAACCCTTAGTGTGGCAACTCGAAGTGATGGGTTTTGAGCAAGTTGGACATATGTATGTGTAGGTGGGTCCTGGGTTCCTCTCAATGTCTCCGGCTAGAAGAAGTCTTCGAGAAATGACAGCCGGAGAGTCATTTCTCGGTGTAGGAAAAACTGTGTGATGTGTGTGTGTGGTGTGAGAGGTGTGGAAATTCCCGGCGCAACCGAAGCCGCTCCAAGGACTCCTGTACGAGTAGGCATAATTGCCCGAAATTGCCTTCATTCCCTGCTCATTTTCATGCATAAGCAAAAGCCAGAGCGTAATACAATTATGTATTCGTGAAAGTACGGTAATAGCTTTCAAATTACTCCTGAATCATCCCTGTACGACGTCTGGTTTTCTTGTAAGGATCTTGCAAACGAAGGGCAAAATTGCTAAAAATTACCAAATCCGATAGGCGAAATCGCTAGAAATTACCAATTATTTTCTGTTTTCGCTATGTGTGATGCTGCACATAAGTGAGCTCTCTCTCACACAAACCTCAGTGTCGTGGCGGGGCCTGTAGGCTCTGGCTGACGTCCATCCGTGCTGCTTGCAAAAGCTGGCCTGGCTCACAGGCTACAAAATAGCCGGAAAATCGTCTCCGTCATATGAGGGGCCCCGCGGGAATTGGGTTAAGAAGTGTGGTTGTTTTGATTATTTGATAGGGTCACCATAAGGGTAATGGTGTGGCATTTTTTCTGTACAGAAGCTTGGCCTTTTTGGTTGGGGCTTCTTAGGAATGTGACCGTTTTCGTTAGCCATGGAGAAACTGCAGAGGTACAAATTATTATAAGCAACCTCATGTTAAAAATATCTTATATATTTTTGTTTAGCTTTACTTGGCATTCCTCTTCTTCTATGTATCTAGCAATTTAACCCCCTCAAACTCCTTATGACGCGATGGTGTGGTAATTACCCCGGGCCAAAAAGCTCTAAAAGACGATTGAGTGATAACTCAAGCGAGCTTGAAATACACAGGCGTTTCGTTCATGGTCACCCCTTCGGGGATCAAGGTGTCCGGCAATATATACCGGTAGGCTATAGATAAATTCATTTTTGGGCTATTTCTTCCATTTTATTTATCCTGTTAAAGTGCTTGATTGATTTTTGTGCTAATGTAGTTAGTATTTGGTGTAATTTTACATATTTCAGCTAAATCTGAAGAGCACATGCAATTTATTTGTGCATGTTCAGTAAGTATTGCTGGGGAAAGGGTTAACGTATTCATCTTTTGGGGTATTTATTCTATGTTTTTATCCTGTTTCTGTGATTGATTGAGTTTTGTGCTAATGTAGTTGGTATTTGGTATAATTTTACATATTTTAGATAAATCAGAAGGGCACATGCAATATATTTGGGCATTTTCAGTCAGTATTGCTGGGGAAACGGTTAACATACAGTATTCATCATAGGAAGGGAAGAGGATGTGTAGCTCAGATCTTTGCCCTGAAATATGTTGTGGAGAAATATCTTGAGAAGGGACAAAATTTGTATGCTGCCTTCATGGACTTGGAGAAGGCCTATGACAGAGTTGATAGAGAAGGTACCGGTATGTAGAAAGTACTTGGAATATACGGAGCAGATAGCAAGTTGCTGAAAGCAGTGAAAAGCATGTATAATAATAATAATAATAATAATAATAATAATAATAATTCTTTATTCCAGACACATAAGATAGATACAGTATAAATACAGTACGACCTAATGGTCCATATCACATACACTTCTCGTCAGAGCACAGATAATAATTATACACAAAGATATATTAATAAAGACACAATAAAATAAAAAATACAGTAGGCCTATTTACAGAATAGAGCACATATCACATTTTGTCACAATATAACACAGATAGGCTAACTAAGGCTATTGCTCAATGTTGGTTAACACCTATTGCACAGATCATTGCTCATAGTTCAATTAGACCTATATATTACATTACAGTGCATACTATGTGTGCAGCAGCTTCTGCCAGTGAGATATAATACGGGATTCATAGATATGATCACTAGACCAAAGAGCTACAATCAGCGTGTTACTGGAGGATTGCAGTCGCTGCGAAAAGCTGTACACCAGTCTCCTGATGACAGCCCGACAGCACTGCACATCCAACAGTGTGCACACCATACTAGTGCTTTCATATTTAGAGAGACCAATGAACATCTTGAGTATATTATGATAGGATGTACACAGACCATTTATGGTGGCTCTCTTATACTTCCACCACAAATGGGCCGTGTACATAGAGGAACAATATGTCCGGAACAAAGTGACTTTAGTTTCCCAATTACACATGTGGAATTTTCTCAAGATGGTGTTACCACGTAAATATAGCTGTCTGCGCTGACGGCCGATATCTGCATCATCTGAGCAATCGTTTGAGATAATGTGTCCCAGGTATTTTATTTTGTTTACTTCTTGAATAATTTGATTATTGAGTGAGAAATTTGGCAGTTTACTTTTATACAGTAATTTTGATCTAAATATAAGAACAGCACTTTTCAGTGGGTTGAATTTAACACAATGTTTACTACCAAAAGATTCACATATATCAAGAAGTTTGCTCAGACCCGCAGAAGACGGTGCAATAATGACCAGATCATCAGCATACATGAGATGGTTGATGATTTTATTCCCACCATAACATCCAATCTGCTCTTTATTCAATTTATCACTTAATTCATCCATATATACATTGAATAAGTAAGGTGAGAGAATACTACCCTGTCTCACTCCATTGGTTACTGTAAAGGAATCCGAAATAATGTTACCCCATCTTACATTAAATGTTTGATTGGCGTACCAGTACTTCAAGATTCTCAGTATATAGGATGGCACTCCCCTTGTTGCTAATTTATCAAACAGGATATTGTGGCAGACTCTGTCAAATGCCTTACTAGCATCAAGAAAGCATGCAAAAATAGAGCTGTTCATTTTGATGTACCCATCCACTAGCTCCTTCAGAGTGTAGATGCACTGGTCCGTACCATGATTCTTTTTAAAACCAAATTGATTACTATTAGTTGAGATATACACTGAGATTCTGTCTAAAATGATTAACTCTAGTATCTTACTTACAATACTGGCAAGGGCAATAGGTCTATAGTTGTCTTTTGATGTAATTTTGCCAGCCTTGTCTTTAATTACTGGTATCAAGGTAACGGACATCATTGATTCTGGTAGGAAACCATGGATTAGAAAGCTGGTAAAGCAACTGCTGAGTTTCTCCAAGAGGAGAGTGGAGGAGTACTTCAAATGTTCAGCATATATACCATCAAAACCACAGGATTTGTTAGCATCTAGCCTACTTATTGCAGCCTTGATTTTTTCACTTGTAACTTTAATTGTGTCATATTTTTCTTCTTTGTTACACTCTGTTGTAGCAGCAATGGTATTTCCTTGGTGCCCAACAGAGTTAAACAAAGTTTGGTAATGTGTTTTCCAAAGATTGGCTATGTTATTAGTACCAGAGATCCCATCTACACTAACGGGTAGAGGTGTGCAGCTATTATGCATTTTTTTAATATCCTTCCAGAAGGCCGATGTGTCTTTGCTAGCAAAGTTTTTGGCCAATGCTTCTCTTCTTAATACATTTTCATTGTTTTTTATATATCTGATTGCATACTTGCATCTAGCCCTTAGTCTGGTGAACATGTCAAAAATGGGTCCCTGTCTCGGTTTGTTATGATCCAGCCATACACTACGAGCATCTCGGGATGCCTGGTATAGTTCTGAAACATGGTCATTCCACCCAGGTTTGTTAAAAGAGTAATTTTTGTTATGCTTGTGAAATACTATGTCACTAGCCTTAGTAAGACAAGATATAATATTATTGTACAGCTTGCTGACTTCTTCTCGATGACTAGCATTAACACAATTGGGGTCTTCACAGGTAATGGCATCCTCACTGCCAGGATCAAGCTCAGAAAGGAGAGTGTGTGTTAAAGTGCAAAATTGCTCACACTCCTCCTCGTCAAGCCCGCCCCATGGCAGTTTTGGATTTACACTATTGTTTGACTGGGTTAATTCTGGCGCTCTTTCCAAACTAGCTGTTAAGGTCAATGGGATATGATCTTCATCTGTATATGTATACTGAATTTCCATATTTGTTATCATATCATGGAAATCAGCACTAGCTACGGTATGATCTAGCCAAGACGTTGAGCCCCATGCTCTGCACTGACACATGTGTAACTACTATGAGGGAGCATGAGCTGAGAAGAGATAATTAGATCATGCTCACCACAGAAGTTAGTCATATGACTAGCAAACAGAGAGTTACTCATGTCCTTCAGATTAGCATTCCAGTCCCCTATTACAGAGTAGCAGGTGGTATTTAGTTCTTGTAAAAGAGCACTTAGCTCTCCAAGGCATTCCAGGTATTGTTCTTCATTTTCATTACATTGGTAGGGCAAGTACACACTAAGAATAACTACTTTCCGTTGGATATCTTCTATTTCTATACCTGTACACCATGGTAAATTTGTTACAAGTGGTTTAACCCGGCTGTCTAAAGAGTCCCTCCACAAAATAGCTACTCCTCCCGGTGGGTGACCTGCTACTAGACCATCCATAGCATCGGTTGTCGAGACCCCAAACCCATGAAAATTATCACAGATAGTACTGAGGTTACCCAAATCCTGTTTAAAATACCAAGTCTCCTGCAGGCACACAATATCACTGGTATTAAATACGTCTACTACATCAGGGCGTAGGAGAAGCCCTCTGTTGGTTTTAGGGTGTATGGTGTCAAAGGTGTCAGTATGTGTTGAGAATGAACAGAGCGAGTTCTTTGATCTGAATTTTGGGTTAAAGAAAGGGTGTGTGATGTCCCCGTGGTTGTTCAATATATACTGTACTGTATATGGATGGAGTCATAAAAGAAATGCAAGGATGAGCAGTGGATGTTGGTGTACCACTAATAAGGGAAGGCAACGAGTGGAATGACAGAGTTGATAGAGAAGGTATGTGGAAAGTACTGAGAATATATGGAGTAGATGGCAAATTGCTGAAAGCAGTGCAGAGTATGTATGAGAGTGCAAAGGTATCAGTACGTGTGAAGAATGAACAGAGGGAGTTCTTTGATCTGAATGTTTGGTAAAGCAAGGGTGTGTGATGTCCCGATGGTTGTTCTGTATATACAATATATGGATGGAGTCATAAAAGAAATACAAGGAAGAGCAGTGGATGTTTGTGTACTGCTGTTTGCTGACGATATGAAAGGGAGTTGCAGGGTCTGGTAAATATGTTTGGAAGAGTGTGCGAAAAATGGAATCTGAAGGTAAATGCGGGGAAGAGCAAGGTTATGGTCTTCGAAAGGGGTGAAGCCACACAGTGTGAGGTGAAGTTGAACGGTCAGGCTATGGAGATTGTCAGCTCATTTAAGTATCTTGGCAGTGTACAGAGTAAAGATGGGAGTATGGATGAAGAAGTGTGGGAGAGGGTGCAACAGGGGAAGAGGGATGTAGGAATGCTGAAAGCAGTAACATGAAATAGGGTGGTCAGCATGGAACTGAAGAAGTCCTTGCATGACAGTGTGGTAATCCCGACACTGACTTACGGAAGCGAAGCATGGACGTTGTTGGAGAGATTCAAACCAAGAGTGAAAGGGATGGAAATGAGTTACTTGAGAAGTGTGTGCAGAGTTACATGGAGGGATAGACAGACGAATGAGGAAGTACGAGAGAGGTGTGGTGTGAATGTACTGGAAAGTGCGAAAAAGAACACCTTGAGATGGTTCGGCCATGTGGAACGTATGGGAAGCGAGAGAATGACTAAGAGAGTGTACGAGTGAGGTGGAAGGACAGAGGGAGAAATGAACCGAGAGAGAGGTGGAAGGATGAAGTTAAGAAGTATATGCATGAAAGCGGTGCTGGATGGGAGGAGGGGCGTCGACTGACTGGGGACAGAGGTGCATAGGGGTGTTTTGTTCGTGGCAAATCCTTCGGGGATCAAGGCGTCCGTCAATAGATAAGATAGATAAATTCATCTTTAGGGCTATTTCTTACATTTTCTTTATCCTGTTAGTGTACTTTATTAAAATTTTTGGTAATGTAGTAGGTAATTGGTGTAATTTTACATATTTCAGATAAAGGATGTCAACAGAATAACAAATGATGAGCTGAAGAGACGTTTAGGTATAAAGAGTATTAGCGAGGAGATGCGTACAAGTAAACTGGGATGGTATGGACATGTGGAGAGAATGGATGAACAAAATTGGGTGAAAAGATGCAGGTCTGCGATTGAGGAGGGAGCTGCACCAAGGGGTGGACCGAGTAAGACCTGGGATCGGACTAAACGTGCCGATCTCAAATCCAAAAACTTGACAAGTAAAGCATCCCTTAACAGGGTTGCCTGGAACGCCGCCATTAGGAAAAGAGACTGAAACTGCACATCTGTGTGGAGCACTCAGTCTTAAAATGTTATGTACGTATGTATGTATAAATCTGAAGAGCACATGCAATCTATTTAGGCATTTTCAGTCAGTATTGCTGGGTAAAGGGTTAACATATTAATCTTTTGGAGTATTTCTTCCATTTATTTATCCTGTTAGTGAGTTTTATTGATTTCAGTGCTACTGTAGTGGTATTTGGTGTAGTTATACATATTTTAGATAAATCTGAAGAGGACATGCAATATATTTGGGCATTTTCAGTCAGTATTGCTGGGGAAACGGTTAGCATACTGTAGTCATCTTAGGAAGGGAAGAGGATGTGTAGCTCAGATTTTTGCCCGGAAATGTGTTGTGGAGAAATATCTGGAGATGCGACAAAAGTTGTATGCTGCATTTATGGAGTTGGAGAAGGCCTATGACAGAATTGATAGAGAAGGTATGTGAAAAGTACCGGTACTGAGAATATACGGAGTAGATGGCAAGTTGCTGAAAGCAATGAAGAGCATGTATGAGGGTGCAAAGGTGTCAGTATGTGTGGATAATTAACAGAGCGAGTTCTTTAATCTGAATGTTGGGTTAAAGCAAGGGTGTGTGTGATGTCCCCATGGTTGTTCAATATATACCGGTACAGTATATGGATGGAGTCATGAAAGAAATACAAGGAAGAGCAGCGGATGTTGGTGTACCGCTGACAAGGGAAGGAAACGAGTGGAAGTTGCCTCAACAGTACAGTACCGGCATGCTGACAACACAGTTCTGATGAGCGATAGTGAATGGGAGTTGCAGGGTCAGGTAAATATGTTTGGAACAGTGTGTGAAAAACGGAATCTCGAGGTAAATACTAGGAAGAGCAATATTATGGTCTTTGAAAGGGGTGCAACCATAGAGTGTTAAGTGAGGTTGAACGGCTATGAAGAATGTCAGCTCATTTAATTATTTGGGCAGTGTGTTGAGTAAAGATGTGAGTAGGCCTATGGATGAAGAAGTGTGGTAGAAAGTGTAACAGGGGAAGAGCGTTGTAGGAACTCTGAAAGCAGTAAGAAGAAATAGGGTGGTCAGCATGGAAGTAAAGAAGTCCTTGCATGACAGTGTGGTAATCCCGACATTGACTTATGGGAGGGAAGCATGGACATTTCTGACTGGGATTGATCATTGATAATCATCGGTTATGCTAGTTGGAAAATTAGTGGGGTAGAATGTAGAGTTCAGGTGTACCGCCAGCCTTGTTTACACTACGCGGAGCGGCGGCGGACGCTGGCCATCATGTTCCCGTCTATTTGACTGCTTTTGGATACAATAATAGGTTGAGGGGGGTCACCCCCCCATGACATATTGTCATCATATATATTGCCAGCAGGAGGCAAATAACCGAAAAAACCGCCTTCAAAATAGACGCGAACACATAGTTCACACATAGCCGAGTCGGTGCGCGAGTCCAACACGAGTGATGAAATTTTGCTATTCAGCAATGACTCGTCGATACTCCTCAACACTCGTATAGACTCGTGCTACGCTCGTGTATACTCTTTGTTTACTCGACACACTCGTGGGTACTCGCCACGGGATCCAAAAATTTCATGCATGCATGACATTTTTGGGCCCCGTGGCGAGTACCCACGAGTGTGGCCTAAATACATGTAGACTCGTGTACATACGTGTTAACTCGTGTTTGACTCTGAATAACTCTTCATTATTCGTGTTAACTCGTGTTGACTCGTGTAAACCCGTGTAACACTCTTTGGTGATTCGTCGCTTTTCGTCATCATTTCGACGTTGACGAAGCAACACGTGTCTACACGCAACAACACGTATGTAACACACATGCAACACGTATCAACAAGAGTAGAAAGCACGAATGTGAGTGCCAAAATTTGGTGCCTCCATGATGCCAGAGTTTACACGATTCAAACACGAGTGAAAACACGAGTAAACAAGAGTAAACACGATCCACTGAGAAAAAAACACGAGTGTAATACGATAGAGCAAGTGTCATTTGAAATGCTGTTATTTAAAAATGTAGGACGAATCAACGAGTTTACACGAGTTTACACGGATGTAACACGAGTCAACACGTGTGCAACAGAGATCCAACGAGAGTCAACGCGTTGTCTTTCGTGTTGATCCGTATAACAATCGTGTTGATCTGTGTAACAATCGCGTTGACTCGTGTTAGACTCGTCCATACTCTTTGTTTACGTGCCCTGGAATGTGGCCATTATTTTTCAAATTTTTGACACTCGTGTTGGGTTCGTGTTACACTCGTTTTGACTCTCAGTTACTCGTACAGACTCTTGCATGAACACGTGTTGACTCGTATTGACTCGAGTTAACTCGTGTTACACTCTCCTTGACTCGGGAGCAATTGCTACTCACGGCCGACTCAGCCTCCAGCGACGGCGATAATCGACGAGTGTGACTCGTGTTGGACTCGTGCACCGACTCGGCTATGTGTGAACCAGCCTTTAACCACGGTGATCGACATATGTAAACATGACGGCGCTGGTGTCGGCGTCGGACACTTGCGATAATGTTCCGGTCTATTTTGAATGCCATTGGATACAATAACATGTTGAGGGGGGGGCTTTGCCCCCATGACATGTTGTCATCATCATATATATTGCCAGTAGGGGGCAAACAACCAACAAAATTGCCGCAAAGCCCTCCCCTCAACATATTATTGTATCCAATGGCAGTCAAAATAGACGGGAACATGATCGCAAGCGTCCACCGCCGCCGCCGCCGTCATGTTTACATGGTCTATCGTCGCAGTTACTGTAAGTTCGCGTTTATTTTGAGTTTTTGACAACAATTTTTTTTGGTTAGGCCTATTTGCCCCCTGCTGGCAAATTATATGATGATGACAATATGTCATGGGGGGTGTTTTCCCCCCTCAACATATTATCGTATTCAACGGCATTCAAAATGGACAGGAACATGATGGCAAGCTTCTGTCACCGCTCTGCGCAGTGTAAACAATGGTGGCGGTACGCCCGAACTCTACATTCTACCCGGCTAGGCCTATATTATAGGCTACAATAAATAAGTAGGCTAGGCTATTTTATCTATAGGCTTGGCCTAGTCTAATATTACAATTTAAGGTAGCATTCAAGTTGACTACAGCAGGACTTACCCTTGACCAGGTACCTTACCTTATGATACCTTATGATGTGTTCGCCACTCTTCTAGCAGCACCAAGGAGCGCGACGCCCCTCGTTATGGGTGGTGATTTGGTGCAGTAGACTGTTTGAAGCGACAGCTCGCTCCCTTGCGAGGATGGGCTCGTCTGGCACTTTTTGCAGTTCGACATCTAGGGCTCTCTTGAAGTTGTCTAACGAGATGTCCTCATGTCTCTTACTCGCCGTGGGAGTTTGTTGAAGAGACGTGGGCCTCTGTGTGATAACCAGCCCTCTCGCAGAGAGCCCATAGCACCCCTGTTATTCATCCGGGGGATTTCGCATTCCCAGCCTCTCCTATCACTGAATTTCATGACTATCGGAGTATGTAGGTTTGGTACTAAACCCTCTGCTATTTTCCACATGTATATTATTAGGTAACGTTCTCTTCTGCGTTCCAGTGAGTACAGATTCAGTGCTCTTAGACGCTCCCAATAGTGTAGCTGTTTTATCGAACTTATATGCGAATTGAAATTTCTTTGTACACTCTCTACGTCATTTATTTCACCTGCTTTGTATGGGGATGTTAATACGCTACAGTATTCAAGCCGCGGTAGCACTAGAGATTTGAAGAGCGTTATCATAGGTAATTCACCGCGTGTTTTAAAAGTACGCAGAATCCAACCCGTTAGACGTTTCGCAGCCGCCACTTTGACCTGGTTATGTACTTTGAAACCCATATTTTCAGACATTAATACCCAAGGTCTTTCACACTGTCTTTCCATTCTATTATGTGGTTAGATTCTGTTAGGTAATTTGTAATTTCTTTAACACCATTTTATTTTATTTTTTTTTTTTTCTATGTGATTGAGGGAGGCAAAAGGCATAACTGCCTATAGCGAGTGCCTCCCCCATAGTTGAAAGAGTGACAGGGCCAAATCAAGGGACGTGCGAGCCTAAATGTATAGGCTATCCTAGTGTTTACTAGGCTTATACCCCTTTGAAAGGACATTAGCCTAGCCTAACCTAACAACCTTACCTAACCTATTATAGTAGGCTATTATGGGTGGGGCTGCCGCCCCCACACCCCGATTTTTGGTGTATTTGTCTATTTTGTCTGTGAAGTGGGAATTTTTTCAATTTGTCGATAACGAAAATCCTCCATGCGGACTATAGCCTATGGAGAAAAATATGGCGAATCTATTGTTGCCTATTATCTCTAATAAATTGTTTCTCATAATGCTGCAGTAGTGTCGTTTAAAATACCAACAATTAAATTGTGTGCCTTTAAAAATGACCTAAATTAGGCTATAGGCTACTGGAAGATTAGAAGAATCTTTAAGAAAGACTAGGTTAGGGTTATTGTCGTGCCAAAGCTAGATTATAGCCTAAATATAAAAGGAAGTGAATAAAATGAAATATGCCGAAAAAATTTGCCGTCAAAATAGACGCGAAGTTAACCGCGGCGATAGACCTATGTAAACATGACGACCGTACACCCGGTAACTACATCCATCCCATTAAAAGTTACTGTGGGACACAAAATATGTTGAGGGGGTCTCTGCGGCTCTGCCCCCCCACGTCGGCCCGTCACGTATTATGATGTACGGTAAGTCATCATCATCTGTGCTAATTCATAGGATCCCCAATTAAGGACAATAAAATGCCCCAGAACGAGAAGCCCACCACAGAAGCCATGAACGAACACCACACAGAAACACCAAAGGAAAGGTCCACAGAACGAAAGGACCAGCTGACCGAGCCAGCCATTTCAGACAGCCCAAGCCGCAGGGCTAAACAGCTCCAGGACACACCCATTTACCTTTTCTAAAACCGACCATTTTCCACACCTCACGTACACTAACCCCTCGTGCCCTACACTTATTAACTACAAAGATGATGAACAGGAATATACATTCATATTAAAAACACCCATGCCTGTCCCGACGTTGAGCCAATGCCAACACATCAGACAGCCATAATTATATCTATGTATGTTCTTGCATCCGAGAAGTAGATGTTATATATCTTAGAAGTTAAAGCACCCACGCTGTCCCTAGATCTCTTATATCATTTTCCATGACGAGTATAGATATATGTAACCCGTGCTCAGTCGCCCCTTGCATTGCTCCTCTAGTAACTAAGTATTAATATTAACATTCCCTAACATCTTGTCTTGCCAGACTAAGCTTCTGAAGACCCATCGCCCCATAAATCTATGTATGCAACCCTTAGGTTAAGTATTTTTATCCGCCATTGTGTTCACCTTTTTCCATTTACTTTCCACAATTGTCATACGTCTTCCCCTTGCCTCCTTCGTATCCACAGTCCACACTACGCCAATTTACTTCGTGTCTTACACCTCTTACCCCAACCAGAGATTATATAAGATAACCTGGTTATCAGTATCTGTCATAAGTACCCCGAAACAATAACTAAGTACCCCTACGCTGCCACTGTGGTTGGTATTTTATATTTAATAGAAAACGCAGTTCCCAGGGCCAACTAATAGTATCCATAACCCTCTGACTGATCACATAACTCTATCTTTTCCAGACTCATATACCACCCCATAGTTGCATTCCCCGGTAGCATTTGGCTAACGTATTCTACTGCCTTTTCAAACTTCCATATCAATTGTAGCCTAATGCCACCCCCACGCCCAGGGACCTTAGGGGCAAAATTTCCCTGTAGCCCTTGAACTCTCCCCCCCCCTCTCATTAAGACACCCGCGCTTCTCGACTCTTGTCCGACCTAGCCTCTCTCTCATACCTCTTGAAGATCCTTGAATTGTCCGTTACTAACGCTCTCCAACCTTTGTTATATATACTCCTATCCAGCCTACCTTCACTTAGTAGGCCAGAACAACATTAGAACTTTACTAGCCCCTTGCATGCCATCTATTCTCTTACAACACATTCACAACCCTGCACCCAATGGTCGTCGGTGCGAGGCTAGCCGCCCCGCCAGTAACTAACTTCTATTGTCATACTTCCAGATAAATGTGGCAGAGTTAGCAACCCAGTCTCCACCATATCCAGCAAACCCTACAATTAACAACCAGCCGAGTAAAACCAGCTAGCTCAGGCACCTTCGGTTTTGGTATTAAAGACACTCACATCTGTCTCATACACAGAGGGTTATTACAAACACTGGTGATATGGCAAGCCCCTAGCCACAGCCGCCGGACGACTATATCAGAGAGGGCGCCCAGCTCCCCCTTTTTGCCCACCCGAGGAGGGAGACCCCCACCCCCGCGGAGGTATACCTGGCCCCTGTTTTGACTTTCGAGTCATTGCCAGGTAGCACAGGAATTCTTCCTATCGATGAACTAACCATAAATGACTAACACCTTTACTAACCTCTATTAACTCACAATAAACCATTTACCTTTCTTGCATGCTCTGATCACTAAATTAGCACCTCAGCTATACCATAGAATGAAGATTGAACAATCTAGAGAGACGCTCCTATCACAGCTGTCCCCATCCTCCTCGCAAAGTAGATCCAGTCTCTCTCCCCTAAATACGTCCAGTATAGCCAAAATAGTACCTCTTACTAAGGCTCAGTTATATGAAAATATAAAGGCTTCCTATCGCCCTGTGCCACAACTGTAAATATCATCTTACCTAGTCCCCATATCTATTGAGAGCTCAATTAAGTCCATAAGACTCGAGATCCCTACTGTCTACAGGGTCCAGAACCGAGCCTATAAATCTAACTCCCGCCCCCAGTCAAATCAGTTGAAAGCTAGACACCAACCAGGGGTCACTACCCTGCAGTTAATTTCTAGCTCTGCCCTTGTGTTGTTCCGGAGTGAGATCCCAGAACCGGCAGACTCCGTGGCAGATTTGGATAGAAGGACCTGCCCACGTATTGAAGAACTTCACACATATGGCCCCCCTGGACGGCCGCGGAACCAGTCGTTAGCCCCCAACATCATGGACGCAAGATAACCAGGACCAGACCCATCAGATACTACCCAAGATTCCCTTTAGCAGTACTACATATTACTGTGCTGTTTTAGATTCACTAATTAATATTTCTACGAAGTGGCTAAGACCTTGCCCAGTGTAATTCATACTTAACCATTCCATTTGGGACGTACTAAGCGATCAGTGCTCTTTAATTAACAGGCGACCTTGACTCTCGTAATTACTTTTATTCAGATATTAAAACTCTAGTGATATCTAACGTTCGCCCACTGATTTGCGTTCTATGTATTTCTGAGACAAGGATATAAAACTTAGATCAGTACCCCCTGAGGTAACTAGAATTCCCGTGCTCTAAAAATACGTGTGTCTAATCTAGTCTGTGAACTACTACTTGTGCACCAGAGCTACCAGTAATAAATCTAACAGTGAATATGAATCTATAAGTAACATTGATGGTCTTCGGTATATAAACCTGTGAAATCAAAGCCAGTGATCAGAAGATTAATACCTGAACGTTGGAAGTGGGAGACTAGGCTCCATCCAGATCCACTTATGCTAGTGTTGTTCAATTCTATTATATTGTCTTACACAAGTATTCTGCAGTGGTATATCAATAAACGTGATCATGTAACTTGCTACCATGTGTTTCTTTGAGTTCTCTATTCCTCATATCTTGTATTGTGCATGCAGCCTTATATACCCAGTCAATTTAGAACTCACATTACCCAAGTTAAACCTGTAGAAAAACAGGGCATAACATTGGCGGCAGCGGTGGTTCTTGATTCGGATAAAAGGTTGCATTACACTGCAAGTTTGGAACAGTAGAAGCATGGCAACATCGCGAAATCTTCAGCCACTCGCACACATTCCCAAGTATGATGTAAACACATATGATATCACCAGTTACTTAGACATAATAAAGCCAGTGTACGATGTGGTACTTCATAATGACCGCGAAAAAATCGCCATGGCAATTTTGCATGTTGTACAGTTGGGAGAAGCCGTTTCCCAACTTGTTGATAAGCCTACTTTTAAAGAATTTATTCACCAAATGGTGAAACAGAATACGCCAGAGAGTACCTGGAACCAGTTTCGATCCTTCGTGATCCGGACTTTAGATCCACTTTTGGGTTCCCCCGTCGCCCCCAAAATAATAAAAGTCGACGAGATCAAGTATGAAGGGGATATAAATGTGACCCTCATACAACTCTACAGATACGTGAGGACCACGTATAGCTATGAAGATTACGACCAACAAAATGAACTCTTATTCACCGCATTGTTAAACATCCTCCCACCCCACATCACCGCCCATCTCGACCCGTATGGCCTATTCGAAGAACATATGCTCGCCATCAGAGAAGAATGCCTACGCAGTTCGATGAATCCCCTATCCAACCTTTTAGCCCCTATCCAAGACTCCGTGCACCCTTCCAAAATGACTTCCGGTGAAAGTCCAACTCCAGTGAACTCCCCCCCCACCAACCCTCAGCAGCCCCCCCAACAAGAGCCGTATTCTAGCTATGCCTACCTATGTAGGCCTACCACAACATATTTTCCACATGACCCCAGAAATGTTCAGCTATCCCCCCACCAACAAAATTTCCCTTGTGACAGTTTACCGACCTCTCCCCCCACCAACCCTCCAGAGCCCCCCAACAAGAGCCGTATTCTAGCTATGCCTACCTATGTAGACCTACCACAACATATTTTCCACATGACCCCAGAAATGTTCAGCTACTCCCCCACCAACAAAATTTCTCCTGTGACAGTTTACCGACCTCTCCCCCCACCAACCCTCAGCAGCCCCCCCAACAAGAGCCGTATTCTAGCTATGCCTACCTATGTAGGCCTACCACAACATATTTTCCACATGACCCCAGAAATGTTCAGCTATCCCCCCACCAACAAAAATTCCCTTGTGACAGTTTTCCGTCGGTAGCTTGTGACAGTTTTCAGTCAGTAGCTCCCTTCCACCCCCACACAATTCACACCCCTAGAAAACTTCGAAAACCCCACAATTGACTCGCCCTCTCATGTCAAACAAACTCACCAGTCCCAGAGAACCTCTAACCAGACCGAGACTGCCACCAAGAAAATTCCCCAAACTCGTCCTGTTAATGTCAAACAAACCCACCAACCCCAGATAACCGCTAACCAGACCGTGACTGCCACCAAGAAAATTCCCAAAATTCGTCCTATTAACAACCCCAAACCTATACATCAGTCCTCTACCAATAACCCCTGTTCTACACATAACTCTTCCCCCACCAACCCGCCGCAGTCCCCCCAACAAATCCCGTTTCCTAACTCGCTCACCTCTCACCACCCTGACCCTCCCACACGCGCCGTAAACCCTCCCCTCACGCGTGACGACCTAGGGACCCAACTATGTTCCCCCCCTTCCCCAGAAATACTCAGCTATTCCCCCACCAACAAAATCTCCCTTGTGACAGTTTTCCGTCAGTAGCTCCCTTCCACCCCCCCACAATTCACACCCCTAATAAACTTCAAAACCCCACACTTGACTCACCCCCTCATGACAGACAAACCCACCAACCCCAGATAACCTCTAAGCAAACCGTCACTGCCACCGACACACCCCACCACTCTGATCCTCCCACACGCGCCGTTAATCCCCCCCTCACGCGTGACCCCCACCAAAGTGATTCCCCCCCCCTCATGCGTACCGAACACCTGCTCACCAGTCGGTCCCCCACCATCATGAGCCCAGCTAAACTATCAACCTCCCCCTCTTCATCGTTACCCCACCCGCCCCAAATTCCCCCCACAAAGATCCCGCTCGACGAAATACCACTCCCATCCCAATCCAACCACAAAACTTTTTCCACCTTGGCTAAACCCCAAAATACTCTCCCTCTCGCCCCAAACAAAATAATCAACCTCTCAACTTCAACCACTCCTCGAAATCCCATCCATGTCTCTCCCGGAAATAAAATCACTCTAAATTCAACCCCTCTCAAACCACAACCCTGCCTGCCCAGACCCCCCCCACCATCTCCCTATCAAATCCCCACACCCCAAACCTCCAAACCACCTGATCATAGTAAACTCTCAACCTTCAGCCTTACTCACCCTTCCCCAAACCCCACTCACGACCACGACTCTCTACACAATTCAACCCCTCCCCAGCACCAACCTCTTCCGCAACAACAACCCCGACTCGACCTGCCCATTTCATCTTTAAAACCCCCCTATCACTACCCCCGACCGAAACCACTTAGACCCCCCCCCCAAACTGGCCCCGGGCCAGCTCGCCCCCAGACCCACATTCCTAACGACAAGAACTAACGGTATACCCACCCCGCCCTTCCAAAGTGAAAGTGAACCACCACCCCCTATTACCAGACCGTCACCCAGACAAACGGCGACCCTAAATACCCTCCCCCCCCTGATGATGATGAGGATATTATTGTACTAAATTGTTTCGAATGTTTTCAATTCCTAAGCGATTGGGCATGATTCTATAAATTTACATGTTTTCCATATACTGTATATATTATTATTTTTTCCTTAGTCATACTATTTTCTTGTTACCTACACTTTTCTGACTATCTTTTAAATTTGCTTTATACATTGTTAAACACTTTACCTCTTCTTAATTTCCTGTGTTCTTAATTATCTGTCCTTTCTTAAATTTACATGTTTTCCATATACTGTATATAGTATTTTTTTCCCTTAGTCATAATACTTTTCTTGTTAATCTACACTTTTCTGACTATCTTTTAAATTTGCTTTATACATTGTTAAACACTTTACCTCTTCTTAATTTCCTGTGTTCTTAATTATCTGCCCTTTCTTAAATTTACATGTTTTCCATATACTGTATATACTATATTTGTTTTCCTTAGTCCTACTACTTTTCTTGTTACCTACACTTTTCTGACTATCTTTTAAATTTGCTTTATACATTGTTAAACACTTTACCTCTTCTTAATTTCCTGTGTTCTTAAGTATCTGTCCTTTCTTAAATTTACATGTTTTCCATATACTGTATATATTATTTTTTTCCCTTAGTCATACTACTTTTCTTGTTAACCTACACTTTTCTGACTATGCTTCTTTTTACTTCACCCTTGAGGCTCGAGGACGAGCCTATAATGAAGGAGAGGGAAGTAAAATGCCCCAGAACGAGAAGCCCACCACAGAAGCCATGAACGAACACCACACAGAAACACCAAAGGAAAGGTCCACAGAACGAAAGGACCAGCTGACCGAGCCAGCCATTTCAGACAGCCCAAGCCGCAGGGCTAAACAGCTCCAGGACACACCCATTTACCTTTTCTAAAACCGACCATTTTCCACACCTCACGTACACTAACCCCTCGTGCCCTACACTTATTAACTACAAAGATGATGAACAGGAATATACATTCATATTAAAAACACCCATGCCTGTCCCGACGTTGAGCCAATGCCAACACATCAGACAGCCATAATTATATCTATGTATGTTCTTGCATCCGAGAAGTAGATGTTATATATCTTAGAAGTTAAAGCACCCACGCTGTCCCTAGATCTCTTATATCATTTTCCATGACGAGTATAGATATATGTAACCCGTGCTCAGTCGCCCCTTGCATTGCTCCTCTAGTAACTAAGTATTAATATTAACATTCCCTAACATCTTGTCTTGCCAGACTAAGCTTCTGAAGACCCATCGCCCCATAAATCTATGTATGTAACCCTTAGGTTAAGTATTTTTATCCGCCATTGTGTTCACCTTTTTCCATTTACTTTCCACAATTGTCATACGTCTTCCCCTTGCCTCCTTCGTATCCACAGTCCACACTACGCCAATTTACTTCGTGTCTTACACCTCTTACCCCAACCAGAGATTATATAAGATAACCTGGTTATCAGTATCTGTCATAAGTACCCCGAAACAATAACTAAGTACCCCTACGCTGCCACTGTGGTTGGTATTTTATATTTAATAGAAAACGCAGTTCCCAGGGCCAACTAATAGTATCCATAACCCTCTGACTGATCACATAACTCTATCTTTTCCAGACTCATATACCACCCCATAGTTGCATTCCCCGGTAGCATTTGGCTAACGTATTCTACTGCCTTTTCAAACTTCCATATCAATTGTAGCCTAATGCCACCCCCACGCCCAGGGACCTTAGGGGCAAAATTTCCCTGTAGCCCTTGAACTCTCCCCCCCCTCTCATTAAGACACCCGCGCTTCTCGACTCTTGTCCGACCTAGCCTCTCTCTCATACCTCTTGAAGATCCTTGAATTGTCCGTTACTAACGCTCTCCAACCTTTTATATATATACTCCTATCCAGCCTACCTTCACTTAGTAGGCCAGAACAACATTAGAACTTTACTAGCCCCTTGCATGCCATCTATTCTCTTACAACACATTCACAACCCTGCACCCAATGGTCGTCGGTGCGAGGCTAGCCGCCCCGCCAGTAACTAACTTCTATTGTCATACTTCCAGATAAATGTGGCAGAGTTAGCAACCCAGTCTCCACCATATCCAGCAAACCCTACAATTAACAACCAGCCGAGTAAAACCAGCTAGCTCAGGCACCTTCGGTTTTGGTATTAAAGACACTCACATCTGTCTCATACACAGAGGGTTATTACAAACACTGGTGATATGGCAAGCCCCTAGCCACAGCCGCCGGACGACTATATCAGAGAGAGGGCGCCCAGCTCCCCCTTTTTGCCCACCCGAGGAGGGAGACCCCCACCCCCGCGGAGGTATACCTGGCCCCTGTTTTGACTTTCGAGTCATTGCCAGGTAGCACAGGAATTCTTCCTATCGATGAACTAACCATAAATGACTAACACCTTTACTAACCTCTATTAACTCACAATAAACCTTTACCTTTCTTGCATGCTCTGATCACTAAATTAGCACCTCAGCTATACCATAGAATGAAGATTGAACAATCTAGAGAGACGCTCCTATCACAGCTGTCCCCATCCTCCTCGCAAAGTAGATCCAGTCTCTCTCCCCTAAATACGTCCAGTATAGCCAAATAGTACCTCTTACTAAGGCTCAGTTATATGAAAATATAAAGGCTTCCTATCGCCCTGTGCCACAACTGTAAATATCATCTTACCTAGTCCCCATATCTATTGAGAGCTCAATTAAGTCCATAAGACTCGAGATCCCTACTGTCTACAGGGTCCAGAACCGAGCCTATAAATCTAAACTCCCGCCCCCAGTCAAATCAGTTGAAAGCTAGACACCAACCAGGGTCACTACCCTGCAGTTAATTTCTAGCTCTGCCCTTGTGTTGTTCCGGAGTGAGATCCCAGAACCGGCAGACTCCGTGGCAGATTTGGATAGAAGGACCTGCCCACGTATTGAAGAACTTCACACATATGGCCCCCCTGGACGGCCGCGGAACCAGTCGTTAGCCCCCAACATCATGGACGCAAGATAACCAGGACCAGACCCATCAGATACTACCCAAGATTCCCTTTAGCAGTACTACATATTACTGTGCTGTTTTAGATTCACTAATTAATATTTCTACGAAGTGGCTAAGACCTTGCCCAGTGTAATTCATACTTAACCATTCCATTTGGGACGTACTAAGCGATCAGTGCTCTTTAATTAACAGGCGACCTTGACTCTCGTAATTACTTTATTCAGATATTAAAACTCTAGTGATATCTAACGTTCGCCCACTGATTTGCGTTCTATGTATTTCTGAGACAAGGATATAAAACTTAGATCAGTACCCCCTGAGGTAACTAGAATTCCCGTGCTCTAAAAATACGTGTGTCTAATCTAGTCTGTGAACTACTACTTGTGCACCAGAGCTACCAGTAATAAATCTAACAGTGAATATGAATCTATAAGTAACATTGATGGTCTTCGGTATATAAACCTGTGAAATCAAAGCCAGTGATCAGAAGATTAATACCTGAACGTTGGAAGTGGGAGACTAGGCTCCATCCAGATCCACTTATGCTAGTGTTGTTCAATTCTATTATATTGTCTTACACAAGTATTCTGCAGTGGTATATCAATAAACGTGATCATGTAACTTGCTACCATGTGTTTCTTTGAGTTCTCTATTCCTCATATCTTGTATTGTGCATGCAGCCTTATATACCCAGTCAATTTAGAACTCACATTACCCAAGTTAAACCTGTAGAAAAACAGGGCATAACAGACAAAGTCAATCAACAGACGAAATAAGCTCCCAAATTACAATAACATAGCGGCCCGCCGTTTATGGGCGACTTTTTACACGTCATTTTAAATGTTACTTTCCTGCCCTGGTCTAGGCCTAATAGTTTTTTCAAAGAATCAAACTTAAATTAAAAGGAAGTAGCCTAGCCTACAGTTTATAGGAAGGCTATTCCAACATGCATTCCAGAACTTAGGCTAGCCTAGGCCTAGGCTATATGAAAATTTGTGGGTGGTCTGCCAAAAAAGAATCACTAGGCCTATTAGGCTATGGGTAGGCTAGTATGGGGTGCATTTTGCAAATTTTCTGAACTCTTAGGCCTAGACTAGGCTAAATTAAAACTCACAAAATCTGAGTAAAACCAGCACTAGAATTTTGTCTTGTCTTGTCTTGGGGGTTAAGGGCAACCTCAGGCGAATACTCGCCCGCTCTGGCCCTACCGTAGTCGCGGAGATCCTATGTCACAATTAAATTAGTTTATAGTTAAGGTTAAAATTCACCACCGTGTCACTTTCACTCTAGGTCATTCGTAGAACTGTAACACTGTAAAGGCAACAACCCAATAGCAGGTCATCAGGTGGCGACCCAGAGACCTACAAACCGCGGTACTAGGGCCAGAGCAATGTCTTGAAGCGAGGTGCCCTTATCAAACCAACCCCAGACAATCCAGTAGGAGCTGTCGGAAGGAATCCATCTTTGAAGCCAGAAAGGGACGCCCATCCACATGCTCAGTGACAGGACGAGGCGAGGCTTAGGAGGCATATGTAGGACGACCAGATGTAGGATGTGGAGGGGAAGGTGGTACCGTACGACGATACATGGGATGCGGAGACTGCGGAGGGAAGAGCTCGCCAAAGTCATACGGTTCCTCAGGACCTCAACAATAACCGGGGGACGGCCGGTGCGGGCAATGGTCGATCGCCGTAGTTAATATAAGTTCGCGTCTATTTTGACGGCGATTTTTGTTTTAGTTAGGCTAGGCCTAGGGTATTTGCCCCCTGCTGGCAATATATATGATGATGACAATATGTCATGGGGGGTGATTGACCCCCTCAACATATTATTGTATCCAACGATCTCTAACCTCTGTATCTCAGAAAGGGCTAGAGCAAATTGGCTGTAAATTTCCACATCTAGGCTATTCCTTGACAGATTTGCTCCCTCCAATTAATATTTAGTAGCATAAATTCAGCCTAGTTTAGCCTATAAAACAGAAACTAACATTTGTTTAGCCTAGGCCTACATATAAAAAGAAAAAACCCACTCGTACTGCAATTATAAGCATAAATATGAGTATCTAAGTTACAAAGCAAATATTTTTGTATAAAATAAACCATGAAATTGTCATCTTTCAACTGTTGAGGTCATAAATATAAAAAAATCTGATACATTAGGAAAAAATGCGTTAAGAGTTGTGTTAGCGGGTCTATCGTCCCCTTTATTTACGTAGTCGCACGCTCGTAGTTACATTCGCGTCTAATTTGACTGTGGTTATTTGCCCCTGCTGGTGATATATATGATGATGACAATAAGTCATAGGGGGATAAAGCCCCCTCAACCCATTATTGTATCCCACTGCCAGGCGTTGGGTAAATTGTTTTGTTACCGGCCGGCGGATTGAGGGTGGCTTTACCCCAGGGTGTCAAACGAGAGCTGAGTCCAATATTTTTTGTCTTTATTATTGTCTAGGCCTATGTAAAGATAAAATTATGGTTTATAGTTTAAATTATGTCTTTGGAAGTGATAAAGTGGCCAAAACAATGCTATTCCAAGTTAATTTTCTTGTATTCCTTCTCATATTCATTCGAGTCTCCACACAAAATTGCTTCGGTTTGACACCCTGCTTTACCCCAGCAGTTAAATTAGAAGATAATGTAGGCCTAACTGCGAGCGTGCGACTACGCTATATAAACAAAGCTTTTGGTATGCCCACAACTACAACTCTTACCAAAACTGCAATTAGCCTATTTTTTTTTTTTTTTTTCAGTCTAGGCTAAATTATTTAGCTGCAATTAGCCTAGCCTATTTTTGTTTGTTCTTTCAGTCTAGGCTAAATTCTTTAACATGTGTACTATTGTGTAGGCCTGTGCTTTCCAATAGAAGTAAAAATAAGTAGCCTAGCCTAAAGCAATTTGACTAAACCCAAGCCTACCTAAATATATGCAGAGCTCAACAGCAAAAACAAAAACAATATGTTGAGCAGTGAAATAAAATTAAGCTAGGCCTAGGCTGTTTTCTCATAGGCCTAATAACCTAATGAAGTATACTAGGCCTATAGCCTAACCTAATGTAAGTTATTTCACAAAATACTAATGGGCTACCCTGCCCTCCTCATGCATTATTTTCGGTTAACTGCACCGCTACTACTCCTCGATTACGGGATTGTCTTAGGTAATTATTGTTGTTGATCTTGCCTTACTCAGGGACCCTACAGATGCGCGGATAAGGGATACTTTTCTTATTTTGTCAATTTCATTGTCACCCCCCTATACAATTTTCAGAGTTAAGTCTTAGTTTTGTCCAGCCAGTCCAGTCCACAACACTTTGTCTACATGCTAGGCTCCTCCCAGAAGTTCCCGGATGTTCATTAGCCAATGAGAGTCGAGCTTCACCTAGTGATTTATTTTCCGAACAAATTATTATTATTATCTTTTACAATTGTCTCTTCCAGTGTTTTACTTATTGTCTGAATTTATTACTTTCTAATTTTTCTACATTTAGTTTTAGGGATATCGATTTGTAACAATACATTTTAACTTGTACCCACAATGCACTTCGCCTGTGAAGTGTGACGTCAGTTTCAAACACAACCTCCTGGAAGGCCTCATGCCAGGTTAGTTTTCCTCACATTTAGGGGTATTTTTGGCGGTATTTCTCGAGTATTTCTCGAGAGATGTAATTGGTCCCCTTAAAACTTCGATAGGAAAATTGACAGAAAGTGATTTAGAAATGTGCAGTACATTAAATAGTCAATTTCTTTTCCGTTTTTTCACTAATGAAAAATTTGGCACAGTTTCCAGAAGTCCGAAGGTATACAGCGATAGTATAGAAAATAGGTTAAGTACGTTACTATAAGTAGAAATGATGTGGTTAAGGAAATTGACAGACTGAAACCTCATAAATCGCTGGTCATGAGGTATATGCTAGAGTATTAAAAGAATGCAGAGATGAGTTAAGTTATCCATTAACATTTCTATTTAACAAGTCATTAGAAAAACAGGTATAGTTCCAGAAGCTTGGAAGCTTGCAATGTAGTTTCCGATCTTCAAAAAGGGGATAAATCAATAGCATCCAATTACCGTCCCATTAGTCTCACTTCAATCATAGGAAAACTACTAGAGTCAATTATTGCTAGGAAAATGAGAAACCACTTAGAAACATTTAACTTAATCAATTCTTCTCAGCATGGATTCACTCAGGGACGTCTTGCCTTACTAATTTGCTTAGTTTTTTCTCAGAGGTATATGAAGCAGTAGATATGACAAGTCATATGATATTATATATTTAGATTTTCAGTAAGCTTTCGACAGAGTCCCTCATGAGAGATTGATGAGAAAGAGGCACATGGAATAGGTGGGGCGTTGTTAGGATGGATTAGTCATGGCTAATTGGTAGGAAGCAGAGAGTCAGCATAAATGGTACCAAGTCAGAGTGTGGAGCAGTTAAAAGTGGTGTCTCCCAGGGATCGGTATTAGGTCCCCTGTTGTTTCTTATATACATAATGGCATAGATTTAGGTATAACTAGTAGGATAAGTAAATTCGCAGACGATACTAAAATGGGGAGATCAATTGATTCAGATAGCGATTTAGAGTGCCTCCAAAGGGATCTAGATACCTTAGATGAATGGTCAGTCAATTGGCAGATGAAGGGAACATTGACAAATGCAAGGTATTAAAGATATAGGAAGATGCAAACAAATGTTAAATATAAACTAGCTAATTTAGAATTAGAAAATTCAGACTGCGAGAAAGATCTAGGTGTGTTTGTTAGCAATGATTTGAAGCCTAGAAAACAGTGTATAAGCGTTCGTAATAAGGCAAACAGGATTCTCGGGTTCATCTCTAGGAGTGTGAGTAACAGAACTGCTGATGTTATCTTAAAACTTTACTCATTAGTGAGACCCCATATGGATTATGCTGTCCAATTTTGGTGTCCTTATTACAGAATGGACATAGATTCATTGGAGAGAGTACAGCGTAGAATGACAAAAATGATCCATAATATTAGAAATCTTTCGTATGAAGAAAGGTTGAAGAAATTAGGTTTACATTCGTTAGAGAGACGCAGAGGTAGAGGGGATATGATAGAGGTGTTCAAGTGGGTTAGTGGGATTAACAAAGGGGACATGACAAATGTACTAAAGCTCAGTGATAGCGAAAGAACTCGTACCAATGGTTTCAAATTAGATAAATTTCGTTTCAGAAAAGATATAGGCAAGTATTGGTTTGGTAACAGAGTTGTAGACGGGTGGAATGGACTACCAAGTACTATAGTGGGATCTAAAACTGTAGGGAGCTTTAGATAAAATTGGATAAGCATATGGACGAGAAGGGTTGGGTGTGAAGGGGGATCAGCCGGGTTGGGCCAATCAGCGCTCTGCAGACCTCCATAATCCTGCGTTAATCTCTAACCGTTTTGGTAAGATGATCCTCAGGGTATTAGAGTGTGAAGCCTATAATTGGGCTTTGTAATGAATTGGGGTTGTGTGGGACAGGGATCTGCCTTGCTTAGGCCAATCGGCTTTCTGCAGACTCCCATTTTCTTATGAGTATGGCTATTTTTCGTCAATATATAACCAAGTAGACCCATAGGACTTGCATTACAGGGTCTTTTCCAAGTCAAAGAGGCCAATTTCGTCCATTATATAGGGACATATCCTCAGGCCCCCTCCCCCCCCCCCCCCCACCCACACTCACGTATGTTAATGCTTTGTAAGTGTGTATTTTCTATTTAGAAAGTGAGGAAAGCCCTATTTATTAGCATTTTGTATTAATAATTGTAATTCCGATACCTCAACAATCTAGGGGAGAGTTTGGGAATGCAGGGTTTCGGGTGGGGTAAAAATAGGGGTATTGTGGACAGTGAGAATAGCCTAACTAAAAATGTAATAAATACAATTGAAAAAACCCCAAAATGTTGAAATCCGAGCCAAGTTTTGGCCAATTTTCAGAGTCCAAAAAGGGCAAAACCCATAATACTAGGTTAGGTTAGGCTAATGTTAACCCCATAATACTAGGTTAGGTTAGGTTAGGTTAGGTTATTTGGTTAGGTTAATGACAAAATTTGGCTCGTATTTCATGGATTTAGCGGGGGTAGCCCCCACCCATAATACTAGGTTAGGTTAGGTTAGGTTAGGTTAACCCCATAATACTAGGTTAGGTTAGGTTAGGTTATTTGGTTAGGTTAATGACAAAACTTGGCTCGGATTTCATGGATTTAGCGGGGGTGGGGGGGCGCCACCCCCCACCCATAATACTAGGTTAGGTTAGGCTAATGTTAACCACATCCTTACTGAGTTTTTCAACAGTGACAAACAAGAAAACCCCAGCCAACTTTCAAAATGAGGTTACTGTGATTCTGAAAATTCGACAAACACCAGCAAAGTTTGGTCAACACTTTTGGGGTTTTCTTCAGCTGAAAAAGGGTGAAATCCGAGCCAATTTTGTTTTCCAATTTTGCCCTTTTTGGACTCTGAAAATTGGCCAAATCCGAGGCAACTTTTGCCAAAACTTGGCTCGGATTTCAACATTTTGGTGTTTTTTCAATTGTATTTATTACATTTTTAGAGTTATTCCCATAATACTCCTATTTTTACCCCACCCAAAACCCCGCATTCCCAAACTCTCCCCTAGATTGTTGAGGTATCGGAATTACAATTAATAATACAAATGCTAATACATTGGGCTTTCCTCACTTTCTAAATAGAAAATACACACTTACAAAGCATTAACATACACAAATAAAATAAATTAAACATAAAATAGCAGGAGTAGTAGTTATGCAGAATTACCCTCGAGCGTCATATGGACCATATGCCAAAAAACTCCTATGACGCTCGAGCTTCATATGGACTGTTATGCCCTGTTTTTCTACAGGTTTAACTTGGGTAATATGAGTTCTAATTGACTGGGTATATAAGGCTGCATGCACAATACAAGATATGAGGAATAGAGAACACAAAGAAACACATGGTAGCAAGTTACACGATCACGTTTATTGATATACCACTGCAGAATACTTGTGTAAGACAATATAATAGAATCGAACAACACTAGCATAAGTGGATCTGGATGGAGGCTAGTCTCCCACTTCCAACGTTCAGTATTAATCATCTGATCACTGGCTTTAATTTCAGGTTTTATATACCGAAGACCATCAATGTTACTTATAGAATAATATTCACTGTTAGAGTTATTACTGGTAGCTCTGGTGCACAAGTAGTAGTTCACAGACTAGATTAGACACACATATTTTAGAGCACGGGAATTCTAGTAACCTCAGGGGGTACTGATCTAAGTTTTATATTCTTATCTCAGAAATACATAGAACGCAAATCAGTGGGCGAACCTTCAGATATCACTAGGGTTTCCTTCTAGGTAATAACTGGGCATATGGTTGATTACGAGAGTTAGTATCGCCTGTTAAATAATGAACACTGATATGCTTAGCACTTCCTAATTGAAATGGGTATATGAATTATACTGGGGCAAAGAGATAGCCACTTCGTAGAAATATTAATTAGTGAATCTCTAAACAGCACAGTAATATGTAGTACTGCAAAAGAGAATCTTGGGTAGCATCTGATGGGTCTGGTCCTGGTTATCTTGCGTCCATGATGTTGGGGGCTAACGACTGGTTCCGCGGCCGTCCAGGGGGCCCATATGTGTGAAGTTCTTAAATACGTGGGCAGGTCCTTCTATCCACATCTGCCACAGAGTCTGCCGGCTCTGGAATCTCACTCCGGAACAACACAAGGGCAGAGCTAGAAGTTAACTGCAGGGTAGTGACCCCTGGTTGGTGTCTAGCTTTCAACTGATTTGACAGGGGGCGGGAGCTAGATTTATAGGCTCGGTTCTGGACCCGGTAGACAGTAGGGATCTCGAGTCTTATGGACTTATTTGAGCTCTCAATAGATATGGAGACTAGGTAAGATGGTATTTACTGTTGTGGCACATGGCTATAGGAAAGCCTTTATATTTTCATATAACTGAGCCTTAGTAAGAGGTACTATTTTGGCTATACCTGAAGTATTTAGGGGAGAGAGACTGGATCTACTTTGCGAGGAGGATGGGGACAGCTGTGATAGGAGCGTCTCTCTTAGATTGTTCAATCTTCATTCTATGGTATAGCTGAGGTGCTAATTTAGTGATCAGAGCATGCAAGAAAGGTAAATGGTTTATTGTGAGTTAATAGAGGTTAGTAAAGGTGTTAGTCATGCATGGTTAGTTCATTGATAGGAAGAATTCCTGTGCTACCTGGCAATGACTCGGAAGTCAAAACAGGGGTCAGGTATACCTCCGCGGGGGTGGGGGTCTCCCTCCTCGGGTGGGCAAAAAGGGGGAGCTGGGTGCCATCTCTCTGTGATAGTCGTCCGGCGGCTGTGGCTAGGGGCTTGCCATATCACCAGTGTTTGTAATAACCCTCTGTGTATGAGACAGATGTGGGTGTCCTTAATACCAAAACCGAAGGTGCCTTAGCTAGCTGGTTTTACTCGGCTGGTTGTTAATTGTAGGGTTTGCTGGATGTGGTGGAGACTGGGTTGCTAACTCTGCCACATTTATCTGGAAGTATGGCAATAGAAGTTAGTTACTGGCGAGGCGGCTAGCCTCGCACCGACGACCATTGGGTGCAGGGTTGTGAATGGGTTGTAAGAGAATAGATGGCATGCAAGGGGCTAGTAAAGTATTAATGTTGTTCTGGCCTACTAAGTGAAGGTAGGCTGGATAGTAGTATATATATAAAAGGTTGGAGAGCGTTAGCAACGGACAATTCAAGGATCTTCAAGAGGTATGAGAGAGAGGCTAGGTCGGACAAGAGTCGAGAAGCGCGGGTGTCTTAATGAGAGGGGGGGGGGGGAAGAGTTTCAAGGGCTTCAGGGAAATTTTGCCCCTAAGGTCCCCTGGGCGTGGGGGGGGCATTAGGCTACAATTGATATTGGAGTTTGAAAAGGCAAGTAGAATACGTTAGCCAAATGCTACCGGGGAATGCAACTATGGGGTGGTATATGAGTCTGGAAAAGATAGATTTATGTGATCAGTCCGAGGGGTTATGGATACTATTAGTTGGCCCTGGGAACTGCGTTTTCTATTAAATATAAATATACTAACAACAGCGGCAGTTCGGAGGGGTACTTAGTTATTGTTTCGGGGTACTTATGACAGATACTGGTAACCAGGTTATCTTATACAATCTCTGGTTGGGGTAAGAGGTGTAATACACGAAGTAAATTGGCGTAGTGTGGACTGTGGATACGAAGGAGGCAAGGGGAAGACGTATGACAATGGTGGAAAAGTAAATGGAAAAAGGTGAACACAATGGCGGATAAAAATACTTACCTAAGGATTGAATACATAGATTTATGGGGCGATGGGTCTTCAGAAGCTTAGTCTGGCAAGACAAGATGTTAGGGAATGTTAATATTAATCTTAAAACTAAGGATTGCATACATCGATGAACGACGACATTATAGTCGTCGTCCTAATAAGGTGATGAAAACCTGGTTGATCTGCACTTGGCACAATACGACACAAGGACAGTGCCGCTATGTCGTATCAATACTGGTGGCAGTTAATATTAGAGACACTTAGTTACTAGAGGAACAATGCAAGGGGCGACTTACGGGCGGGTTACATATATCTATACTCGTCATGGGAAATGATATAAGAGGTCTAGGGACAAGCGTGGGTGTTTTAACTTCTAAGATATATAACATCTACTTCTCGGATGTAAGAACATACATAGATATAATTATGGCTGTCTGATGTGTTGGCATTGGCTCAACGTCGGGACAGGGCATGGGTGTTTTTAATATGAATGTATATTCCTGTTCATCATCTTTGTAGTTAGGAGTGTAGGACACGAGGGGGTTAGTGTACGTGAGGTGTGGAAAATGGTCAGTTTAGAAAAGGTAAATGGGTGCGGCCTGGAGCTGCTTAGCCCTGCGGGCTTGTGCCTGTCTGAAATGGCTGGCTCGGTCAGCTGGTCCTTTCGTTCTGTGGACCTTTCCTTTGGGTGTTTCTGTGTGGTGTTCGTTCTGTGGCTTCTGTGGAGGGCTTCTCGTTCTGGGGCATTTTACTTCCCTCTCCTTGATTATAGGCTCGTCCTCAAGCCTCAAGGGTGAAGGTTAAAAGGAATAGTCCAGAAAAGTGTAGGCAAGAAAAGTAGTATGACTAAGGGAAAAAAAATATAATATATGGAAAACATGTAAATTTAAGAAAGAACAGATAATTAAGAACACAGGAAATTAAGAAGAGGTAAAGTGTTTAACAATGTATAAAGCAAATTTAAAAGATAGTCAGAAAAGTGTAGGTTAACAAGAAAAGTAGTATGACTAAGGGAAACAAAATATAATATATAGTATATGGAAAACATGTAAATTTAAGAAAGAACAGATAATTAAGAACACAGGAAATTAAGAAGAGGTAAAGTGTTTAACAATGTATAAAGCAAATTTAAAAGATAGTCAGAAAAGTGTAGGTTAGCAAGAAAAGTAGTGTGACTAAGGGAAAAAAATAATATATACAGTATATGGAAAACATGTAAATTTATAGAATCATGCCCAATCGCTTAAGAATTGAAAACAATCAACAATTTGTTAGTACAATAATATCCTCATCATCATCAGGGGGGGTTATTTAGGGTCGCCGTTAGTCTGGCTAACCGTCTGGTAATAGGAGATGGTGGTGGCTGTGGCTTTGACCTTGGGGTCTCACTTTCACTGTGAAAGCGCGGGGTGGATATACCGTTAGTTCTTGTCGTTAGGGAATGTGG